>CM077647.1:88417609-88865109 GCA_039707465.1 Rhabdophis nuchalis | reverse complement strand
ACTCACACATATAATATATCGATATATATTTGCTTTGATGATTTATTTAAACTACATTATTATAACAGTGATTGCATAACCTCAGCAGTTGCCATTCATTAAATAAAATAAATGAGACCAATCAGATTAGTCACTCCTATAGGAGCATACTACTGTAGATAAAGCTAAAAAATGTTTTTAACATGTATTAACAGAGATGGAAATTTGAGCTCTTCTTAATTTTGATATAATGCAATTCTTTCCAACACTTACCTTGGCTCACAAGTTGCTATACATTAGTTAGAACTATTTTTTTAAAGATACTAGATTGAAGACTGTGCCTCCAATTACTATCTGAAATCTGCATTTTTTAAATCCCGTATTTTTTGGAGTATAAGATGCACTGGAGTATATGACGCACCCAGGTTTTGAAGAGGCAATTTAAAAAAAAAAAGGTAGGTAGATAGAGGGAGAGAGAGGGAGGGAGAGAGAGAGAAATACAGTAGGAAGGGAGGGAGAGAGAGTAGGTAGGTAGGCAGATGTTTCCAGGTGTATTTATCCATGTGCTGGAGAAGGAAAATGCTGACAACCTGTAGCACCTAAAACTTTGTTTCTGCTGGCACAGAACTTGACCAATGTAATTCTCATCAATCCCTCTAACTAAATAGCTTTCCAAAAGGAAAAAAAAGTTTTTGCACTCTGCAAACCTCCCCAAAACGCCCCATTTTTCGCAAAAATGGGCCTATTTTCTTTTCAAAGAAAGACATGAATAGCCTGGGGGGGGGGGCTTGCAGAGTGCTGCTCGCAGGTTGGGGGGCTTGCAGAGTGCTCCTGGGGGTGGGGAGGCCAAAATATGAGCAAAAAACACCCCATTTTTTGTGAAAATGGGCCATTTCTTTGTCAAAAGAATTGCAGGCATAGTCTTATGGAGGCTTATAGAGTGCTCCTGGGGGTGGGGGGCAAAATTGAGCAAAAATGGGCTGTTTCTTGCTCATTTCTGCCCTACCCAGCCCCCAGGAACATTCTGTAAGCTCCATAAGGCTATGCATAGCCATTTTGGTGAAGGAGGCGAGGCTTTGGGAGGTAAAAAAATGCTATATTCGGTGTATAAAACGCACCCAGATTTTCAGCCTCTTTTTAGAGGAAAAAAGGTGCGTCTTATACTTCGAAAAATACGGTATATCAGTTCCTCAGAGATGCACATTTCCTCAACTGGATCTTGGGTCTGCAACCTTCAGGACTCTTAAGTAGCTGGTAGGAAAATTGAAAAGTTAAAGTCCTTACACATTTGGACATTGCCCAGTTGTTGATGGATTCTACAGAACACAATATTGAAATGCATGTAACGTATAGTTTATTTTGTTTCAAATAACAGTTTACATTATCTAAGGATAACCCAGATTTTGAGGGTAATATGCTGACTCTGTAAATGGTTTAAAGAGAGATGTAAAGCACTGTAAAGCAGTATATAAGTCTAAGTGTTATTGCTATTGCTGTTTTGGAGATTCTCCAGGCAGCCAGCAAGTTTATTTGATGTAACTCACCATCTTTGAGGTTGATTCCACATTGCAGTTGTTTCATTTTCCCCCTCTCTAAATGGAATAATGAATCTGATTGGTAGGCATTGAGAATAAGAATATTGAAGTGTTTCTTCCATGTGTTCAATCTAATCTATCCATCTGCTAGATTTGCATAGTTTACTATGAAGCTGCAATAGTTGAACTGTGTTTTTTTACAGAGAGAATGGGGCTGATTTAAATTTCTTGAGTCAAAAATACTCTCCAATGGAAAAATACACCACCCAGAAACCGAACAAAATTAGGGCACTGCAAAGAAATCATCAGTTCTACTCTGGCTTTAAAAAGCTGCATTGCAGCAAGAAAAATCAATTCAGCTTTCAAAACTCCCTTATACTATGTATTTGTATTGACTGTAATTGTTTCTAAACCAGCACAAATGCTATCCATCTAGCCCAAGGGTATCAAACTCAAGGCCTGCATCCTGGTTGCGACCCATGGGGTGCTTGGATCTGGCACACAGGGCAATCCTGGAAACAGCAAAGGACCAGCCCATGGTGCCTCTGCCAGTAAAAATGGAGCTTGGGAGTGCTGCATGTGGCCCACCCAAGCTCCATTTTCTCCTGCAATGGCTTCCTGTAAACCTTGGCCAGTGAAAATGGAGCTCAGAAGGGCTGTACTCCATTTTCGCTGGCAGATGGCTCGGGTCACCACAGGTGCCCCTGACATGAGGTCAAGTTGGCCATGCCCACCCTGGCCACTCTCCCCCCAAAGGTCAAACAAAATCCTGATGCGGCCCTCAATGAAATCAAATTTGACATCCCTATCTATGCCACAGAGATTATGGTGAAACTGAAAGGGAAGTGGCTTGAGGTATAATAATTAAATTAATTCCTCAATAAAATTAAATCTAAGGACTTTCACTAGACTGGAGATTATAGAATTCCTTAATTCTTCATTTTGATATTTATAACATATAAACATATTTATAATTATTTTTGTCTTCTTTAATATTTCAAGCAATTTTCTAAAATGGCCCAGGAAACATTTTATCAATGGATATAGCGAATGCCTTTTTTTGAGCTAATTTAACTGAAACACTCCAGAGGCAGGTTTCGAATCAAGGATGTTTTTCTCCTTCCTAATTTGAAAACTCCCAAAATAGTTTTTTGACATACATCGTAAGCTATGTCAGAATAATCTTCTCTGATCCTGGGTGTATATGCATCCTAGTCATTTGGGGAGGTGTTTTTAGAGAATCAGAAGACCACTGCTTATAGCTAAAAGAGACAGACTTTTCCAAGACCTTGCTAATATAGACAAGTCTGAACTTTTTTATTACAAAGAGAGGCAGCATACAAATACAGATGAAGGAGGAAATGATATCCTGTATTACTCCAGACTAAAGCTTGGTTTACCCGTTCACATAAATAGCATTAGTGAGACTTTAGAGGAAGTGGGCAGCTGTTCTGGAGCCCTTTTATATTCTAGATGTGGAAATCATTAATATTTTCATTAATAGCTCAGAAGTAATGCCTATCAAGTTTTCTAGACTGAAATGCCTAAATTCTTAGGGGAAAGAAATCAGATGCCCAAATATAGGATGGAGATACAAGATTTGGGAATACTGTGCATGGATATTGTAAGTTGCAAACAAACAAAATACCATATTTTTCAGAGTATAACATGCACTGGAGTATAAGACACACCAAGGTTTTGAAGAGGCAAATTAAAAAAAAAGTTTTTGCACTCTGAAGACCTCCCCAAAAATGGCCTGTTTTTTTTTAAAAAGGGCATGCCTAGCCTTTAGGAGGGATGTAGAGTGCTCCTGGGGGGTGCTCCTCCCAAATGACCAAAAACAGCCCTTTTTTGTAAAAAATAGGGCATGTATAACCTTTAGGAAGCTTATAGAGTGCTTCAGTTTTCAGGTGGTGAATTACACTCTCTCACAAATACATTAATATCCAACTGATTCCAAAGAAAAACAATTACCAACCTAATCCAAAAAGATACACCCCCCAAGAGCCAAGACACAGAACAGGAAAACAGCATTGCCCTCCTCCCTTACATCAAAGGCACCACAGACAAAATCAGCAAAATTCTCCACAAGCACAATATCAAGACAGCCTTCAACACTGACGAAAAAATAACCAACATCCTAAGAAACCCCAAAGACAAGATCCAGCTAGAAAACCAAGGAGTCTACAAAATTCCATGCAAAAATCTGCCCTGCAACTTACATAGGACAAACTACCATCTTTTTTGGAGTATAAGACACACCAGAGGTTTTGAAGAGACAAATTACAAAAAAAAGTAGGTAGGTAGATAGAGGGAGAGAGAGGGAGAGAAAGAAAAATACAGTAGGTAGGTAGGTAGGTAAGTAGATAGAGTAGGTAGGTAGGTAGGTCGATAAAGGGATAGAAAGAGAGAGAAATAGAGAGAGACATACAGTAGGTAGGTAGGGAGAGAGAGAGTGTGTGTGTTGTAGGTAGATAGGTAGGTAGAAGGATAGGGAGAGAAATAGAAAGAGAGAGAGAAATACAGTAGGTAGGTAGGGGGGGAGAGAGTATGTGGATAGGTAGGTAGAAGGATAGAGAGAAATAGAGAGAGAGAGAAAAAACAGTAGGTAGGTAGGGGGAGAGAGAGTGTGTGTGTAGGTAGGTAGGTAAATGATAGAGAGAAATAGAGAAATACAATAGGTAGAAGAGAGAGAGGAGAGAGAGTGTGTGTGTGTAGGTAGGTAGGTAGGTTGATGTTTCCAGGTGTATTTATCCATGTCCTGGAGAAGGAAATCGCTGACAAACCTTCTGCTGGCACCGAAACAGTTAAAGAGCCTTCCGAAAGAGCTTTCCGAAAGTGTTCTAACTCAGGGGTTCCCAAATATGGCAACTTTAAGACTTCAATTCCCAGAATTCTCCAGCTACCTATGTCCACAAGCTATGCTGGCTGGAAAATTCTGGGAGTTGAAGTCCAAAGTCTTAAAGTTGCCAAGTAACTAAACAGCCTTCCGAAAGGAAAAAAAAGAGGCTTTTTTGCACTTTGCATACTTCCCCCAAACTGCTCTTTCTCCGCGAAAATGTGGCCATTTTCTTCAAATAAAAAGCATGACTAGCTTTGGGGGGGGGTTTGCAGATTGCTCCTGGGGGGGCAAAAATGCTGTATTTGATGTATAAGACACACCCAGCTTTTCAGCCTCTTTTTAGAGGAAAATAGGTGCGTCTTATACTACCAAAAATATGGTAATAGAATAAATGCATGCATCGCAGAACATAAAAATGCAGTAAAACAACAACAACTTAAAACCTCATCCCCCTACCAACACTTCAAAGCTACAGGACATGATATTGACTTTGAAGGAACCAAATTGATCTCCAAGGCTGAACAGCTCAACAGGAGAATAATCAGAGAAGCCATCAAAATCGAGAAACAACCTCACAATATGAACAGGCATGTACATTGATATAGCAGTTTTCAGAAGGGTTATTTTGATTCTGAAGCACATAACATATATACTGTTGAAGTTCCAATGGAAATTGGGAAAATATTTGAGATTGATTCTGTCATAGTATCTATGACTAATGAAGATGGAACGTCTCTTATTTTTTTACCATTTATTTCAGTGCTGGTTTTAAAAGGGATGATTACATTTCTTCAGGTTATTATATAAGAGCTAAATACATTACACTTTCAACAAACTATCTCACATTTATTTTATTTATTTATTTTTCACATTTTCATACCGCCCTATCTCAGGGCGGTGCACAGAAGAAGTAAAAAACACAATAATATACAAACAACAAGATAAAATAAGATTTAAGATTTAAAGGTCAGACATTTGTATAAACAGTCAAGCTATTATACAGTAAGAGAGTTGAATTGTCAACTCTGAATAGGTCAACTTTCATTTTGACAAACTTTCTTGGAAATTCTTTCTTCATTCATATAGAAACTGATTTTTTCCCTTTCCCTTTAAAGTGTGGCTTCATAAAAAATGTCTGTATATTATAGACTAGAACAGTGGTCGGCAAACCGCAGCTCGCAAGCCACAAGCGGCTCTTTGGCCCCTGGAGTGCGGCTCTTCCTCCGCTGGGCAGACTCTGTCTGCGGCATAGGCTGCTGCTGCTGCTTCTGCTACCCCCGAGCCTTGCGATGCGCAGCTCCCGCCTCCCAAAGTCGCCTGGCAGGGGCATCAGGCAGGAAAGCCGGGCACGTCTCCACCGGCTCCCTCCGACAGCCACCACGGCACATGTTCTGGGGCTGCGTGGCTGGGAGGGAGGTGGATGCGCGGCCCCAGAACATGCGCTGTGGTGGCTGTCGGAAGGAGCCGGTGGAGACGCACCCAGCTTCCATGCCCGATGCGCCTGCCGGGCAACCTGCTGGGAGACAGCCTCAGTGGTGCTTAAGATGACGGTATCCTCGGGTGCTCGCCCTGCCTGCTCGCCGCCTGCTCGCTCGCCCGCTGCGGGAGGAGGCATCCATAACCTCCCCAGCCGGCATGTCAGCCCTTCCACTGCTTCCTGGGGTGGGGGGGAGGAGAGGGGAGAGAGGGAGGGACTGACAGACACAGAGAGAGTCAGAGGGGGAGGAAGGGAAAGACAGAGAGATAGAAAGAGAGGGAGGAAGGGAGGGAGGGAGAGAGACGGAGAGAGGCACAGATAGAGAATGACACAGGGAGGGATTGAATTGGAGACAGACAGGGGGAAAGAGGGAGAGACAGGCATACAGAGACAGAGACAGAGAGAGGGGGGAGAGAATCAGAGTGACACACACAGAGACAGGGAGAGACAGAGAGGGAGAGGGAGGGAGAGACAGATAGAGACTGATTAAGTGAGTGAGAGACAGACAGACACACACACACACAGAGTGACAGAGATGGGTGGAGGGAGGAAAGAGAGACAGATACAGAGAGAGACAGACAGACACACACAGAGAGAGAGAGACAAAGAAAAAGAGAGAAGGAGAAATAAAAAAGAAATAAAAAGAAAGTGGGAGAGAGAGAGATAAAGAAAGAACTTATGACCACAATTGAGCCCAAAATGTTGGTTGCTAAGCAATACCGTCATTAAATGAGTGCCACCACATTTTCCAAATTGGCCACGCCCATCTGGTCACATGACCACTGAGCCACTCCCACAAAACAGGCCACACCTTCTTTTGGCTCTCAAAAGAAATTTCAATCGTTGTCCTTTTGTTATTTGGCTCCCTTGACTAATGAATTTGCCCACCACTGGACTAGAATGATCTGGAAGAGACCTTGGAGGTCTTCTAGTCCAGTCCCCTTCTTAAAAGCATCCAATGATGGAGTACCCACGATTTCTGCAGGCAAGCTGTTCCACTGGTTAACTGTCCTCACGTTTCTTAATTCGGAAGTTTCTCCCTAATTCCAGCTTGCTTCTCTCTTTGATTAGTTTCCAACCATTGTTTCTGGTCCTTCCCTCTGTTGCTTTGGTCAATAACTTGATCCCCTCTTCTTTGTGGCAGCCCTTCAAATACTGGAATACTGCTATCCTGTGACCCCTAATTCTTCTTTTCTTTTCTTTTCTTTTCTTTTCTTTTCTTTTCTTTTCTTGCCTGCAGCCATTCTTCATATGTTTTAGTCTCCAGGTCTTTGATCATCTTAGTTGCTCTTCTCTGAAATTTTTCCAAAGTCTCAACATCTGTTTTGTAGTATGATAACCAAAATTGGTTGCAGTATACCAGGTGTGGTCTTAGCAGGGTTTTATAAAGTGGTACTGGTACTTCATGTGATCTTAATTCTATGCCTGTTTATAGAACTCAGGATTGTGTTAGTTTGTTTGGCTCTTGCTGCACACTAGTGGCTTGTATTCAAGTGATCATCCATTAGGACTCCAAAGTCCCATTTAGAGTTACTGTTTTTGAACCAGGTCTCACCTAATCTGTACTTATATCTTTGATTTTTTTTCCTGCCTAAATGTAAAGCTTTGCTTTTCTCCACATTAAAATCCATTTTTTGGATAGGGCCCATTGTTCAAGTTTGTCAGGATCTTTTTGAATTTTGTGCTTGTCTTCTGGGGTGTTGACTATTCTTGCCAGTGATCTTTTATCTAACAGCATTAACCAAACTGCTTCCTTTTCTAAATGCAAATTGAATTTTACTATAAGATAAACTGTTAATTTTCCCTAGTAAGTGAATAGGAATTTCTATTCAGCAATAGTTTATTTATCATCTCTTCTATAGAAAAGTCTTAATTTATATAGCAATTGTCAAATAATGAATAACTAATAACAAATTAAATACTGATAATGCAACACCATTTTTTATATTATTCCCACCTCTGTGCGGTTTTTTGAACACACAACATGGCCAATTATTTGTATTTATATGGTCAGATACTATGTTTGGAAAATTACCTCTTTATCCCCAAGGAGCTGAGAAATTACTTCTCCATATAGTGGCCTTGAAGGAACACAGTGGCTCAGTGGCTATGACACTGAACTTGTCGATCTGAAAGGTCAGCAGTTTGGCGGTGCAAATCCCTAGCTCCGTGTAACAGGGTGAGCTCCTGTAACTTGTCCCAGCTTCTGCCAACCTAGCAGTTTGAAAGTATGTAAAAATGCGAGTAGAAAAAATAGAGACCACTTTAGTGGTAACAGGGTTCCGTGCAGCTTCAGTGTTTACTCATGCTGGCCACATGACCATGGAGAAGTCTTCAGACAGCGCTGGTTCTTTGGCTTTGAAACGGAGATGAGCACACACACACACACCAGAGTTGGGAACGACTAGCACATAAGTGTGAGGGGAACCTTAACCCTTACTATAGTGGCCTTAATGTACAGTATGTTCCAGGTGCTGGTAATTCCATTCTGTTTTCGTTTAATGTTTCAATTCCCCACTTTGTAACATTCTCTATATGGAAGAATTGGATCAATTAACCTGATCTGTTTTCTGGCACATTTTAGCATTGAATAACTGTTCTGAGTTTCAGTTATATTACACTGATTTATAAATGGAGCAAAAATATACTAATCCTTTTCACAATTCCTTGTTAAAATTTGGGGAGAGCTATATTTATAAAACTTTAAGGTTTCTGTAAAATAGTTTGAATGTTTTTCCTAAACAAAGGCTGCTTTTTATGTTTGGTTTGAGTAAAAAAAATATGGATAGTTTAAGCACATGTAACATTTCATTAAAATACTTTTCATAATGCTAGTACATTCTTTAAAATAATTTAAAGGAAAATCTTTCAAACATGTGCAAAGATTGCACAGTGTTTTAGGAATTGTATTGAGTTTTAATAATAGAGTGGAGTTGAACTCATGGAAAATCCAGAGCACATATTTCAGTTAATTGTCAACTATGCACAGCCCCAACATTTCCTTATATTTGGAATGCATCTCTAATATTTGTTTCAAAATGTGCTTTAAAAATTGCATTTATTGTATATACTATACATTACCTCATTCCATAAGATTATAAGATATTAACAATAATAAAAACAAGTAAAACAGAACAAAACTACAAAACAATTCAATTCTGATTCCTAGAAAAACAAGTAAAATCAAAAGAACTTCAGCAGAAAATAATCGACTTCTAATCAATATCCTTGGCACAGCCTGCTATTTTCCAAAGGCTTAAAGAACAAAGCAGTTTGTAGTGTCTTCCTGAATGGTTTAGAAATGCACTCACTGAAATATAGATTGCTTTAATCAGGTTGAATAATCTTTATTGTTTCATGGGGTTAACTCTTTGCAAGATTAAATAAGACTAAACTGTATCTCTATTCTGTGCAACTATTCTATCTACAAGATGGTGAATGAAATGAGCAAGTTTCCCTACAATTCCAGCATGAAGACATAATTTGTTAATCAGTTTCTGTGATGAAAAATGCCACAATTCAACCAGAGATGGATTTGTTTAAGTAACATTGCTATATGTTGTAAGACTCTCTCATCTCTTTCTGTTTTTAGATAACCAAGCTGAAAATTGACAGCAACCCATTTGCTAAAGGATTCAGGGATTCTTCCAGACTCACAGATATTGAGAGGTAATGAGGATCTGTTGTATATATGGATAGATTCTGAGTGGAATTCTATATCATTTCTGGCCTTGGCTATAAATCTTCCAAGTTTTCTAAGGAAACATTCCTAAGTGACACATCATGAATACGCTCAATAAGTTGTGATAGAAAGTTGCTTTTAACCAGCAAAGACAGTATGTGCTCTCTGTAAATGGATCCTCCATGATTATATCAAAGCAATAAGAATGTGTTCACTGATGCATCTTAACTATTTTTATGTAATCTGTTTATCTGTATGTGTGAATAAAGAACAAGTGAGGGCAAGCTAATCAACATATTTTAGGTGACATGATTGACGATTTGTGGTACTATGTAAGATTGCTTGGTTTTGATTCAAGTGTTTGATGTCATTGAGAAGCTGTCTTGAAATACAGTAGTTTTCTTTAAGAATAAAAGAGCTGAATTCATGCAGCAGCTTTGAATATGTGCTTAGATAAACTTGTTGAATCTTTCTGCAGCATGCACATTTATAAAAAGTTCATAATTCTTGATGTATTAATTGATTCCAGAATTAGCTAAGAAGCAGTTGTTTTTATTGTATAGATTTTAGACTAAAACATGACAAACCCAAATCTTATAAGATAATGTTCTCAGTTTCATCTAACGGTATCCCAGAATTATATATGAGCATTCTTTAAAGTCTATAAAAATATTTTAAATTTAATATTTTTATTAACCATATTTTTAGATCATCAGATAGTAGTTTCAGATTCTTTCAAACACTTGTTACTGCTTTTCAGAAATAGAACAGCCAAGATCTTTATTTCAGTAACTACACAAGTAGAACTGATTTCACCTCCCTCCCTCAGCTTCTAATGAAGATAAACTACTAGCTTCTAGTAGCCTCTGCTAATTTTTCCAAAATCTTCAATGAGTATATAATTTTAGAGGCAGTAGTAGCATAAGATTTTTTAAAATGCAACTTACAAATAATAAATTACCAGTAACTACTTTGAAATAAATCAATATAGTTTTTTAAATTTATTTACAGTCCAAGACTAAGTTACAGAATTTAAAATACTGCTTGCCATTAATACATGTACAGTAGATAAGTAAAAGGAAGAAACCTTATAAAGTTAAATTTTCACTGAAAGTATCAAATGTTTCTATAAGCTAAAGCTATAAATAAAAAATGCTATTGGCTAAGGTTATTTTATGAATAGGTTTTCTAAGGTAAACACACTTTTATATGACCAATTTGAGGGACATTAGCTTATTTTCTTTGTTATGCAAAACTACTCTTATTCATCATACGCATTGAGACTTTGGGTTGACCTAAATAGTGTGAATGTGGGACAAAGGTTTGTATTTAATTTCCAGATATTTAAGTCTGCTCTCCCCCCCCCCCCAACTAGCCTTTAGGGAGGGAAGCAAATCAGATCAATTGATCTTTAGAGACCCAAATAAATTAAATTAGGCTGGAGTCAGTTACTGCACTAAACCATCTAGTAATTGGATTGCTCCTTGTAACTGATTGAAAACAGCTTCCATCTGCAGCAATATGGGCTGGGCTTCCTTACAAGAAATCTGAGAGAAAAACACATCTTTTTATGACATGATGACAGACATTGCACTTTTCCAGCTTAATTGAATATGGTTTTATAAATACATGACTTTAACAATTTCAATTGTCTCATTTCAAATTTACAGTCTCATTAATATCTTAATTTAAAGAAAGGCTCCACTTTGGAATTTTTGAGCCATATTGTCAATAACATGGCTTAATTATGGACTACTTCAAATAATAATAAAAAAAAGAAAGTGCTCTTCAATATCCCCAGAAACCTTTCTCTTTATTACTGAATACCATATATTTATCAGATTAAGATAAGCTCCCATAGGATTGGTACCAGAGGGATCTGCTCACAATATGCAATATAGATTTTTTTTTTCATCTGGAAGGTTAGATAAAACAGTTTGGTGCTAGGTAGCACTTTGCCTAATTCAGGTGGTGCTTGTCTCACTGAGTTTTCAGCAGAAGTACTTCATGAGAATGCTTAAAGATTTATGATGACTGCAAATTTTATTTAAATAAATTATTTAATTTATGAATTTGATCCAAAATAAAAACTCACAATAGTAAATAATAACAATAAGCAAAGAAAAGATAAGCAAAGGGTGAGAAACATTATTTATTACTTCTATTTTTTATAACTTCTATAATATTGTGTATTCCATTTTCAGTAAACATATATTCAAATTAATTATTAACCTTATAATTCTTTATTTATATCCATGACTTGTATACTTTATTTAATTAAATTAAACATTGTGACAGGTATGCTTCATGGAAAAACTTCACATTTGGTAACTTCTATATACTGTCAACATATGGGAATTAATAAACTTTCTGAAGTAGAAATTTTTCCATTTTTCTTTGCCATCTAAAGATTGTTTTTCAACTATTCAACATGATAATGCATAGAAAAGTAATACCATTTTTATGATAGTTATTTCGTCTTTTCGAGTTAGAACTAATTTCCCCCCATTAAGCTATATTTTGAAAAATTGCAAACCAAGCCAGAATCAACTTGTCTGAAGTAGTCTTGTGTAATTCTTTACTACTGGAATATCTAAAGGTGAATATTCATGGTGCATCGAAGACCTACTTATTTTGAAGGGGAAGCCATAAATCATAAACCCAGATTGAGGAAAATATATTTTAATATTGCTATCTCATCAAATTCTAATAATTAATATTTTCTGGATTCTGTTTTCAATGGATTTGATAGTAAATAAACATTATATTATTCACAATACAAATTCAACCAAGTTTTTTAGCTTGAAATATCAGCCTTCTCCTCCTCATTGTTTCATTTAATCCATGCTCTGCACCAAAATTTCATAGACAAATAAATGCTAAATAATAAATGATATTATAGAATGGCCTGGTTTTACTCCTGTATAGGGATAGGAATTCAAATTATTTATCCTCTTAATCATAGATACATTAAAAATTGGATTAAATTGATACACCCTTAATACATCTTTCAGATAAATACAGTTTACCAAATGGTAAGACTTACAGATATTTAAACTACACAGACATAATTGAAACATAAAGGAAAATATTTGTAGCTCAGGACCCTCATAGTTGAAATAGTTTTTCAAGTTGGAGAATTATGTTCAAAATATTCAAATTAGTATGAAAATACATATAGCAGGAAGAAAAACATTTAGTCAGTATGTCTATGGAAATTCTCAATCATCCAGGCCATGTTTATCTCAAAGTTGCTTTTCAAAAGCATCTTTGAAGTCAGAACTGAAGATGAGAAGCAAAATGTTATCAAGGAAAAAACAAAGAAAGTCCAGATGCCTTTTGAAAAGCAGCTTTGGGATATTTGTTCAGTATAATAATTTTCTATATTTATTTATCTATCTTACATTGATAATTAAAAAACTGAGTTAAAGAGGTCCATTAGGTTAGGAATGGAACAGTTTGATTCACCAATTCATGATTTTCAGAATAAAGATTTTCCCCCCAAGTCTTATCTTTTGTCACTTTATTATTGCTAATCTGAAATAAATATGTTAATTTCTGATTCTTCATATCTGTGATAATAAAACTAAATTTGAATTAATTTAGTGCTGCAATGATACCTGGAAATCTCAGGGAAGCTTTATAAACTGCTCACCCCTTTCTAGTCTGGCCCCCAAAATCATATCAAAACATAGAAAAAAGTAACTGGGTTTCTTCTTCCAAGCCAAACCTTGCCAAGGAATCATATTAACAGCTGGCAGGAATGAAATCAAAATTTAGGTACACATTGTATCTTCATTCTGAAGATTAATGCTTTTCTGAGATTCAAGTAATATTGTATAGTCATTAACAATGAGAATGGCTCAATATGCATCCCTTTTGAAGAATGTGCCAATGATATATTTTAGGGCATAGAATTATAACAGCAGATATGTTTACATGATTGTAGTTTATATTTTTCTGTATTTATTTATAAAAGATACCATTGTAGTAGTGCCTGTTACAGTGTAATTTAAATCCTATAGAGACATATGACCAAATAAACCTTGTTTCATGAAAACTGATGGCAGATCAGTGATTATTTCATCACTAAATATTTGGGGGAAACTATAGAGATTGGAGGCATTTGGTTCCCATTTGCAAATGATTGGTTTTAAAGTTGTGCACCAAGGTACTGTATTTAAATATATTATTTAAATACTACATTTAAAACAAAGTGTTTATAGTTCTACAAGTATATAATGTATATTCATTCATTATGCATGTATATTAATGCTTTTTATCCTACTGTCCCAAAGCTTGTTCATTGCTCAGACCATCTTACTCAAGGAGGTGGGCTATAAATTGTTGATAAAATACTTGATATGATTCTATGATAGCTGGATATTTGACTTAGTGACAGGGATAATGTCCACATGACATGTCTAACTAGGTGATGCAAAGCATAGTTGTCAATATCCTTGATTAGTATTAACTTTTGTTTAGTGCTTCATGGGTTGAAAGAAGATATGAATCAAATTTAGTCACTTGGTTGATGGAAAATGTAATAATTGCGTTGAGAATGTTGCATGAAAGCAGTCAATGTATCTGAAGTGAGGATTGTAAACTGCTAAAATTGATGAACTGTAAATTCTTGGCCAATATAAGTTTAACAATTCATTTTCTAAAGCTGCTTGTTCCTTTTACTTGTCTTCTTTACTAGACACAATATAAACAATAATTCAATACCCATGATGTAACCAATGCAGTTTTTCTCTTTTTCTTTCTACAATAAGATCTTCTGGAGATAACTCCAATATAGCCACTGTCTTTAATCACTTAAAAAGGCAACAATTCAATTATAGTATCCTCTGAGTAGCAACTGCCATTGCCTTTGTGTTCAGTTCCAGTCCCTGCAAATAAATTACTTCAATAAGATTCTCCCTCCATTCTTTACTCACATTTTTTCTACAGAGACTGCACATAAAATGTTAGCAATATGGCAAGAACAAAATAATTTTGTGCTTTAATTAGGAACAGAGGAGGGGGTATCATTATATTGATATATTGTACTTCTTTTTTTATGCTGAACATAATACTGAATACACTATTTTTATGCAATACTGAGTTATCAATGGGCATGAGCAATAGAGATATCTGCGGAACACCAGGTTTAAATAGCATTGATTAACTGGATTGTCTAGGATGGCACAAACAGATCATTGTGCATCAGCTCAGATTATTTTTGGGGAATCTTATTAGCTAAAATAGTTTTGTTCATAAACAGATCAATTCACTAAATAATGAGTTGCTTCTTCTTCCTGCTTCTTAAAACTTGTCATTATAAGTACCGTTTTCCTCCCAGCCTTAACAGAAGACTCATTAGAGAGCTTAACCAATCTCATTGTACATACTGTATGTTGTGCACTGACAAAAAATAATTATTATTATTACCATTATCCTGTTGGATTCATGTCCTTGACTCTCAGGTATTAATAGTTTCAGAAATACTTTTGCCCATTAGAGCCTGTTTGGTAATATGAATGAAAAGTCACATTAATAATAATAATATATTTAATTTCTTGACCGCTCCTCTCCCCGTAGGAACTCGGAGCGGTGCACAGGGAAACTAAAACCATAAATACAATCAAAACAACATCTTAAAAACAGATTAAACAATGCCTGTGCTAAAATACCCATTATAACTAAAATTCCCTAAACAACTAAAACCCCATAGAGAGAGACTACCCCAGGCCGGCCAAGCAGAAAAAATATGTTTTTAATTTCAGACGGAAGGAGCGGAGGTCCGTGGTTGTTCTAATGTCGGGGGGAAGGTCATTCCAGAGGGCTGGGCCCGCCCACAGTTTATTTACATTATACTATACTTACCTGAAGTCAAGGAACATTTAAATTCATGAGAGTTTAACATTATAGGAAGTGTAGAATCCTTAGCAATTTGACCTAGGATTGAAAAGTTTTCAGCTGGTTTTCTGTCTTTGCTGCTATCTAGTGGCTATTCTGATTTTTGCCTGCCTTCTCTGGTAGCTTTGTTACTGTCCTTGAAATCCAGATATCTGTTAGTTTTGGTTATTTAGAATTAGATCTTTTTAAATGTATTTATAATTTATGTTTATTCTTTTGAATGACTAAAGGCATCTGGATGCAGACTATAAAGGGGTGAAAGCCTTTCCTGCAAACTTAGTTTCTTTGAGGTACTGACTATTGAAGCCAATTCTTGAAGAAAGGAATTCTTGAATGAATTCAAAATTAATTTATTTTCAATGGCATTTATTTTCCTTTGAGTTGTCTTTTTATAAAATTGTTGAATACCTGGGCTGCACATTTTATATTTTCGTGGCTTGAGGTTGAAATGTTTGTTATTGCTGCTGAGGTTTATATGAACATAATCATGTTTTAAATAATACTTCCAAATAATGCTTCTGAATAACAGGAAGCACCACTTTAGTCTAATATAAGATCTGTGATCTTTTAGCTGTTGCACCTCAAATCTCAGCAGCCTGCAAATGTGAGGATGAAAGGTACTACAGTGAAGGTGAGAGGTGTAATGATGTGTATGCTTTATGTTATATCTCAAGTTCAATTGTTATTCCCAGTTCTTTATGCATGTTGGGAAGCAGTTAACATTTCTAATCATGTGATCTGGGGACAGGAAGTTGTTGTAAAATGGCTGCTGCTGAGTAAAGACAAGCTTCTGGTTCAAGCTCCTTGCTGTCTGCCTTTATATTGTGTTAAATCATCATTTGGTACCAGAAGTGGGGTGAGAAGACTCATGGCAGCAAACAGCAACACAAAGAACATTCTTTCCCTGGATTTGGAGTCAGGGAACATATCTGAAAACTGGTCAAAATGGAGGGAGCTGATAGAGCTTGTGTACGCAGGACCTGATGTAGACAAATGGACTGATCAGCAGAAAGCAGCACACTTTCTGATATGTGTGGGACAGAAAGGATGTGATGTAAAATGGATACAATTAAACACAAAATGGACTTACGGGAAAAGGAGGATTTGGTGCAAAAAATCAGAGGCACTGAACAGAACTATTTTGAAAATGCAAACAAGCCAGGCAGATGGCTGACATATAAATTGAAAAAAGAGAGGCAAGTAAAGAAAATACTGCAACTGAGAGATGAGCAAGGACAAATTCAGTATGGAAATGCTGAGAAGAAAAAAAATCATACAAGACTATTATGCTAAGTTGTACAAACAAGAGAAGATAGGAGAGGGAGGAGTTAAACAATACCTACAGGAAGCCAATCTTCCCCGGATACCTGAAGAGACTAGAACAATGTTGGAAGGTAAAATAACAATGGTGGAACTAACTGAAGCGCTCAAAAAACAAAACAATGGAAAGGCCCCAGGCCCGGATGGACTACCAGTTGAATTCTACAAAACACTTGCGGAATTTTTGTCTTCCCCACTCTTAGAAGTTATGGACGAGGTGATGCTCTAGAGCAGAATACCTAAATCATTGTCAGAAGCATATATTACATTGCTACCTAAAGTTAACACAAATTAAGAACTATAGACCAATTTCCTTGCTAAATTCGGACTATAAGTTATTTGCTTCAATATTGGCAGAGCGACTTAAAAAGTATCTAAATAGCTTTATCCAACCTGGTCAAAATGGGTTTTACCAAAGAGGCAAATTAAAGAGAACATGAGAATAATTCTGGATACTCTGGAGTATTATGAGGCCCACCCTGAAAAACAAATGGCTTTATGTTCTTAGATGCCCAGAAGGCATTCGACAATTGAACTGGCAATTCATGTTTTTACAATTGGAACAGATGAATTTTGGTAAGAAATTTACTCAAGCTATACAAGCTGTATACCACAAACAAACAGCAAAGATAATGATAAATGGAGAACTGACAGATGCTATTGTAATAAAAAGAGGCATGAGACATGGCTGCCCATTATCACTGTTACTCTTTGTTTTAACATTAGAGGTCTTAAATAGAAAGATTAGAGAAGAAGAAGAAATAAAAGCAATGAAAATCAAAAAAGAAGAATACAAACTACAAGCGTTTGCAGATGATTTGGTTTTCATCCTGAGGACCCATTAGAAACTGCACATGAGTTGATAGAAAGAATAGAGGAATATGGAAAAGTAGCAGGCTTGAAAGTAAACAAAGACAAAATAAAGCTTCTGAGGAATAATATACTAGCAAGACAAAAGGTAGAATTGGCGGAAGTCTTAGAGATCCAAGTTACAAACAAGGTTAAATACTTGGGGATATACCTAACACCTAGATGCAGTACCCTTAAAGAGGATAATTATTTTAGATTAAAGCAGCAAATTGTGACTGATTTGATGAAATGGGAAAACATACAACTATCAAAGATAGGGAGAATATCTACAATCAAAATGAACATTTTACCAAGAATTCTATATTTGTTCCAGACAGTCCCAATTAGATTGGGGAAAGACTTCTTCAAGGATTTAAATAAAATAGTGCTGAAGTATGTTTGGCAGGGGAAAAAAGCAAGAATAAAATCTAAATTGTTACAAGACGTTAGAATAAGAGGAGGAATGGGCTTACCTGATTGGGAGTTATACTACCAGGCAACAAATCTGATGTGGATTAAAGAGTGGATAACATTAAGAAATATTAGATTATTGAATTTAGAGGGTCATGATTTACTGTTGGGATGGCATGCTTTTCTATGGTATAAGGTAACCAAACCACATGGATATTTTAGAAGACACTATATAAGGGAGGTTTTGTTATTAAATTGGGAAAAGGTTAAAAGGTTACATTACTTAAAAATTCCAGTCTGGTTATCAACCATTGAAGCTTTTTCATATCCAATAATATATAAAAAGGAACAAACAGTTAGATATGTTGAAATTTTAAATGCAGACGGTGAACTCAAATCTATGCAAGAGCTGAAACAGAAAGGAATAGAAATGAATTGGTATTCATATGTGCAAATACATTCTAGATATAATGAAGATCGAAACAAGGAAGGTTTTTATAATACAACTAGCTATACCCGGCCACGCGTTGCTGTGGCCCAGTCTGGTTAAATGGCCAACCAATCTGTGTGTAGATCTACACCTGCACACATACACACAACCATCATATAAGGCCCAGCCTACCTACCTACTGTATTTCTCCCTCTCTATCTATCTATCCCTCTACCTACCTACCTACTGTATTTCTTTCTTTCTCCCTCTATCTACCTACCTACCTACTATATTTCCCCCTCTTTCTCTATTCCTCTACCTACCTACCTACTGTATTTCTCACTATCTATACACCTACCTACCTACCTATGGTATTTCTCCCTCTCTGTCTATCCCTCTACTTACCTACCTATTGTATTTCTTGCTTTCTCCCTCTACCTACCTACCTACCTACTGTATTTCTCCCTCTCTATCTATCCCCCTATCTACCTACCTGCCTACCTACTATATTTCTCCCTCTCTGTCTATCCCTCTACCTACCTAACTACTGTATTTCTCCCTCTCTATCCATCCCTCTACCTACTGTATTTCTTTCTTTCTACCTCTATCTACCTACCTACAGGAAGCCCTATACCCATGATGGCGAACCTATGGCACGGGTGCTACAGGTGGCACACGGAACCATTTCTTAGGCCACGTGAGGCATTGCCCTGTCAGCTTCAGTGTGTATGTGTGCCCTGGCCAGCTGATTTAGGCCTTCTTTTGAGGCTGTTTTATGCCCTCTGGAGGTGGGGAAAGGCTGTTTTCACCCTCCCCAGGCTCCTATAAAGCCTCTGGAGCCTGGGGATGATGTAAAAAGCATGCCAAATGCAGGGGGTCATGCACATAGCATTATGGATGTGGCACACCTGTGCACATCACCCCTGCACTCCCCCTGCTTTTGGCACGTGAGCCAAAAAAGGTTAGCCATCACTGCCCTATACCATTTCAGACAAATGGCTATCCAACATCTTGAAGACTTCCAGTGTTGGGGCATTCACAACTTCTGTAGGCAAGCTGTTCCACTGATTAATTGTTCTAACTGTCAGGAAATTTCTCCTCAGTTCTAAGTTGCTTCTCTCCTTGATTAGTTTCCACCCATTGTTTCTTGTTCTGCCCTCAGGTGGTTTGGAGAATAGCTTGACTCCCTCTTCTTTGTGGCAACCTCTGAGATATTGGAAGGCTGCTATCCTGTCTCCCCGTCCCTCTTTTATTAAACTGTATTTCTCCCTGTCTCTCTATTCCCCTATCTACCTACCTACTATAATACAATAATACAATAACAGAGTTGGAAGGGATCTTGGAGGTCATCTAGTCCAACTCCGCTGCTCAAGCAGGAGACCCTATACCATGTCAGACAAATGGTTTTCCAGTCTCTTCTTAAAAACACATCCAGTGTTGGGGCATCCATAACTTATGGTGGCAAGCTGTTCCGCTGGTTAATAGTTCTCACTGTCAGGAAATTTCCCCTCAGTTCTAAGTTGCTTCTCTCCTTGATTAGTTTCCACCCATTGCTTCTTGTTCTGCCATCAGGTGCTTTGGAGAGGTGGAAGGGACCTTGGAGGTCATCTAGTCCAACCTCGCTGCTCAAGCAGGAGACCCTATACCGTGTCAGACAAATGGTTTTCCAGTCTCTTCTTAAAAACACATCCAGTGTTGGGGCATCCATAACTTATGGTGGCAAGCTGTTCCGCTGGTTAATAGTTCTCACTGCCAGGAAATTTCCCCTCAGTTCTAGGTTGCTTCTCTCCTTGATTAGTTTCCACCTATTGCTTCTTGTTCTGCCATCAGGTGCTTTGGAGAGGTGGAAGGGACCTTGGAGGTCATCTAGTCCAACTCTGCTGCTCAAGCAGGAGACCCTATACTGTGTCAGACAAATGGTTTTCCAGTCTCTTCTTAAAAATACATCCAGTGTTGGGGCATCCATAACTTCTGGTGGCAAGATGTTCCACTGGTTAATAGTTCTCACTGCCAGGAAATTTCCCCTCAGTTCTAGGTTGCTTCTCTCCTTGATTAGTTTCCACCCATTGCTTCTTGTTCTGCCCTCAGGTGCCTTGGTGAATAGCTTAACTCCCTCTTCTTTGGGGCAACCCCTGAGATATTGGAAGGCTGCTATCATGTCTTCCCTAGTCCCTCTTTTATTAAACTGTATTTGCTGTCAGATGGGTGGTTCTTTGTTATAGTTTGGTTCAGTTCGTATTAAACAGTTTAAAGCAGCTGCCTGCCTCCGTGTTTTTACCTCAGAGAACAGTCTTGAGCAGTATTTCTCCCCCCCTCTCTATGGGCCACCTGGGAGTTTGCTATCCTCTGTGCCTTTTTGGCCCCAAGAGGCCTCCATTCCAACACTGACAGTTGAAAAGCAGTTTGATGGGCGTGGCTACAGGGAAGTGAAAACACATTTCAGTGCCTACTTTTTATTTGTGTGTAACATGCACATGACACACATGTGCTAGGCACAAAATGAGTAGCTATTCTATTATCGGAAGTCCTTGGCTACATTGTGTGAAAGTTTGGTGTAAAGTTTGGTATTTTTGAGATTAGTGGATTCGTACAAACTATTTTACATTTTTATTTATATAGATGACTGAGTTAGATAAAATCTTAACATGTACTGATGAAAAAGTGATTTAAAAACTATATGGACATTTACTAGAGGCTAAGTTATAGGAAGAACAAGTTAAAGAAACTATGACAGCTTGGGGAAAAAACTTTGGACAAGGGATTGACTTAGAGAAATGGCAGAAACTGTGGACTCAAAATTATAAAATGACAATGTCAACTGCTTATAAAGAAAATTTGTATAAGATGTTTTACAGGTGGCACCTATCCCCAACAAGAATAGCAAGAATGTCAAAGAACAATCCAGAAAAGTATTGGAAATGTCATCAGACACCAGACTCATACTACCACATGTGGTGGACATGTACCGAAGCTAAAAGATATTGGACTAAAATCCACAGGTGGTTGGAGAAAATGATACAAAAACACATAGACTTTAAACCAGAGCTTTTTTTGTTGGGAATTATACGAGATACATACAATAAAGACTTGAAATATCTGATTGTAAACATTTTAACAGCAGCTAGAATTGTATTTGCAAAAAACTGGAAAAATGAGAAAATACCAACAGAAGAGGAAGTTATTTGTAAATAATGGAAGGTGCTGAAATGAATAAATTAACTTTTGAAATTAGAGAGCAAGAAGATAAACAATTTTACAAAGTATGGGACTTGTTTTACCACTGGCTAGATAAGAGGACATGGAAATGAAAAGTGTTGGAGAAATTTTTTAGCATTGTAATAGCAATTGTAGGAGAAAGGTGATGTTATAAAGACATTTTGATGTTAAATAGCAATGATGATGTGAGGAAAGATTGGTATATACACGTATTGAATATTTTGAATACTTTGCTTAAAAATGAAGGATTGATGTTGGTGGCTGAATATATAATAATGAAAACATGCGTATCTGATGGATGATTTGTGATAGTATTTATAGTAGAAAGTAATGATGTATAATTATAAACTGATGGAAACCTCCTGCGTATTTGTACTGTAAAACTAATAGAATGAGATAGGTGATTACGTAAAATTATATTGTTATTAAATGGACAAGGATGTAAGGGAATAACTCCTGTCTAAAATGAAGGAATATTAACTGTAACTGAATATATGATGCATAAGGATAGTGATGTATTTATTTATATTGGATTAATATTTAGTGACTGCATATGTAATTGAAATATTGAAGCACAAAAATCTTGTAACCAAATAACATGCTAGACATAACTGATGAGGATGTTATAAATGTATATTTTTTGTTTGTTTTTGTATAAAAAAAACCTTTCAAAAAAAGAAAGAAAGAACGTGATGTGTACAGAGCCTGGCAAACAAATGGGGAGATCACTGCAGAGGAAAAAAAGAAAGCCAAGGTACCAAGGAAAAACTCCACAGTGCAGAGAAAACTGTTTTATGAGAGGAACCAGTGTGGAGGTGATTCTGTGGATGAATGGGTGACACAGCTGTGCTTGCTTGCCAAAGACTGATGCTGGAGATATGATTAAAGACCATATTCTGATGGGCAGTAAGTTTAAGGAAGTTCAGGAAAAACTGCTGCAGGAAGAAGACTTAAATCTTGAGAAAGCCGTAAGGATTGCCAGAGCATATGAAATGTCAAGAAAGGACATGCAGGTGCTGGAAGGAACACAGCACCAGATCAATGCTATAGAAACTCAAAGCAGTAGATATGGTCAAGAAAGAGCACACAAAGGAGCAAAAGGCACCTATGGCATTGGGACAAGTAACAGAGAAGCAGCTTGTGGATATTGTGGAAACATGCACCATAAAAATAGTGTCTGTCCTGCGAGGGAGCAGATATGCAACAAATGCAAGAAAAGAGGACTCTATGCCAGGGTGTGTAAATAGTTTTCACAAACCGGAAGGTCACAAACGTGGGCTGTACACACCATAGAGGACAATAATGACAATGCAGGATCAGACTCGGACTGCTCCCCAATATATCTTGCACATTACAGAAAGCACATCAGTTTGCAGATGAAGCAAATGTAACATTACAGATAGGGGCTAACAAAACTCCAGTTACATTCAAAATAGATATTGGAGCACAAGTAAATTGTGTGCCAAGCCACATATACCTGGAACACTTCAGGAATTAATCCCCCTTAGAGACTCTGGGCCTATTGAAATTAATGGGATATGGTGGAGAAAAGCTGATAGTAATGGGTCACTGTAATGCAAAATGCTCTTACAAGGGATCTGAACAGGTTTTACAATTGTTTGTGATAGAAACGCAAGCCCCAGCTGTACTAGGTCTCCAAACAACTAAAGAGATTGGACTTGTGAAGATCATAATGACTGTGGATGGTGGGCATAGAGGTCTGACCAAGGCTAACATTAAACATGAGTACTGTGATCTGTTCAAGGACCTGGGGTGCCTTCCAGGTATAAGTCACATATGTATAAAAGAGGGTGCACAATCCATCATTCATGCCCCAAGGAAAATACCTCTAACTCTTGTGGATAAAGTTAGACAGGAACTCACTAGGATGGAGAAGTTGGGAGTAGTAAAGATGACTGAACCATTGGAATGGGTCAGTTCTATGATTGTGGTGGAAAAGAAGAACACAGGTACAATTTGCATATGCATTGACCCACGGGATTTGAACAAAGTGATAATAAGAGAATACTACAAACTCCCCACAATGGGGGACATAGCACACAAGCTATGTCTGTGTTCAATGTACTAGATGCCCAGTCTGGTTACTGGCAATGGTGTCTTGATGAAGCCAGCAGTTACCTTACCACTTTCAACTCCCCTGCGGGTCGATGGCGCTTCACAAGGGTACCTTTCAGCATAGCATCTGCACAGGAAATATTCAAAACAAATCACATTAACTGATTGCAGGTCTACAGAGTGTTGAAGTAATAGTTGATGATTTGTTAGTCTATAGAAAGGATCGAATAGAGCATGACAGAAACCTTACTGCTTTGCTCAATCGGTGTCGTGAGAAAAATCTTAAACTCAATTCAAACAAAATGCAAATTGGGGTAGAAGAAATGACATATTTTGGACACCTACTAGCCAAAGAGGGATTGAAGCCTGATCCAAAGAAGATTACAGCAGTTCTTAACATTAAGGCCCCAACCTCCAGAAAGGAGCTGAAGACATTACTGGGCATTAATTTTCTCAGAGCCTCGCGCAACAGACAGCACCACTACGTGCATTGCTTCAGAAGGATGCTGTTTGGTGTTGGGATGCAAACATGGAAAATACTTTTGACAAAGTGAAGAAGCTGATCACTAAACATCCAGGGCCAATACTGAAATATTTTGACGTAAATGCTGACACTGTCCTTCAAGTGGATGCATCCCAGTTTGAGTTAGGTGCTGTACTGACTCAACAAAGACATCCTGTGGCATATGCTTCATGTGCACTTACCACGGCACAAGCCATTTATGCTCAAATTGAGAAAGAAATGCTGGCCATTGTGAATGGATGTGAGAAATTTCACCAGTACATGTATGGTCACCCAGTAGTTGTGGAAATTGACCACAAGCTGTTGGAATACATACTACAAAAACCGCTAACTTCTACACTCCACTCTTGCAGCGAATGATTATGAAATTACAGCAGTATGATTTCACAGTGAAGTATAAGCCTGGAAAGGAAATTCCAATGGCAGATAGCCTGTCAAGGGTGTTTCCAGAAGGACATGAAGCCAGGGATGAACCTGAGTTGGAAGAGCAGATACATACAGTACTAGTGAACATCCCAATATCAGATGTATGGCTGGAGAAGATAAGGAAAGACACCAAACAGGATAAAACACTAGAGAAACTAATTCATGTCATGTGCAATGGCTGGCCAGAAAAACGCAAGAAGCTGTGTCCTGAGCTGCAGGAATTCTGGCCTGTGAAAGATGAATTATCCATTCATGAGGATATCATATTAATGGCTGACCGTATTCTTATTCCTAAATCACAGCAGGCAGAAGTAATGGAACAAATTCACCAGGGACACTTGGGCATTACTCTGTGTAAGCGCAGAGCACAGGAGATGGTTTATTGGCCTAATTTGGACTCTGATATTGAGACGCTTGTGAAGAAGTGTGACACCTGCCAAACATTTAAAAAAAAACAATGCAAAAGAACCCCTTATACCATGGAATGCTCCTTCACGGCCGTGGCGGAGATTGGCTACAGATATTTTTCATTTTGAAGACATCCACTACCTGATGGTAGTAGACTACTACATCAAATACTTTGATCTAGTGCAGCTAGGAAGTCTAAAAGAATCAACAGTCATATGGGCTTTTAAGACAATACTTTCAAGACATGGAGTGTGTGACGAACCTGTGTCTGATAATGGGCCACAATTCTCATGTGCTGAATTCCAGTGCTTCCTGTGTGAATGGGGAATCAGGCACAAACCCACAAGCCCTTATCACCCACAGGCCAATGGTCTAGCAGAGAAGTATGTTGGCATAGCCAAATCCATTATACAGAAAGCACAGTCATCAGGGCAAGATGTGTACCTAGGCCTGTTAAACTATCGTGCAACACCCATTGAGGGTTTATGCTCATCTGCACAGCTGTTAATGGGGAGAACACTGAGGACCACAGTGCCTACTGCACCACATAAATTGCAGCCTTATTCCATCCTACATGAGCGGGTATCAGCTCAGAGGATCATAAACATGAGAAAGCAAAAACTGTATTTTGATAAATCTACCAAGTCTCTTTATCCACTGTGTGCTGGGCAAGCTGTGAGACACAGAGTAACTGTGAACATGGGAACCTGCTCGAATTGTCAGAGAAACCAATTCACCAAAATAATATGTAATTGAAATCAAGTGTAGACAGCAACTGAGAAGAAACAGGTGCCATCTTGGTCCAGGCACTGCCGCTGATACATCAGAAGAAGAAGGAAATAACAAGGAAAATGACCCGCAAGCGCATGATGGCACAAAACACTTGAACATGAATATACAGTCTACCGAGGATACCAAGGATAACATAAGAATATCAGCTGGGAGTGATTCTCAACTTGACTGCTGATGAGACAGCAGTTACTTTCTCTTGCTATGGTTGAGCTATTAAACCAAAAATATGGAAAGACACTGTATCATATTAGATGTTTTATACTTAAGAGGGAATATGTAATGATGTGCATGCTTTATATTATAACTCAAGTTCAATGGTTATGCCCAGTTCTCTATGCATGTTGGAAACAGTTAACAATTCTAGTCATGTGATCTGGGGACAGGAAGTTGTTGTAAAATGGCTGTTGCTGAGTAAAAACAAGCCTCTGGCTGAAGCTCTTTGCTGTCTGCCTTTATATTGTATTAAATCATCACAAGAGGTACTACAGCAAAAACTCACCTCATGATTGATGTATAAATAGGGCTTCTTTAGGCATATTTATTCAGAAGTTAACTCTCCCATATTTATCAGAACTAGGTTCTTCCTCACATAATTCTTACTCTTAAGTAAATATGCATCTTATGGCCTGCCTTATGCCATAAGGCTGCAGCATTATGCAGATATTTGAGTTCAGCAGTGCCTAGTTACAACTAAATTATGAGAGTTTTCATATTTAAGGCAATGCTTAAATACAATACTTTCAGATCCAATTCAATTTGCAGTTATCTAAGTCCAATAAAACAATGGTACCAAGTATCACAAACTGTGGCACAAGTAATTATGAGCATGCTTATATATGTCAGAGGTGGTATTCAGCAGGTTCTAACTCTACTAACTCTGCATGCCATAAATGAGTCTTAAAAATGTGGTGTTCCTCCCAGGTGCTGCGCCAGGATAATTGCTGGGTCCTTTAGATTAGACATAGCATGGGAAAGATGGTTTTTGTTGTTCCTCTAAGTCAGTATAGTCTGTCCCACTGTAGGTCACCCGTATTATGGAGTCAGTTGATCTTAGAATTGTGTTTTATAAATCAATTAGCTGAATACTGGTTTCTGCTATGAAACTATATGATTGGGCTTGATAAATTGACACTTATAGCTTGAAAATTAATGAATAGTTACAATTGGCCTCTCCTCTCCCTCAGGCTTGCCCCACAGAAACCTGTCCTATCTTATCTCTTCTCTGCCTCAGGCTCCTCTTCAAATTTCCAGACAGTAGGCTGGATGAGTAACGTGCTGGCCACGCCTAAGTGGCAGTTTGAATAGATATCTTTTCAGATGGGGAGGAGCGAGTAGAAACCCTTAGCATCAGAGTGTCTTAATAATATAACAACTACTAATGATCTGATGGACATTTCGAAAAATCCTTTCTAAGTGAGCATCTAAATGCCAAGAGGAATATACGTGCCACATTTCGAGTTTGTAGGCTTTACGGTTCTGGAGATTTCATGATCCGGCGTGAGTGGAAAGCTTTTATATATAGAGATTAATTAAACAATATAATTCCTTTACTATTCCTTCCCATAGAAAGTTGATGCTAATAATGTCTTAGATAACTAACATATTGCTGCTATTCCCTGATGAAAGTTTAGATGTGAACTTTTCAAAGTATTTATTGGTGTAAATCAGTGGTGTCCAAACTTTTTTCAAAGAGGGCCAGATTGGATGAAGTGAACATGGTGGAGGGCCGAACATTTTTCCGAACATTCTTTGAACCATTACAATTAAATGCAAATAAATTATTTTATGCCAAGTTAATTGTAAATGACATACTTTTCATTTCATAACATTAAGATCAATTGACAGTTGAGTTTTCACAATGTATTGAAAATACATTAAAAAAAAACTTACCTACCTCTTTCTCTTTCTTCCTCTCTCTCTCTCTCTCCATTTCTCTCGCTCTTTCTCTCTTTCTCTCTCTCTCTCTTTTTCTCTTTCTTTCTGTCTCCCTTTCTCTCTCACTCTCTCTCTCTTTCTCTCTCTTTCTTCCTCTCTCTCTCTCTCCATTTCTCTCTTTCTCTCTTTCTTTCTTTCTCTCTCTTTCTTTCTTTCTCTTTCTTTCTCTCTCTCTCTCTCTTTTGCTCTTTCTTTCTTTCCCTTTCTCTCTCTCTCTCTTTCTCTCTCTTTTTCTCTTTCTTTCTGTCTCTCTTTCTGTCTTTCTGTCTCTCTCTCTTTCTCTTTCTTTCTTTCTCTCTTTCTCTTTCTCTCTGTCACTGTGTGTGTGTCTGTCTGTCTGTCTGTCTCTCACTCACTTAATCACTCTTCTATCTATCTGTCTCTCCCTCCCTCTCTCTGTCTCTCCCTTTCTCTGTGTGTGTCACTCTCTGATTCCCTCCCTCCCTCTCTCTGTATGTCTGTCTCTCCCTCTTTCCCCGTCTGTCTCCGATTCAATCCGATTCCGATTCATTCTCTATCTGTGTCTCTCTCTGTCTCTCTCCCTCCCTCTTTCTCTCTGTCTCTGTCTGTCTCTCTGTCTTTCCCTCCCTCCCCTTCTGTCTCTCTCTGTGTCTGTCAGTCACTCCCTCGCCACTCGCAGTGGGCGAGGGAGCAGGCGGGGTGAGCACCCAAGGCTACCATCATCTTAAGCACCACCGAGGCTGTCGCCCGGCAGGAGCGTCAGGCAGGGAAGCCGGGGGCGTCAGGCAGGGAAGCCGGTCGCGGCTCCATCGCGGCTCCCTCCAGTAGGCACCACGGCTTGGGCCGCGCGACCTTGTGCGGCGGGAGCTGCACGTTCTGGGGCTGCATGGCTGGGAGGGAGGTGAACGCGCCAAGTGGACGTTCTGGGGCCGCGCGTTCACCTCCCTCCCAGCTTCGCTAGCCTCCCTCCCAGCTTCGGTAGCCTTGGGTGCTCACCCCGCCTGCTCCCTCGCCCGCTGCGGGAGGAGGCGTCCGTAACCTCCGTCCACCTCCCTCCCAGCCACACAGCCCCAGAGACAGAGGGAGGAAGGGAGGGCCACACTTATACAGAGCAGGGAGGGCTGTTGGAGGGCCGTATTAAACCGACCCCCAGGCCGCAAATGGCCCGCGGGCCGGACTTTGGACATGCCTGGTATAAATCTTTATATTGTATTTCTTGCTATCATCTAGTAGTTGTCTGGTTTTATATAGCACAGATACAGTACTTTTTCAGGAAGATTTAGTATCACATGTTGATGTAAACTTAATGCATAACATCAAGTTATTGATTCATATGATGCTATTTTCTGAGCTATTAGATTTCTTTATTTTTATTTAGCATATGACATACAAAGAGATCATGCAATACTGATATACAAATTTAGTTTAAATAAAGCATCAGCGTGCTTTAATAAAGACTTTCTTTAAATAATCATTTTAAAAAGAAAAGCTTTTTGATGAGTGAATACTTAATATAAAATCATATAATGAATGCAAAATTTATGAACCAACAGTATAATTGATCTCACCTTAACAAAGCAGACAAAGCAGAGAAATAAATCTATTATAATATTTTGTAGTTGTACTAGAACTGTCAGGTATTTAGAGAGTTTCATATAATAAATCAGAGGGTTCTGTATGTCATCATTTTAATCCTGTATTAGATAGAATGACTGAGGTAAAAAGAATGAGAGAGACATATAGAGACAGAGACAAAGAAGAATTGCCAATGGCTGATTAGTGAGTTTGTGGCAATAGTTAGATTTAAGTTTCATGACTATCAACATTTTATTTGTAGTAAAAGGAATAAGTAGAATTTGATTAGCATGAAAACAACATATTAAATTATTGAATGATAATATTGAAAAATTATAATTCAGCAAAACAGGTGTATTATTACTATTATTAGAATTATATAATTTGTCAAATATAACTAAGATGAACATTGTTTTAGTTGTTTTAAAAATGGGATTAGAAAGGGGACATTTTTTAACTATGACAGCAGCATAATTAAAAATTAGAAAGGGGAACAATGGAAGATTATAATTCAATATAAATCAGTGTATTACTATTAGAATTATATGTTTGTTAAACATAACAAATATGATTATTGGTATTCTATCTGTAGTAAAAGGTGTGATATCAAGAATATGGAGATTGAAAAAAAATCAATATATTCAAATATTGAATAATTAAGGAAAGGTTATAATTTAACAAAATATGTGTATTACTACTAAAAGTCTATAAGATTGTTAATTGTGTTGAATATGAAAATGATTGTTTTATTTGCACTAAAATGTAACTCTGATTCCACATTGTTCACACAACGATGTGTTTGTAGGGAAAAAAACTTTTTTAAAAAAGATTTAAATTTCAGATTTAAAACTATGTTTCATGGCCATTATCACAGCTATTAAATGGTAATGGCTGAGCATTAGAAGAACATGAATGGAAAAGATTCCTTGGAGGCTAGTTATATGTTGATCCTTCTTCCAGTTCAGCACCATGCCTCCCCCACAGACTCTTAGTTCCAGCCAAAAGACTGGTTTTTGTTCCACATTGCACATAATTTTGTTTTGCAACCACAATGATTAATATTTAAAAAAATAGTGAAAATAAAACTTTTGACTAGCAGGCACAGACAACTTCAGCAAAATATGATCTTTGCTTTGAGACACTGATCACATGTACAAACTTCATGTATTGTTTTCCTAGATCAGAAGAATAGTCATTATGAACATTTTAGTATAGGTTGCTGAAATGAAAAAATAGTAAATTCAGAAAGATATTTTAAAAGTACCCTTAATAGGAATATAGAATAACATTCTGTAATTTTATTGTCATGTTAATTACATGCAAGCAGTACACAGTTAGATTCCAATAATATGACTATTTGGGCAGCAACTGGTTAAGTTCAAAGGTAAATTTTCAGTTGGTGCATAACATGCTATTTTGTTTTTGTTTTTACAGAGAAAGTGTAGAGAGTCTTATACAAAAGCATTCCTATGCTCGATCACCCATCAGAACCTATGGAGGAGAAGATGAAATTCTGGGAGATGATAATCAAACAACACAAAGCAGAGGTAAGAGGAAGTAAGCCTGAAGTATTCTTTAAAGAAGGGCAGTCTATGGGACTCAGTCTGAGATAGGCTAATTCAGAATGTGAATAAACTGCATTTGGAAAATAGACACACATCTCCACCTCCACTCAGCAATGTTGCATCTCTTTGGATGTAATGTAACTTAGCCATTTATTTGCATTCATGTCCTACTACTTTCTAATTTCTATAGCAATTCAATAGTCTACGATTTAGACAGAGTCAAACATTACACCTATAAGCTATCAAATAATGCATAGCAATTCTCATATAGGTAGATGACACAATTTAGAAGATGAAGATGATGAGGGTCTTTTGTAAACCTTTATTACTGCACCTTAACTTTAATGAAATGGATATTCACCAAGGGTGAGCTGCTATGGGTTCGCCCGGTTCGGGAGAATCTGTAGCTAACATTATGGCTGGTTCACAGAACCTCCAAATCCCACTCCTGGCTGGCCCCTCCCCTCCCTCCCAGGAGTCTTCACGTGGCCCATTTTGGATGCAAGATAAGTGCAGGGCTCACGTGGAGACTCGAATAGGGGGAAAAACAGGCCTCCCGGAAGTTCTGGAAGGTCAGAAACGGGCCCGTTGCTAAAAATTTTGAACCCCACCCCTGATATTCACTTACCATATTTTTCGGAGTATAAGACGGACCTTTTTTTCCTCTAAACAGAGGCTGAAAATCTGGGTGCGTCTTATACATCGAATACAGCATTTTTTGCCTCCTGAAACCCCGCCCCTTCACCAAAATGGCTGCGCGCATACCCTTATGGAGGCTTCCAGAGAGCTCCTGGGGGCTGGGGAGGGCAGAAATGAGCAAAAAACAGGGCATTCCTGTCCCCCCAGTCCCCAGCAGCACTCTATAAGCCTCCATAAGGCTATGCATGCAATTTTTTTGACCATAAATTGGCCCGTTTTTGTGATAAATGTACCAGTTTTTTGCTCATTTTTGACCCCCCCCCACTTCCCCAGGAACACTCTGCAAGCCCCCCCAAGGCTATTCATGCCTTTTATTTGAAAAAAAGGGCCCATTTTTGCAAAAAACGGGCCATTTGGGGGAGGTTTGCAAAGTGTCAAAAGGGTTTCCCCCCCCTCTTTTGGAAAGCTGTTTAGTTAGTGATTGATGAGAATTACGTTGGTCAAGTACTGTGCCTGCAGAAACAAAGATTTGTTCCAAAGGTGGTCAGTGACTTCCTTCTCCAGCAGATGGGTAAATACACCTGGAAATATCTACCTACCTACCTACTCTCTCTCTCTACCTACCTACCTTACTGTATTTCTATCTCTCTCTCTCTCTTTCTCTCTCTCTATCCTTCTACCTATCTACAAACTCTCTCTTCCTACCTATCTACTGTATTTCCCCCCCCTCTATATACCTACCTACCTACTCTTTCTCTCTCCCTACCTAGCTACTGTATTTCTCTCTCTCTATCCCTCTACCTACCTATCTACACTCTCTCTCTCCCCCTACCTACCTACTGTATTTCTCTCTCTTTCTCTCTCTCTCTATCCCTCTAGCTACCTACCTACTTTTTTTAAAAAAATTGCCTCTTCAAAACCTAGGTGCGTCTTATACTCCAGTGCGTCTTATACTCCGAAAAATACGGTATGTTTGCACAAAAGTTTTTTAAAAAGCAAGTTTGGTTCATAGATAGGTGTAGCTATTTGAAACACATCAACACTGTGTTTCAAATATCAACAGATGATGTGTTTTAAACATTTAAATAAATATTTCCCTTTTCATCTTATGCTTCCCCCAAACTATAAGTATATTGTTTAACTGTCTTTGTTCAGTTAAGAAGATCTAAATATTTTCTAGCAGCTATTAACCTGTTTGAGACAAATGCTCAAAAGTATAGTGCCTCAGAAAGGTTAAATTAAGCGTGGGCATTGATTTTTATATATTTAAGATTCTTAAATATGTATTTTAGAGGAAGCTGTTGCAAATGTGTGTCTTGTCCCAATGAAGGAACACAGATTACCATTTTTAATACTTAAAATTTACAATTTAGTCTAAAAGGTAGGGTCTATCTTCTTGGATATGAGGAATTGGACTATAAGTTTCTGCAATATTTTCCCATCTGATTGTACTTACAATACTGCAGAATCTTTGTAATATTTTGCCTATGGCATTCTATATAATACTATATCTATGGCATTCTACCATCTGCAGATCAATGGTAGATTCAGAAAGATTCCTTATTCTAGGAGAATCTGTTCTCTCTGATTTTGCAGAGAAGTTTGTAACTGGTTTCTCTCCTTAAAATTTTTCCATGGATGACTAAATAAATTTCTGCCCATTTCTCTCTCTCTGAATTAGCAGCAATGTCTGAGGTGCTTGACTTTTCTGAAGTAGTTTGTAGAATAGCTGATTATTATTTTTCCTTGGTAAACTTTAACTGCCTATCATAATATTGACTATATTTAACAATGTGTTGTAAATGTCTTTTTAACCTTTCCTTTTTTCCTTCCCTCCCTCCTCTTAATTTGTTTTTGGTTAATCTATTATATTATTAGTAAATGTATTTGTCTGGTACGCAAGCCCAAAATAGTTATTAGGAAGCCAGAATATGTGCTAGCTTTATTGAAGGTTGCAGAAAAGGATGGAGATCTGTGAAAATATATCTGATTTCTAGCTACAGAGAAAACAGATCTCTTTGTCTGAACTTATCCACAAGTCAATTTGCTTTCTTTGGATTTCCATGTGCTTTCCTAAATATAATCCTTATTCCCCAGCATAATCAAGTCTTATTTTCAGTTATGCCTGAAAGCGTTCTGGGAAAAATGATTATATATCGCTAGAATTAATGGGGGCAATATGGGTTCTAAAATGCCATATATTTATGCATCATTCATGATTAGAGCCTCTTCTAATATAGCAGCATCATATTTTCCATTTTCTACATATATTCTACTGGGATGTATATGTTGCAGATAAATCCTTGGGTGCGGTTATGTAAGGGTGCACAAGGACACAATAATACTGTACCTAGAATTCTCAAATGATACTCCTCCCCTCCAAATCAGATAATTTATACTTCCAAGCACTTTTAAATATGGTTATTGGTAATATTAAACAGATTCTTTGGTACCTGTTCAAATGAGTGTTGTGTAGTTTAGTTGCATTGGCTTTGATTCTGTACAGTTAAAAATAGACCTGTGGATTAATCTCCTGGGGTTACTGATTATGCTATTATATAGCATTTACCTTTTGTGATTTTCCTGATATGCAGTGGCTACTTCAGGAACAGCTCTGTATTTATTTGTTTGTACTTTTGCTGGCATCTTGCAATGTTTTTCTTTTGCTCACTTAGAATTGCTATTGTAGCGGTGTTATAAACATTGCACAACTTATTCAAATTTCCTAAAGATTTATATTGCTTCTCCTTGTTTACAGGATCAGCTTTTACATCTGATAATTTATCCCTCAGTTCCTGGGTCTCATCCTCTTCAAATTTTCCTGGATTTCAACATCCACAGTCCTTGACTACCCTTGGTTCCAGCAGTGCCTCAATAGCCACTCCAATTCCTCATCCAATTCAAGGATCACTGCCTCCATTTAGCCACCTGGGAATGCCTTTGACACCTTCTGCCATTGCTAGCTCAATGCAAGGAAGTGGCCCCACATTCCCATCTTTCCATATGCCCAGATATCACCATTATTTTCAGCAAGGGCCTTATGCAGCAATTCAGGGACTACGCCATTCTTCTACAGTGATGACACCTTTTGTATGACTGACCCAAACCCAAGGAAAGGCAAGGTTAGGCACAGAAAGAATGATGGACATATTGCAAAGAGCTGAAAAGAAACATTGTAAGAATTGAAGAGGAAAACTAGCTTGCATGAGATGATGAAGGAATCAACGTTACATGAAAAATGTGCTTATCAGAGTGGCTGGGAAATCTAAACGTAATGTTGCCAAATGGATTTTGAATGTAGCAAGGTTTCCAATTGTCAGATTATGTGAAGGTGCATCATAATCACTAGATAAAACACTATACTACACTATATTATATACTACAGCACTGCTATAGTATAGTATATAGCAGTGATGTTTCTAGAGTTCCTTCTCAACAAAGGCAAAAGAGGCAATATTGGTGTAGTTATTTCATTGGGAGTGAATGAACATATTTAGCCATTGCAGTTCTCTCTAGAAAAAAACAGAAGGAAATGTTATTCAACATTATCCTCTCTCTTCCTTTTAATTCCTTAAAATATCAATCCCTAATTAGATGGAAGCCACAAATCACTGGGATTTCTTTTCTTTCAGTTTCATTGAGTGCAGTGAATGAAAGTTGTGCAAGTCAGCACACATTTTTGTGAAAGTAGAGCATGCATGCATGTATTACTCTTCTTAGAATTGAAAGATTTGTACATAATTTTTCTCCAGTGGATTATGTTTGATCAGTACTCCAGACACTAAACGGGACAGGCAAAACCAGAAGCAAGACTTTAACTGGATATTTTAACTAATGTAGATCAGATTAATCTTACAGTTATGATTTTTTTTTTACTCATACTGCACTCATTCAGTTCAATGATTTTCCGAAAGTTTCTTTCAAAGAATAAAAATACACTGAAACTCTCATGGGTAGTTCTTGTAGTTACATGGAGCAGATCTGTACTTGTCATCACCAGTATAGGCAATCATTGCTTTCTGAGTGCAGGAATAGATATTATTTCCACTCCCAATCCATTACAAATATACTCTGCACCAAATTTTTCCAGCTTTGATTCCAACTCCTGTTTTCTGATTTGGCAAGCTCTTCAGAAGGATGGTCTTCAATGCTTCATTCCATTCTAGTAGCAGACCAATGGTGGGTTTCAAATTTTTTTAGAACCTCTTCTGTAGGTGTGGCCTGCTTTGTGGGAGTGGCTTGCTGGCCATGTGACCGGATGGGAGTGGCTTGGCAGTCATGTAACTGGGTGGGTGTTGCCAACTTGTAAAATGTGGTGAAACTCACTTAACAATGCTCTTGCTTAGCAACCAAAATGTTGTCTCAGAAACTCTGGCATTTGAAGCACGCAAGTCTTAAAGCTGTCAAATTACAAGACCCTTGCACCCCTAACCCTTTAGAAAAAAACTCCCAGGGGTGTTCAAACTTGACAGCTTTAAGACATGTGGACTTCAACTTCCAGAATTCCTCCTTTCGCTTTTCATCTTTTTTTTTTATCAATAATTTTTTATTGGATTTTACAATTTTTTCCAAAAAAAAACAAAGGGAATAGGGTAAGGTGAGATACAAAGAAATTTTGAGAACTTTCAGGTCGGAATCGTCGGCCCCTCCAGGGTCTCTTAATAAAACATTGATAATACATTTTTCAATATACTACAAGATGGAAGTGAGTGCATACATCATAAATTCTAAATTCTAAGTTCTATGCTGGCAGTCATATACAAACATCCAGATAAAAAGTTATATTGAGCTAATAAAAAACAAACAAATTCATTTTTTAGATCTAAGTCTCTTGGCAATTGTATCTTCTTGTGCTCCTTCCTGGCCCCCAGCGGGCGGGGCCGTGGCCCCCCCTGCATCTTCCCCCAGGATAGAGGAATGTTTTTTAAGAAAGGCTTCCGCCTCAACAACTGTTTTAATCCTAACTCTTCCTCCTTCCCAGAACACCAACATCCCTTCAGGCATCGCCCACTTAAACCAAATCCCGTGGTCAAACAATTTTTTGGATAAGAAGGAAAACTTCCTTCTCATCTCTCTAATTTTTTTAGGGATCTGCTTCAAGATAGCGACTTCTTTTTGCTGGTAAATTAACGGACCACCTCTCTGCGCCTTCAAAATTCCCTCTCTGGTTGACCTCCTAACAAATTTAATATGTATCTCTCTGGGTACCTCATTTATCCTGGCATATGCAGAATTTATTCTGTAGGCTAGGTCAATATCCCCCCTGATCTCATCTTTGGGTTTATGCAAATATTCTGCTAAAATTGTACTCATGAGATCAGGAAGACATTCACCATCTTCCTCAGAAACGTTCTGAAATCTTAAAAAATATGACATCCTTTCAAAATCCATCCTTGACATATGCCCAGTTAATTCTCCAACTTCAGTTTTAACATTTTTAAGTTCTCCCTTTGCCCCAGCCAGCCCCGCCTCCAATTCCTCGGCCTTCTGTGTATTCTCCTTCAGTTGTTTCTGTGTTTCCATAAGTCCCTGTTTGAAATCCTTATTGTCTTGTCTTAAACCTTTAATTTACTGCACCAAGGTTTGTAACACTGCTTCCAAAGCTATCATTCTTCTTTCCAATCCTGCCAGTTCTGATGTGATAGAAGCCATGGTGAGCTGTTAAAATCCGTGCCACTAAGATGGCGTTTTTTGGGTGGGGCCGCTGCAGCCAGTCAGGAGAACAAAGTCCAGGTCAAAGTTGTAAAAAATTTATAAAACCCCCAAAGAGAAACAAATTGCAGAATCAATTATTCAAACAAAGAAGGCACTCCAGAGAAGGAATCAATCAGTCCAAGAATTTCTTCAATAATAGAGAGAGGCAGTCCAAATCACAAAGAGACGTTGGTACTTTTCCACAAATAAAAAGTCATTCAGGAACAAGGGGCAGCCATCTTCCACCGCCCAGTCTGAGAGCCAGCAGGAGAAAATGACAAAAGAACAATTGTTTCAAGCCAGCCGGACTTAGATACATTGTGTAGAAGCAAGCCGCAAATTACTTTCACTTGTTTAAAAAAAAAGCCGGATACAAAATAACTTCCCCGCAACGAGGAGCCATTTCTAACCGCCGCTGTTAATCCGAGGGGGGGTTTAGCAAACAAACACCCCCCTCCACAGTTCTTTCAGTCCAGGCTGCCAGCAAAAAATAGTTTTTAAAAGCACTCCCTCTCCCTCTCGCAGCCAAAGCCCCGGAAAGCCTTCCGATCCGCCTTCCGCTCTCTCCCGGTTCATTAAATGTTACCGTCCTCCGTTGGCAAAGGGAACCAAGCCCCCCGCAGCATGTCCCCTTTCTCCTGGGCCGAGGACCCGGGCCGTTTCCCAGCTGCCGCCAGGATAGACCAGCCCAGGCAAGCCAGCCCTACAGAGCCCCCCCCCCCAAAAAGGGGTGCCCCACCCCGTTGGGGGCAGAAAGAGGAACAAAACGGCGGACGAACCCCAAAGTTCGTCCGTCGCCGCCAGAAGTGGAACAGGAAGTCCTTTCGCTTTTCATCTTGATGATGTGCGAATGGATAGGGGGAGGGAGCTGGAACCAGTTCTAAACGGCACGGTAAATTTGTGGAACCTCTTCTATAGAAGAGGTTAGAACTGGCAGGAGCCCAGCCCTGTAGCAGACCCAACTTCAATTGAGCACAGTGCCTGGCATGTTCCATCCTCCTCAGCATCTAGTCACTTAAATGGACAGCAGTTTTCTGTTGAGCTGTTACGTTCTTTACTTTAAAAAAAAATCTTGCAATTGATCCAAAAATGGCCTGATAAAGCAATGAACCATTCTGAATCTTAGTCATGTTCCATTAAACTTTCATCTGGTAGGTGCCCTTTTGATTTCTATTCTCCTTGCTTTACGATCCTTGCAAAGATTTCCTTTGCTTATTTTTTAACATCTTAAAGTTGCAATATAAGAATATTTTCTTTTGTAAAATAAACAATTACAAAGTTTCCATTGACCTACAGAGGAATATATGAACAAAAGAAACCTTGTTCCTTTTGATTTGATTATTGTAGTATCAGACTAAAATAGAACAAGGGAAAAGGGGAAAAAAGAGGAAATTCAATATCAAACAAGAGATGATGTGGGAAGTGGAAATGAAGACATTCATGTGTATAAATATCTGGAGAGGTAAATAATGGCACAGACATTAGTAAAGAGGATAAAAAGCAGACATTCATAGCCCAGTCTCTACAACATGGTGTCCCTTCATTGATGGAAAGCTGAGGAACAAATAATTAGAAATTTGGGTGATCATAGTTCAGAGTGAACACTAGCTAGGCCTCATTGCCAATTCATTACAATCAATTGGATATAAGCAACTTAGGAATTTCTCTTAGTTATAAACAAATGGAAATTGTAGGAATATATTGACTTCATACTGTATCATCTTTTTGATGGTCTGCAGTCTTCCTTACTTCTCAGTCTTTAATTAAAGCATAAGGGAAGCCATCAGGAAGAATTTCTTCCCATTGGGCTTTTGCAACAGTAGTGCTTCTGTGGGTTATTCTATGTGGGGACTATTTTGCTTCTGCTGCAAAATAGCCTGCACCTGATGTCATTGCCTATTATCTGGAAGCAACTCATAGCAAACAGTCCCAAACTTCAAGTACAAGAGATTTCCACTTCATTTGGGGAAGAACATTCTTTTACATTCTTGTTTCATTTCTTTGATTTTGGCTGGAAGACAGACTTGCCACCATGCCTCTCAACAGACAAATTATAAACTCACCCTGTAGAAGTAGTAGACAAAATCAGAGGACGTTTGTTCTTTTTTAGTGTCAGCTATCCAACCTGGCAAGTTTGAGATGTGACAAATCTAAATCTGAGGGAGAAAGTGGTTCAAACATTTCTTCTTCTCCTGAAGAAATTGTCATCTAATTTCCTTGCCCACAAGTTTAGACAGAAATTTTGAAGCACCCTTTGGGGCCAACTCTAATTTTAAGTGAGAAGTCACCTGCTAATTTTGATATTATATTCTGAAAAAAAGATTGCTAGCATCCAACTGCAATTCTGGATCTGTTTAAAATGCAAAGAAGAGTATTAAGGTAAAAATGAAAGAGTCCTACCAAATACAAAAACAAAGATTAATACTCACAAAAGATAATCCCCAATTAGATCCATTATTGCCAATTTAATAGAATAGGTCTCTTTCACACTGCTAGATATTTCTAAACAATGGTTTTACAGAAAGCATGAAGTTGAGATCATTGTTAGGTTTCCTTTATATTTCCTTTACTTCAGAATTTTAATGTTTTAAATTGAAGAGTATCAAAGGCTAAGTCTCTTAAATGAAAGCTTTCTTCCCATCAGGCATTCGATGTTCCATTTTTTCCCTTCCAATCTTCTAGCCCAAAAAGCAGAGTATTGGTGGGAATCAAGCTGATAGAAATGGAATTCCTGACTCATACTTCTATTACACATTTTATAGGAAAAATGGGCAACCTGTGCTTCAAGCTCCATTTTGAGAGTGCAAAGATAATGTCTCTAAAATTCACGTACAAACACTGATTCATGCCAGCACAATTGTCTGGTGACAAAAATTGAAATTTAGATACATTATATTAGATTTAACTTCTCCCTATTTAATTAAACTCCTTCAAAATAACAAAAGTGGTCCAAAATTTTTCTCATCTCTTCAGTGATGTAATATGCATCTTATGACTTTTAGCCATCTTGTCCATTAGGAGTTACTGGCTTTGGAACAAGTTTCAATTCTAATTACACTACTCATTATTTTTTAAATGCTTTCCCCCTTATCTTTGGAAGAATAAATAATTTGAGTTTTTGAGTTTTGACTGATTAAGATCAGCATCTCATAGATTAACTCTATTCTTACAAAGTTTTTGTCCAAAAATTCTGTTATTGCTCTCTGGCTGCTTTAAAAGGTGGTGAAGTAAATGGTTTTGCTGCTGTGTTTAAGGTGTTTGGAAATCTGTGGAAATGGTATTGTACTTAATTTATGCTAACTTTAGGCTAGATAAAAATTAAATACTGTTCATATTCATTTTAGGCAATTTTGCAGTTTTGGAATATAGAGATGAACTGCCTTTTTGTTACACAATGATCTATGTGTTTTCCTTACACTGTATGAACTGAATATTTTCCCAAATTAATCGCAGTTAAAATCCATTGCTGAACCAGGATCTGTATAGATACTGAAAATGTTGAATTAAGATTAATAGGTTTAAAATGTTTTGTTTACATTATTGCAGTTTGCTTTTATAGTGAAATAAGATTCTTTGGTTTTTGTTACTCATTTGTAGCAGGAAATATAATTTTGATATTTTTCCATGTCCTAATGGGGAATATATGTATTTTAATATTAATAAAATTATTTCCAAGATTGATTAAAATTGTCAGTTTGGCTTTTTTATACTAAGCAATGACTTAAATCAATGAATGTGTTTATTCATAAATTATTTTAAAGCAATTTAGGCACAAAATACATATTGCTGCATTTTATCTCTGACATATTTTAAATTAGCATCTAGTTTATTATAGCACCAGAAATATAAGGAAAGATTTTGTGTATGGAAACTGGAGATAGTCTCTCTTAGCAAACTGTACGATCGGTCTCTTGATTGCTGTGTTAAATTGTTTTAATTAATTGTGTGAGCACATTCACCATATAAAATGTGTGTCCATATGTATATTGAAGGTAATAACCATTGTTTTATGAAAAAGGACTCAAGTACATAAATTACAAAGCAACACCCAACAAAAACATTTATTTTTAAGTGCAATATATTTATTTCTGCCAAAATATGTCAACACTATATGTTATTTGAATTACTAAAGTGGTTTGTAAACACCTTAAAACAATTTATAAACAGCTTAAAATAATTATATATCATAAAATTGTACATGTGCAAATGTGTAGATGTTCATTTTCTTTCATTAAAATATTGGGATTTTAAAATATGTATATTTTATTTAAACTTTGCACTTCATGTTTGGGGTTTAAATCATTTGAGAGACTTGTATCTCTCCTCTGTCACTCTTTCACAATGCTTTCCTAGAAGCTATAATTTTTTGTAAGTAAGAAAAAATAGTTGAATCCAAACAGATTTAAATACATATTTAATTTAATTTCCTTCCAAACCTTCAAAAGAATCTCCAGGAATTTTAAATTATTACTACTACAAGCTGAGGCTCTGCAGGCTACTAAAAATGCAGTTTTTGACTTGGTTGTTTTACTATTGAGCTTACCTACCGTATTTTTCAGAATATAAGATGCACCCAGGTTTTGAAGAGGCATTTTTTTTAAAAAAAGTAGGTAGGTAGATAAAGGAATAGAGAGGGAGAGAAAGAGAGAGAAATACAGTAGGTAGGTAGGTAGGTAGAGTAGTTAAGTAGGTAGGTAGATAAAGGGAGAGAGAGAAATACAGTACCTAGGTAGGTAGGTAGAGGGATAGAGAGACAGAAATAGAGATAAATACAGTAGATAGGTGGGGGGGAAGAGAGAGAGTAGGTAGGTAGGCAGATGTTTCCAGGTGTATCCATGTGCTGGAGAAAGAAATCACTAACAACCTGCAGCACCTTTGTTTCTGCTGGCACAGCACTTGATCAGTGTAATTCTCATTAATCACTCTAACCAAACAGCTTTCTGAAAGGGGGAAAAATCTTTGCACTCTGCAAATCTCCCCAAAAAGGTCTGTTTTTCGCAAAAACGGGCCTGTGTTTTTCTAAAAAAAAAAAGGCATGAATAGCCTTCTGGGAGCTTCCTCGGGGCGGGGAGGGGGGGGGGGGCAAAAAACAAGCAAAAAACCAGCTTGTTTGGAATAAGTATTTTAGTTACTACAAAAGTAAAGACTATTTTTTCTACTATCAGTGTTTGATAGTTATTGTGTGCTTAAAGCAGGAGTCTGCAAAGTTGGCTCTTTTAAGACTGGTGGACTTCAACTCCCAGAGTTTCCCAGCCAGCTGGCTGGGGAACTCTGGGAGTTGAAGTCCACCAGTCTTAAAAGAGCCAACTTTGCAGACCCCTGGCTTAAAGCAACGTATCTCTTGCTGTCTGGTATATTACACTATTACATCTTTATTTTTCAACGGGGGTGTTTTCTACCCCTAACAAGTATAATCAAACACAGCCCCATGTCAGTATTTATCTGGTTTTAAATATGAACCTCAGATTGATTGCTCCAGGGACAAGGTTGTTCATCTCGGACCTCAGCTACCCTGTGCCTGGTGCCGTGGTCTAAAGTGGCAGGATGAGAGTCCCGGGATGTGCTGCAGTGGTGGTAAAGTCCACTTCCCTCCTCTTCAGCCCTACCCGGAACACTTACACACAGCCTTCTCACCAGCATCCATTGGCAAGGCACTTTTTTCCTGCTGTCCGGAAGTACAACAGATGCTTCCAAATGACATCTTTTGGAGTCAGAGGGGTGGAGGAGGGAAATTTCTCATTGTCGGCCAGGATTTTGAGAAGAGAGACATCATTCTCCACAGCAGAGACAACAGGTTGTTACAAATCAATGAGACACACCATGCTATGATACTCTCCAGTATCATAGTAGCATATCATATTATAGTGCACACATTGTATGGGATGGAAAAAAAACCCTCAGTGGAATAAGGAAATAAGATTTGTTTCATGAGCTATTATCATGATTCACTGACATTTATAATTTTCTTTTAAAGCTATTTAAATAGAGAATTCAATAAAGGTCAATGGGTAAAATCATTCAGTAAATTACACAATTTCATTAACACTCCTTACAGCAATATTATGAACTTCAGTAACATTAATGTTCCCTGCTGACTTCCCAAAGCAAAGTCAACTGAGAAGCTGGCAGGAGGTCAGAACTCATGATTAGTGACATCCTTGTTTAACTGATGGAGATATTTTAACTTTTGAACAACAGAGGTTCTGACTTGACTGAATCCAAAAGGCAAAGAACTTTTTTGAAAGACTTAAGGAGGCATTAGAGGAGATGCATGTTAATCTACATGCAATAAGTGCAATGATGAGGAAGGGACTACCACATTGGGTATTACAACTATAGACTTTGCTAAGTTCACAGCATAAACATGGATTTTAAATGCATAACATGGAATAAAAATGGGGCAAATGTTTTCCCCAATAAATAAAAGGCATTTTATTATTAGAAAAACATAAAACAAGGTATGATTTGTTAACAAGAAATGCACATACGAAAGAAGAAATATTTGATTTATAAAAATTTCGGTTTATTTATTTCAGTGGAGATAAGTAAGAAAAACGTTTTGTACATAAACCCACAACAATCAAAACTGATACTAACCAATGTCAATATGTAGCAATGTGGGGAATTTAGAGGTTTTAAAGTTGTATGTATTTATGTACGTACGTACATATGTATGTACCTGTCTATGTAACTATGTTCAAAAATACTGACAAGCAAAAATACTGCTTTCTTTCTTTTTTAGCTCTTAATTGAAATGTACTCTCAGGCATGCATTTTATTTAGCTTTTAAACATAAAAACAAAATTATTTTATTGTTGTTCTTCAGTCAGCAGCTTTTATTAAAATTAGCCACAAGGTGGCATTGAAATTCCACTGAAATTGTGTAGTTAAGTTTGAGGGTATAGACTTCAACCACTTAATATAAGCAACTTCATTAAAATGAAAGGACATTCAATAAAATGAAAAGGTATAGTGGCTATCTTGAATCATAACAAAAGTTTTGCTAATTCAGAATTCTATGTCTATATAGTGATGAACCAAAGGAAATATGTAGGCTTCTATAGGCCTTAGGTAATACTCATTATCTTTCATCAATGGCTATAACTTGATAATTGCATTAAAATGTTATCACCCTGTCCATGAAAAGCACAAAAATATGTTAGCATAAAGTATGATGCCTTTATTGCTGATTCCTTTTCTGTTTCATTAACAAGGTCAGTGGCGGTGTTCTCCTTACTGTTTTAAATCGGCTCAAATTACAGAATCTATTGGTAGATTCCTCTAATTTTACTTCTTCTTCCCCTTCTTGAATATTTCCTATGAGCAAGAGAAATGACTACCAGCACTATTTTTAATTTGTAAAGTAAGGGTTAGCATCTGTGGGCAAGTGCTTAGAATGATTGGCTTAGCCAAATGAAATTGTTGAAACGAACCATCTCCAGACCTGTGACCTTTCGGTCAAATTATTTCTGAACAAAGGTCCACCCCTCTTGAAATATCAAATAGAGCCTAGCTGACAGATCAGAGATATGAAGGAGGGGAATAGCAACTGATACTGATCACATTCCAATCTCAAGTATTGCTGCAAGAGAATGATAGTGATGGCAGCAAGTAGTTATAATTCATACAGTAATAATAATAATAATAATAATAATAATAATAATAATAATAATAATAATAATAATAATAATAATAATAATAATAATAATAAGTTGAATTTATTGACCGCACCCTCTCCCCACAGGGACTCGGGGCGGTGCACAGGGAAATTAAAAGCGAAAAATATACAAAATACATACAAATTAAAACAAATTAAACTCAATCAATCCTGTGCTAAAATCCCATTAACTAAAAATACCCAATAAATATAGTATACATTTAAAAACCCATAGACAGAGAGACTACCCTAGGCCGGCCAGGTGGAAAAGATGAGTCTTCAATTTCAGGCGGAAGGAGCGGAGGTCCGTGGTCGTTCTAATATCGGGGGGAAGGTCGTTCCAGAGGGCCGGGCCCGCCACAGAGAGAGCCCTTCCCCTGGGCGTCGCACGCTGACAAAGTCTAGTGGACGGCACCCGGAGCAGTCCCTCTCTGTGGGAGCGAATCGGCCGTGAGGATGTATGAGGCAGGATCCGATCCCGCAGGTAGCTAGGTCCCGAGCCATGGAGCGCTTTAAAGATGATGATTAATACCTTGAAGCGCACCCGGAAGACGACAGGTAGCCAGTGCAGCGGTGTAACATGGGTGAACCTGGTGGTTCCCATAATTGCTCGCGCGGCTGCATTCTGAACTAACTGAAGCCTCCGGGTGCACCTCAAGGGGAGCCCCATGTAGAGAGAGTTACAATAGTCCAGTCGAGATGTCACGAGGGCATGAGTGACTGTGCGAAGGGCGTCCCGATCCAATAGGGGGCGCAATTGGCGAACCAGGCGAACCTGGTAAAACGCCCTCCTGGCCATGGCTGTCACTTGCTCTTCCATAGACAGCCGGGTATCCAGGAGGACACCCAAATTGCGCGCCCCATCCACAGGGGCAAGATGTTCGCCCCCTATGGCCAGCGTTGGAGAAAGGTGGTTGAATCGGGCAGCCGGAAACCACAGCCACTCGGTCTTGGTCGGGTTGAGCCTAAGTCCGTTACTTCCCATCCAGATCCGCACGGCTTCCAGGCACTGGCACATCACCGCTACGGCATCGTTGGGGTGGTTTGGGGTAGATATATACAGCTGAGTATCATCAGCGTAGAGATGATACTCTACCCCAAACCCACGGATGATCTCACCCAGCGGCTTCATGTATGCATTAAACAGGAGAGGCGAAAGGACCGACCCCTGAGGCACCCCACATGTGAGGGGTCTCGGGGTCGACCTCTGCTCCCCTGCCAACACAAATTGCGATCGGCCAGAGAGGTAGGAGGAGAACCACCGTAGGACGATGCCTCCCACCCCCAACCTCCCCAGCCGATGTAATAGAATACCATGGTCGATGGTATCGAAAGCCGCCGAGAGATCTAATAGGACCAGGATGGAGGAACAACCCCCATCTCTGGCCCTCCAGAGATCATCAACCAACGCGACCAATGCCGTCTCAGTGCTATGCCCGGGCCGAAAGCCGGACTGGCGCGGGTCTAGATAATCAACTTCCTCCAGGTGACGGGGAAACTGTTGTACCACCACACTCTCGACAACCTTCGCCAAAAAGGGAAGGTTGGAGATGGGACGATAGTTTGTTAAAAGAGCTGGGTCCAAAGAGGGCTTCTTAAGGAGGGGCCTCACCATAGCCTCTTTTAGGGAAGCAGGCAAGGAACCCTCACTCAAGGATGCGTTGATAACCTCTTGGAGCCAGCCTCGTGTCACCTCCCAGGATGCCAGTACAAGCCAGGAGGGACACGGGTCCAATAAACATGTGGTGGCTCGCAGTCGCCCCCGTAACCTGTCCATATCCTCGGAAGTAACGGAGTCAAACTCCTCCCAAACAAGATCTGCCTCGTGGCATCCCACTGGGCCATGAAAAGTCACAAATTCCTCTGCTCTACCCTGTAACGGGGCTTCCCGCACCCTCTGCTGAAGGAGGGAACGGGTCACCCCAAACAGGGCGGCAGGGCGGTTTTCTGCGGATGCTATGAGAGTGGCACAATGATGGCGTTTGACCACTCTCAACGCCACAATGTAAGTCCGTAAATGGGCTCTTACCTGTGTCCGGTCAGATTCAGATCGAGTAGCCCTCCATCTTCTCTCTAGGCATCTCTTGTGGCGTTTCATCGCCCTCAGCTCCTCGGTAAACCAAGGGGCCGGGGCGGTTCGGCGCCGCAAGAGAGGCCGCAAGGGCGCGACCCGATCCAAGTAGTCAGAATGATGCCATTTTCACACCGAACAAAAGCAAGAAAATTATGATCACACCAAATCTCCTTGACCTAAGACTGGTATGATACAATACAATACATAGCAGAGTTGGAAGGGACCTTGGAGGTCTTCTAGTACAACCCCCTGCCTAGGCAGGAAACTCTATACTGTTTCACACAAATGGCTATCCAACATCTTAAAGTCTTCCAGTTTTGGGGCATTCACAACTTCTGGAGGCAAGCTGTTCCACTGATTAATTGTTCTGTCAGAAAATTTCTCTTTAGTTCTAAGTTGCTTCTCTCCTTGATTAGTTTCCACCCATTGCTTCTTGTTCTACCCTCAGGTGCCTTGGTGAATAATACAATGATACAATAGCAGAGTTGGAAGGGATCATCGAGGTCTTCTAGTCCAACCCTCTGCCTAGGCAGGAAACCCTGTACCATTTCAGACAAATGGCTATCCAACATCTTCTTAAAGACTTCCAGAGTTGAGGCATTCACAACTTCTGGAGGCAAGCTGTTCCAGTGGTTAATTGTTCTAACTGTCAGGAAATTTCTCCTCAGTTCTAAGTTTCTTCTCTCCTTGATTAGTTTCCACCTATTGCTTCTTGTCCTACCCTCAGGTGCTTTGGAGAATAGTTTGACTCCCTCTTCTTTGTGACAGCCTCTGAGATATCGGAAGACTGCTATCATGTCTCCCCTAGTCCTTCTTTTCATTAAACTAGACATACTAGGACATCCAGATCCCTACGGATCTGGATGGGTGGTAACAAACTCAAGCTCAACCCTGCCAAGACTGAGTGGCTGTGGTTTCCGGCACCCCGGTTCAGCCAGATTATTCCAACTCTGGCCATAGGGGGCAAAACACTGGCCCCCGTGGAGAGGGCGTGCAATTTGGGTGTCCTCCTTGATCCCCGGCTGTCCATGGAAGACCATGTGGCAGCCGTGGCCAGGGGGGCGTTTCATCAGGTACGCCTGATGCGCCAATTGCGCCCCTTACTGGATCGGGCTGCCCTTCGCACAGTCACTCAAGTTCTCGTGACGTCCCGACTCGACTACTGTAATGCTCTCTACATGGGGCTTCCCTTGAGGTGCACCCGAAAGCTACAGTTAGTCCAAAACGCAGCCGCGCGGCTGATTATGGGAGCCAGTAGATGCTCCCACATAACACCGATCCTGCGCGAGCTGCATTGGCTTCCTGTGGTCTTTCGGGTGCGCTTCAAGGTCTTGACGACCATCTTTAAAGCGCTCCATGGCTCGGGGCCTAGTTATTTGCGAGACCGCCTCTTGCCCCATACATCGCTTAGACCGATCCGCTCCCACAGAGAGGGCCTTCTCAGGGTGCCGTCGGCCGGGCAATGCCGACTGGCGACACTCAGGGGAAGAGCCTTCTCTGTGGCGCGGCCAGCCCTTTGGAACGACCTACCCCCCGAATTACGCACCATCACCGACCTCCGCCTCTTCCGCCAATGTCTAAAGACATATCTATTCCAAGAAGCCGGCCTAGCCTAACCTCCCATGGGGACTTTTAGATAGTTTTATTGGGTATTTTAAAATTGGGTTTTTAGCATAGGATAAGACGGTTTAATTTATATTTTAAATTGTGTATTTATTTTTGTACTCTGTATGTTTTTTTAAATTTCCTGTGCGCCGCCCTGGGTCCTTTGCGGAGAAGGGCGGGATATAAATGTAAATAAACTAAACTGAAACTAAACCTTTTACAGTTGCTACTATTGAGCAGGGTACCACCTATACTGTACCTGTGCATTTTGTTTTTCTTGCCTAAATGTAGAACCTTACTTTTTTCACAATTGAATTTCATTTTGTTAGATAGTGCCCAATGTTCAAGTTTGTCAAGATCCTTCTGTATCTTAAGCCTATCTTCTGGACTGTTGGCTATTACTGCCAGCTTTGTGTCGTCTGCAAATTTGATGAGTTCCCCATTTATTCCCTCATCCAAATCATTGATGAAGATGTTGAAGAGTACTACTACTATTACTACTACTACTACTACTACTACTACTACTACTACTACTAATAATAATAATAATAATAATAATTTATTAGATTTATAAACCGCCCCCTCTCCCCGAAGGGACTCAGCGCAGTGTACAGGAATTTTTTTTTAAAAAAACCTTCTAAAAACATACAATATATCCAAAGTTAAAAACGAATTAAATTACCCTGTACTAAAATTTAAGAACATTAAAATTACAACTCAGCCTATGCTAAAATTCCCCTAAAATCTAGCATCCATTTACGTGTTTGGCAGATGTTATATTACGAAAGTCTAAACTATTACGCAAGACCAGCTTGCTGAAAAAAATATGTTTTAAGTGAACGGCGAAAGAGGGGAAGGTCCGTGATAGTGCGAAGTTCGGGGGGTAGGTCGTTCCAGAGGGCCGGCCCTGCCACAGAGAAGGCCCTACCCCTGGCCACCGCTAGCCGGCATTGACCGGCGGTTGGTACCCTCAGTAGGCCCTCTCTGTGGGAGTGTATCGGACGCAGGGAGGTATGTGGCAGGAGACGGTCCTGCAAGTAGCTAGGCCCCGAGCCATGGAGCGATTTGAAGATGGTAACAAGCACCTTGAAGAGCACCCGGAAGGCCACTGGTAGCCAGTGCAGCTCGCGCAGGAGAGGTGTTATGTGGGAGTAACGAGAAGCTCCCAGAATCCCCCGCGCGGCTGCATTCTGAACCAACTGGAGCCTCCGGGTGCACCTCAAGGGGAGCCCCATGTAGAGAGAGTTACAATAGTCTAAGCGAGACATCACGAGACATCACGAGAGTTACAATAGTCTAAGCGAGACATCCAGAGCCGCACGGCTTCCAAACACCGGGACATCACTTCGATGGCATCGTTGGGGTGGTTGGGGGTAGATATGTACAGCTGAGTATCATCAGCGTACAGATGGTACTCTACCCCGCAACCACGGATGATCTCACCCAGCGGCTTCATGTAGATGTTAAACAGGAGGGGTGAGAGGACCGACCCCTGAAGCACCCCATAAATGAGTGGTCTCGAGGTTGACCTCTGTCCTCCTGTCGATACAAATTGCGACCGACCGGAGAGGTAGGAGGAGAACCACTGTAAAACAGTGCCCCCCAATCCCAACCTCTCCAGTCGGTGCAATAGGATACCATGGTCGATGGTATCGAAACCCGCTGAGAGATCTAATAGGACCAGGATAGAGGAAAAACCCCTATCTCTGGCCTTCCAGAGATCATCCACCAACGCGACCAATGTCGTCTCGGTGCTGTGCCCAGGTCGGAAGTCGGACTGGCGCGGGTCTAGATAAGCAGTTTCCTCCAGGTGCCAAGAGAACTGCTGTGCCACCACACTCTCTACAACCTTCGCCAAAAAGTGACGGTTGGAGACCGGACGATAGTTAGTTAGCAATGCGGGTCCAGGGAGGGCTTCTTGAGGAGGGGTCTCACCATCGCCCCTCACTAAGAGAAGCGTTCACAATACTGGGCCTAAAACAGAGCCTTGGGGTACTTCACTGCATACTTCCCTCCATGTAGATGCAGTTCCATTGAGGACTACACATTGAGTGCGGTTGGTCAGTCAGTTGCGAATCCATCTGGTGGTGATGCTGTCTAACCCACATTTTTCTACTTTATCTAATAGTAGGTTATAGTCTACTTTATCAAATGCCTTGCTGAAGTCCAAGTAAAGCATTCCTCTGGTCCACTAATTTTGTTACTTTGTCAAAGAATGCAATAAGATTAGTCTGGCATGATCTGTTTTTGACAAACCCATGTTGGCTTTTGGCTATTACTTTCTTTGCTTCTAGGTGTTCGCTAATTCGTTGCTTAATTATCTTTTCCAGAATCTTCCCTGGTATTGAGGTCAGGCTGATGGGTCTATAGTTTCCTGGATCTATTTTCCCCCCCTTTTTTGAAAATGGGAACCACATCAGCCCTTTTCTAGTCTTCTGGCAGTTCCCCAGTGCTCCAGGACCTCTGAAAGATATAGTTCAGTGGTTCTGAGATCTTGTCTGCCAGTTCCTTCAGAACCTTGGGGTGTAATCCATCTGGTCCTGGTGATTTGAACTTGTCCAGGGCAGACAGATGCTCGCTTACTATTTTATTCTCTATTTCAACTTGTGTTCCTAATCTGATTTTTGTGGTGCTGTTTTTGATTGGTTGGACTGTTTTTTCCCTTTGTGTAAAGACAGATGCAAAAAACGAGTTAAATAGTTCTGCTTTCTCCCTGTTGCTTGTCATCTTCTTGCCATTTTCTCCCAGCAGTGGACCATTTGTTTCCTTAACTTTTTTCTTGTTTTTAACATGTTGGAAGAAGCTTTTTTTGTTATTTTTTACTTTTTTGGCAAGCCTTTCTTCATTGTGAGCCTTAGCTTTCCTCACTTCGTCTTTACAGGCTTGGGCTATTTGCTGATATTTTGCCTTAGTTATGTCCCCCCTCTTTCCACTTTTTATATTTATCCTTTTTGTCTTTCAATTTGTCAGAGAGTTCTTTATGCAGCCATGCTGGTTTCTTTTGGGAGCTGTTATTTTTCTTCTTCATTGGTATAGTTCACTGAATAGTTTGACTCCCTCTTCTTTGTGGCAACCCCTGAGATATTGGAACATTGCTATCATGTCTCCCCTAGTCCTTCTTTTCATTAAACTAGGCATATCCAGTTACTGCAACTGTTCTTCATATGTTGTAGTCTCCAGTCCCCTAATCATCTTTGTTGCTCTTCTCTGCACTCTTTCTAAAGTCTCCACATCTTTTCTACATTGTGGTGACCAAAACTGAATGCAGTATTCCAAGTGTGGCCTTACCAAGGCATTATAAAGTGGTATTAACACTTCATGTGATCTTGATTCTATCCCTCTGTAGCCTAGAACTGTGTTGGCTTTTTTGGCAGCTGCTGCACACTGCTGGCTCATATTTAAATGGTTGTTCACTAGGACTCCAAGATCCCTCTCACGGTCTACGATTGAACAAGGTATTGCCTATACTGTACCTGTACATTTAGTTTTTCTTGCCTAAATATAGAACCTTACTCTTCTCAATAAGGGGAAGATAGCATCCATGTATAGGTTAACACGGTCCTTACTCTGATTGAACTGAGTCTGATTGTATATTAATTAATTGACTATAAAAGCCCCTCCCTGAGGCCTTCTATCCAGGTTTTCCGACTCAGTCCACTCTGGGACAGTCAGGTTATCCAACCTTTCCTGAATTATTACTACATTCTACACTTTGGACTCTTGTGAGTAAAGACTATTTGCACTCATTTGAGCCCGTGCCCACCCACCGTTGCTCAAATAACTCCCCAGTGCTCCTCCCCAGCTTCTCCTGATCACTCTGGGGAGAAGGTGCGTTCTTCTTTCGAGGGAGACGCGCCCCACAATGTCTGCCAGCTGCGTTGGGATCAATTAGCTGATCCGCATTGATTGCGAACAGCCGGCTTCATTGGAAGGCCCTGAATCGCTCCCTGCCGGCCTCAATTGCCACCTAGGTCTTATTATTTATTTATTTATTTAAATTTATAGACCTCCCCCTCTCACCCATGGGGACTCGGGGCGGTGCACAGGAAATTAAAATCTAATAAATACAACAATATACAACATATAAAACATTAAAACCGAATTAAATTACCCCTGTGCTAAAACAATATTTAAAATCCCTAAAACCTTAACAATTCCCTTAAAATTCAAATTAAAACAATTTTGTTTTTACGGCTAGGTATAAAAGTTAGGCCAGGCTGGCCTGCTGGAATAAGTGAGTTTTTAACTTCTGGCGGAAGGAGCGGAGGTCCGCCGTTGTTCTAATTTCGGGGGGTAGATAGTTCCAGAGGGTTGGGCCCACCACAGAGAAGGCCCTTCCCTTGGGCGTTGCCCGCTGGCATTGCCTAGTGGACGGCACCCGGAGAAGTCCCTCTCTGTGCGAGCGAATCGGCAGAAGGGATGTATGCCCGTGCACGTGTGCCGCAATATGGGCCGTTTGAAGTGCGAGGCCCTTTCTCCACGGTGCTGGACAACCGAGCGGCTTCTGCGCAGCCCTTTGAAGGAGCAGCCCACACGACACATCTACGGAGGGCGATTTCAAGCAGGCCAGTGTGAGCAAACACGTGGGCCCACTGCGACGTGCCTTGCGCGGCCTTGCGAACCAAGCCAATTGAGGCCTACTGCGTTTGTTGACTGCCTGCAGGCGTTAATCGTTGCACCTGCAACAAGAGGGCAGGGCTACGCATCGAGTGCCATTTTGAGTGTCATTAATAATAATAATCTTTATTGTCATTGTACTAAAATTACAATGAAATTAGCTAACAATTAACATTAACAATGGCAGAAGACAGAGCAAGCATGGGCCCTGTTCAGAGCATCGTGGGACCTTCTGAGGTGGCACAGGGCCTCCTCATGGTCTCTCCTCCACCTGTTTCCAGGAGGACCTCAAGCCACACTGAGCACCAGGCCAAGACCCCAACTACATCAGGGGCCAAGGCCTCTAAATCAAAAAAGGCCAAGTCTTCGAGCAATAATGACCCAAAACAAGACAAGACTCCCACCACACCTCGCCAGGAGGCCCCTTCTACACCGGCACAGGGGCAGCTGGTGCCTCTCCACCTGGACACGCCCTCAGGGCCATTTAGTCCAATGCTCGCCATAGACACTTCAGGTGTCTGGGGTGGCATACAGGGCAGACCCAGGCAGTCTGAGGCCACCTATACACCCACAGCTGCCGGCGTGAGGCAGGACACCACCTGGGTCCCACGCTGCCTCTGCCTTCTTTAGTGCCTCAGTCACTCCTGTGATGCCAGACGTACAGTCACTGATAGCGGAGGCCATTAAGCAGGGCACTGCGGCTGGCCTTCAGACAAAGACGCAGGGAGCAGCTATGGGTTCCATTCCTGGACCTCAATAAAATAATCGCAGTGGTCCAATTTACGTTGGACACCACATTGAGTGCAGCACGGTTCGCTTCCAGAGCCGCCTCTTCAACCATCTCCTCCCGCAGACTGCTTTGGCTCCACCAATGGCAAGCTGACGTGAAACACAAATGGAAGCTGGCGGCGAAAACTTACAAAGGGGGTTCACTATTTGGTGATTCACTTAACCCATTACTTGTTTTTTTTTTTGTTTTTTTTTAACAATTTATATTAGGAAAGGGGTAGGTAAGGTAATTGATAATATTTGGAGCATCCACAACGGGTTTGATGACCACCTCCGAGTCTTCATACATATTCAATTAGAAAAAAATTATTAAAGGGAAGGGGTACATACATTTTAAAATCATAAATTTTCATATTATTTTATACATTCAATTACTTTATATTGACATCCATACAGGAATTACCATCATAAAGAAATATAACAAATTATTTTTGCGATCTGAGCCTCTTTGCTATAGTCTCTTCCTCCCCCCCCCCCACCAGCAGGCGGACCCGTGGCCCCTCCCGTTCCCATCTCATCATCATCCAGGATTGAGGAGTGTTTTTTAAGAAAATTATGCGCCTCTTCAACTGTTTTGATTCTAACTCTTCCTCCCTCCCAGAATAACAGCATCCCTTCAGGCATCAACCACTTGAACCACACCCCCTTTTTGAATAATTTTTTAGTTAAGAAGGAATAATTCCTTCTTATATCTCTTATTTTCTTTGGGATCTGCTTCAATATGGCCACCTCGTTTTGCTGATACATCAAAGGGCCCCCTCTTTGCGCTCTCAGTATCTCTTCTCTCATTGACCTTCTTATAAATTTAATATGTATCTCTCTGGGTACCTCATTTATTCTGGCAAATGCTGAATTAATTCTATAAATCAAATCAATGTCCCCCCAAATAAATTCCTTATCTTTCTTAATATAATTCGCTAACATAGTAGCCATCAGCTCTCTTAGATTCTCATTCGGTAATTCTGGAACATTCTGAAATCTTAAAAAGAAAGACATGCGTTCAAAATCAATTTTAGACATTTGACCAGTAATATCTGTAAGTTCTTTCTTAAAGTCTTTTATCTCTTCCTTCATCTCAACCGCCCCCCATTTCCAGCCCCACAATTTTTTGTTTATTATTTGTTATTTCTCTTTGCGCCTCCAATAATTCCAATCTTGTGCTTAAATTGTCTTTCCGGATTTGTTGCATTTCATTCATTATCCTTTGAAACATCTCCTCTACATTTAATGGCTGAGGGCTTGGTGACTTAGGAACCTCTGCATCTACTTCCTTCTGTAACAAAGCTGAAATCTTTGGTTGTGAGGATGGACTGGGTTTTGTAGATGCTGGAGCAGAGCTTGGTTTCCCAGATGGAGGTTTCCTCGATGCCATAATTAAAGTTTTAGGTGTTAATGCATAGAGAAGAAGAAAGGGAAGAAAAGATGGCGCTGTTGGGCGGGCAGTCTGTGAAGTCCGAGACAAAAGCAGCTGGAGTTCAAATTGAGTTTACAACATCCAGAGAGAAAAAGGAAAAAAAGAAAAAAAAATTCCAAACAAAGCAGAAAGTTTCACAAAAGGAGAGAACACCGAGAGACACCAGAGCAGGTCCTTTTCTTATATATTTTGAAATTAGTTTAGCTTTGTTGAGAGAGAGGAATGCTTATTTTCAAAAAGAAAAAGTTCCATCCTGAGAACAAAGAGAACACCATCTTTCCGCCTTGCCGGCAGGGTGGAGAAAGAAAAAGTACAAGCAGTCAATTTAAAATGTAGCAAGGCTCAGGATACATTGTTTAACAGCAAATCCCTTGGTTAACAAGAGACTTCCTTTTTCAATAAATCCGACGGAAGCAACTTTTACTCTCTCCGCAGCGCGGGACTCTTATGCAATGCTGCTTTATTTCCAGGGGGGTTGTTTCCAACTCCCCCCCCCTATCTTCTCTTTCCATCAAATTGAATGTAAAAAAAGTCCAAATAAGGCACATACCATTATTTTTTAATCTGGAGTCTCGGCGCAGCCATTCAGCCCCGGAGTTTCAGCTCTTTCTAACATCCTCCATGTTCCAGCGTCTTCAGCGAAGGGGAAGCTCCCCCCGCGAAAGTTCCCCAGCCCCTAGGGCGAAGCGGGATCAGCCCCCCCGACCGCCGTCGAAATGGGGGCCCTCACCGCAAGCCACCTGTGCAGAGGGGGGGATTTTAAACCTCCCCCCCGCGCCCAAGGGCGCAGCTGAGGCAACACAGCGGCAGACGTGAGAATCCACGTCCGTCCGCGTCCGAAGCCGGAAACGATCTCAACCCATTACTTGTTGAGGGTAAAGACAAGAGGAAGATCCTACCATCTAACCCCAAGGGGGGGGGAGCGTTAGCTGGGAAAGACAGAAAATAAAGAAGACGGTGGAAATGTCGGGGACGGAGGAACACACCGAGTCTCCTGACAAGCAAGATTGGCAAATGTAAACTGTGAGTTTTGTCTCTTACATTCGATCACTTTGAAGAAAGAAAAACAGAGGGGGGAGTCTTAACCCCCCCTTGTAGAAGGCGGCAACAGAAAATGCTCTCTAGCAGGGAGAAAAAGGATTAAAATGCCAACCCAAATAAGATAGCAGATAAAGAAAACAAAAATTCACTCCCGGAGTTACAGTTGCAACATTGTAGCCAGGTCTCTTTGCATCAAAAAAGGACTTTCACTCTCATTTCTCTAACTGCGGTGAGGCGGGAAAATGGCTTCTCTTTGTTTCCGATTGGAAAACTTTCTCCTGAACACCGGAGCGTTCCTTTTGAGTTTTAAGATTACAAGACAATAAATTTAAAGTAGAAGCCCCTCGCAAGAAGCCCTCGGTGCCTCTCCCAATACGTGGACTCTTTATTTTTTCTTTTTCATTTCCTCTTGGTTTGGATTTTAAAAACAATCCTGGACTTTGATGGAATTTTAACTTGACTTCTCCCGCTTCCGGATATCTCGGACTTTTCTGACTGTTTGCTTCTCTGGCATCATCTTTTGCTGTAAGAACTTAAATTTATAACAATGGCTTCAAGAAAGCCGCCAACTGGAAAGTCCCTTTCGGCTCCAGCTTCAACCCGATCCAGCCCAAGTTTACAACAAGGCAAAATTAATACAATGCTACAGAAGGAGACAACTGGAGAAGGAGAACAAGAACCAACGAGTGAGATGCTCCAGAGCATTATGAAAGAAGTGCAGGAAATCCGAAAGGACTTATTAAATTTAAGAATAGAACTATTGGAGACACAAAGAAGCACAACGGATAATAAACAAAAAATTGAAGCGCTAGAAGAAGGAACAGTTGAGATTAAAGAAGAGCTGAAGGAAATACGGAAGGAAAATACGGAAATACAAAAGGAAAATAGAGAAATTATTGGGCATATGTCTAAATTTGAGTTTGAAAGAATGTCTTTTTTCCTTAGGTTCCAGAACGTCTCAGAGATGGAGCAAGAAGATTTAAAAGATTTAATGAGTACAATCCTAGCGGATTATACTAAAAGAAACAAAGACCAGCTCTGGGGGGATACGGACCTAGTCTATATAATTAATTCAGCAGAATAAATAACGTACCAAGAGAAGTACATATTAAGTTTTTAAGAAGGTCCACAAGGGATGAGATACTGAGGGCCCAGCAGGGTGGGCCTCTGAAATATCAAGACAATGAGATTACCATTTTGAAGCAAATCCCAAAAAAAATTAGAGAGATAAGAAGGAAGTATTCCTTTTTATCTAAAAAATTGTTTAAAAAAGGGATTTGGTTCAAATGGCTAATGCCTGAAGGAATGTTGGTTTTCTGGGAAGGGGGCAGAGTTAGAGTTAAAACGGTAGAAGAGGCTGAGGCCTTTCTTAAGAAACATTCCCCACTCCTGGAAGACGAAGAAGAGGAAACTGGAGGGGCCATGGCCCCACCCACTAGCGGGAAAGAGAAAGAAGAAACAATAGCGAAGAGACTCAGATCTCAGAAATGAATAGATATTGAAAATACTACTGTAACCTGTGAAAAGGGATGGCAGGAAAAATAAATGATTGAATGTATGCATGTTAAAATATGATATATATATATCTTTTGGCAATTATTTTCTTTTTTTTAATTTTGAATTTTTATGAAGTATCGGAGGTGACCAACATCTTCCACATGGAAGCCACTAAAATGTTTATATATTACCCTATTTTACCCCTTTTCCCAAAAATACCGTAAAACCCAATAAAATTGCTTTAAAACAAAAAAAGAAAGGCTGAGCACCAAAGAATTGAGGCCTCTTAACTATGGTGCTGGAGAAGACTCCTGAGAGTCCTTTGGACTGCAAGGTGATCAAACCGGTCAGTCCTAGAGGAGATCAAACCTGACTGCTTTTTAGAAGGCCAGAGCCTGAAGATGAAACTCAAATACTTTGGTTACCTAATGAGAAGAATTCACTGGAGAAGATCCTAATTCTAGGAATGATTGAGGGCAAAAAAAGAAGGGGGACGTGAGAGAATGAGATGGCTGGATGAAGCCGTAGGCTTAAATGGACTCCAAAGGATGGTAGAGGACAGGAAGGTCTGGAGGAACATTGTCCATGGGGTCACAACGGGTCGGACACGACTTCACAACTAACAACCACAATGTACATAGCAGAAGTAATATCACCTCAAAGAACCGAGAAACTGATAAAAGGACTGACGAGCAAACAATATATCTCCAAAGCTTTGAGTATTAGTGGAACAGGACAAAATGTGATGTTTAAGAATGACTCCCCTCTGCGTCCTAAGGTCCTAGGGCAGTAAAAAAGTCTACCAAATGTTTATAATATAAAATAAAAAAGGATGTTTCACAATTATAATTTGGCTGGAAAAGACTATAACAGGAGTGTCAAACTCGATTTCATTGAGGGCTGGGGGATAAGTGTGCCCAGCTGAGCTGGCTTGGCCCACTCAACACCATTCACATCAAGGGCACCTGTAGGGGCCGAGTGCTCTGCCAAAAAAAAGGTTTCTATTTTCAACTGCAACGGCCTCCTACAATCCTCTGGCAGCAAAAACGGAGCTGCCATGCGCAGTCTTCACAAACTTCATTTTTGGCTGGATAGCCTCCAGTAGCCCTCTGCCAGTGAAAATGGAGCTCCATTTTCACTGGCAGAGGGCTGCTGGAGGCTGTCCAGCCAAAAACAGAGCTCAGGAGCACATTTTCGCTAGCAGAGTGATCGGGCCACCACAAACACCCCGACACAAGGGATGTGAAGCTAGCCACGTCCACCCCAGTCCCCCGAGGTTAAACACAACCCTAATGCAGCCTTCAATGAAATAGTTTGACACCCTGTCCTATAGATTCACGCCCGTTACAAAAAGAACCACTTGTTTTGTTATACCACTTGATACCTTGCCTTTCCATATTGGTAAGTAGAGCAATACAGATAGTCCTTTACTTATGAATATAATTAAGTCTACAATTTCTGTTGCTAAGTGAAATATTAGTTAAGTCACCACATTTTATGACTTTTCTTGCCAATTAAGTGAATCATGTTAAATTAGTAACATGGGTGTTAAGTGAATCTGACATCTCCATTGATTAGCTGAAAATTATAAAAGGTGGATTACATGACCTTGGGGCACTGCGGTAGTCATAAATCAACAGTCATTAAATAAAGTGTTGTAATTCAAGGACTACCTGTATTCAAGGTGACATTTAAAAAAACAGGTGCCTCCAGGTGCTATCTGCATAGTGGCAATCTGCTAAATGCATGTCCCTTGGTGCCAAACAAGTTCCCTGACTTACCAACCATTTTCATGTATTTTTTCTTGGAAATAAAAAAGGGAGAAGCTGACATGTTAAAGTATTCAGAGCATTGTTTGGCGGCTAAGATAGTGTGAGGAATAGGGAGGGAGCCAAGGTTAGGCTACGTGGAAAGGCTTTCTAGTACGAGTGCTTTATAAACAATTGTTTTGTGAATAGTTATAAGGCAGAAGCAGCCATTTTGTTCTGAAAAATGCTAAATGACCCAAAAGACGGACAATCTTTGTGAGGAAAACACTCTTACTCCAGAATTAGGAAGAGGGTGCCTTTTACTCCATACAGCAAGGAGAGCTTTTGTCGTACATATATGCACCAGAATCGATTTCCTCGTTTTGCAAATTAAGCAATAGTTTGGGATGCGACTGTAGCTAAAAAGGAACAAAAGAGATACGTAGGAGAAGCACCAACACCACGGCGAGGACTAGGCGCGTGTTACTAGTGTCAGTTGCCGGCGCGCGCTGTGTCTTCTCTCGGCCGTTACCTTCACGCGTCCGCGGCAACTGTTAACGCTCTCGGTGGGGGAGGAGCGACCCATCCCATTCAGCTGAATCCGAAGCCCAGCATCGGTAAACTATTCCGCCTTCGTTTCCTGTCATCTGCCCTTTTAGGGCCTGTCCGCCTGTCCCCTACTTCGGAGCAATGAGAAGAACGGGCCGGCCTAGGCGAGGAAGCAGCAAAGAGTCGCCGCCTCTCAATCTCGCCAGTGACGGAGGCAACAATCGCGGCAGGCGAGCTCCTCCTTCTCCTACGCGCCCGCCACCTCAGGAAGAGAAGTATCAGGGCCGGAGCGGAGACGTGGAGCCCGATCGCAGTGCTAGCCAAGACGCCGTGAGCGAACCAACCGCCGCTGTCTTCTTACTCCGCGGACTGCAACAGTCGCTAGGGCGGCAGCTTCCCGGTGGGGCCTCTCCTCACGTAATGAAGAGGGGAGGACTAGGCAGGAAAGGAACCAAAAGCGACTCTCAGAAGCAAGCGAAGCGGGACCGCTTGGCCCATGAATTCGGCGAATGGCAAGACTGGCTGCGCGGTGAGAGACCAGCGGTGGGGGGATAGTAGGGTCTGGAGCGGAAAAGCAAGAACGGAGGGAAGGACTAACTGCCGCGAGAGCTCCGGCTTAGTCAAGTGTACTTTCTGCAGCTCGATCTCCGCCTACCTTAGAACAGGCGAGAGGAATTGAGTTCGTTGGAACTTCTTCTCACATGAGGGTAGACTGTAGGGTTAGTGGCGCTTCCTTCTGAGTCCTCCGAGTCATTGTGTGGATGTGAAGATCAAGCTGCCAGGGACCCTCTTGAAGTTTATAATTGGTATTGACGCCTGTGTCAATGGGGAGTTATACAAAATATCATTATTGGGGCGTGGCAAGATTTTTATCAAAATACTTTTCTGATGTTTGACAAAATGAAAGTTATTTTGAGTAGGAGATTCCCACTTTCCCCCGCCCAAAGTTTCTAAGAAGGCAGCAAACCCTGAACTTTGAAGAAGCAGGAAAGGATGGATGTTGATGAAATTGATAGAACTTGCTGAAATGGATAAACTGACTTCTTTGCTTAGTGAAAGGACAATATCAACCTTTATTGGTGTCTGGAAAACCTTATGGACTTTTTCATGAAAATGAAAAAAAAAACCTTGTCATTTATAGTGTTGATTATTAGTCAAGGTAGATTGTAGGAAGAAGAGAGACATCATGCAACTTTAATAAATAAATGTTAATATATATATATTTAACTGCTGTGAAGAATATTGAAAACCATTTCCAACATTTTTGTTATATTTTAGTTTGGACAAACTAAATATAAATATTTAGTTTGCAAAGACTTACCTTATTTTTTGGAGTATAAGACGCACCTTTTTTCCTCTAAAAAGAGGCTGAAAATCAGGGTGCGTCTTATACATTGAATACAGCATTTTTTTGCGTCCTGAAGCCCCGCCCCTTTACCAAAATGGCCATGCATAGCCTTATAGAGGCTTCCAAAGACCTCCTGGGAGCTAGGGAGGGAAGAAACAAGCAAAAAATGGGCAGGTTTTTGCACCCCCAGCAGCACTCTATAAGCTTCCATAAGATTATTTATTTATTTATTTATTTATTTATTATTTATTTATTTATTTATTTATTTATTTATTATTTATTTATTTATTTATTTATTTATTTATTTATTTATTTATTTATTTATTTATTTATTTATTTATTTATTTATTTATTTAGATTTATATACCGCCCTATTTCACCTAAAAGGGACTCGGGAGATAAAAACCCAACAATATACAAAGTATAAAAAATAATTAAATTAATTAAATCTGTGCTAAAATTTGGATAAATAGAATTAAAACCAATAAATATCAAATTTAAAATTATTCCATAGTGTATGTCAGGCCGGCTAGATGGAAGAAATGTGCTTTTAACATCCGACGGAAGAGTCGTAGGTCCGTGATGGTACGGATATCGGGAGGCAGGTCGTTCCAGAGTGTCGGACCCGCCACAGAGAAGGCTCGTCCCCTGGGAGTCGCCAGCCGGCATTGACTGGCTGACGGCACCCTGAGGAGGCCAACTCTGTGAGAGCGGACAGGTCGAAGGGAGGAATGTGGTAGGAGGCGGTCTCTCAAGTAACCATTCATTTTTGGACAAACAAATGGCCCGTTTTTGCAAGAAACAGGCCATTTCTTTGCTCTTTTTTGGGCTCCCCACCCCCCAGAAGCACTCTGCAAGCCCCCCCAAGGCTATTCATGCCTTTTATTTGAAAAAAACCAGGCTCATTTTCGCAAAAAATGGGCCGTCTTGGGGAGGTTTGCAGAGTGCAAAAAGGGTTTTTTTCTTTTTGGAAAGCTCTTTAACTGATTGATGAGAATTACATGGATCAAATGCTGTGCCAACAGGAACAAAGTTAGGTGCTGCATATTGTCAGTGATTTCCTTCTCTAGCACATGGATAAGTACACCTGGAAACATCTACCTACCTACCTTCTCTCTCTCTCCGTACCTACCTACTGTGTGTGTGTGTGTGTCCGTCCGTCCGTCCGTCCATCCATCCATCCATCTATCTATCCCACTACCTACCTACCTACTGTATTTCTCCCTCTCTATCCCTCTACCTACCTACTTACCTACTATGTTTCTCCCCCCCTCTCTATCCCTCTACCTACCTACCTAGCTACCTACCTACCGTATTTCTCCCTGCCTCCCTCTCTATCCCTCTACCTACCTACCTACCTACTGTATTTCTCTCTCTCCCCCTCTCTCTCCCTCTACCTACCTACCTACCTACATTTTTTTTAAAATTGCCTCTTCAAAACCTTGGTGCGTCTTATCCTCTGAAAAATACGGTAGTTCCCTGGAGAAGGTATAATTCTGGGAATGAAGTGGAATGGAAGAGGAAAAGGGAAAAAGAGAATCAACTTTTAAAAAAGGAAGGTTAAAAGATAATTTTAGGAATACACAAAGAAACAATCACTGTATGTGATTGTTAACGCTCAACATTGACTTAATAGTGCATAATCAAAATCTCCCAGCATTTGCATGTTTTTTTTGAATTGAAAAGCTATATTTGTTGGTTGGTTTACTATCCACTAATGAGTAGTTGTGATAGGATAGGAAAATGGGAGGAGGTTCTTTCCATTAATGTAGGCCAGATGCGTCACATGCAGGCCATGCCACCCTGACTCCTCAACGGCCAAAAACTTCGTGTTACATCATGATACATTACATGATGCAATCGAGTTTGACACCTATGCATTAATGGCATATTAATCCTCTCTCATACCACATAGACTGTTCCATTTAGGAGAGTCTTTTCAACTTTCAGTATAGCCTGAAGAAGAATGGAACGCTGGAAGAATTGTAATGGCAAGAAGGCTGCTTTTGTATCCTACTTAAATGTAAGCTAAATCTCCCAACTTTTTACAGTAAGATGTATCATCCTATTAAAAAAATATTAGTGTTAACAAAATTTGTTAACTCTTTTTTAGTATTACTGAGAAAAGAACTAGATTCAATATGAGGAAATAAAATTTAGCTTTCCAAATATAATAATCTTTTTTGCGAAGGCAATTCTTTAAAATACATTTTACAAATTTGATAGATTAATAGTATGTTAATGGTGTTTATTTTCTTTTTATATAGATACTCTGAGAGAAACGGGATTCTTTATTGCAAGAACAGATAGCAAAATATGGCTTACACTTATAATGGGTGAGAATTGTACAGTTCTTATTTCTTTACAGGGGTCGTGGAAAAGTCAGTCCTATTGACTAGATTTACTCCCAAATAAGACTTAATAAGGATACAAACTAAGATTTTGATGTTGATATCCTCTTGGTTTCACAGACATAATGCAAGTAAATTATTAGTGTTAAGGGATATCTCCGTTGGGAGACAGAAAGTTGTGCAGCGGAATGTGCAGCTAGAGAAACATTGCTAGTAAACACACAAATAGTAAACCAGACACTGTTAGTAAAAACAAATTAGCTTTACTGGTGTTGTAAAACTATACTACTGCTTCACAAGCAGTGATGGTTGTTAGTTAGTCAAAACAAAGTCCTATAACAAATATTAGTTTGCTTACAGTCAGTAAACCACAATCTTCCTTCTTCAAACACAGTTAGTCACAGCACACGAGCAGATAGCAAATCAGTAGATCTTCAAGCAGAGGGAGCAATTAGCAAGTCTGGCAGAGAGAAAGAATGCATTCTGCTGGCTTCCTCTTATAGTTGAAGATAATTACAGTCTCTAATTACAGTCTCTAACATTCCAACATCCTTAAAGCCACAATGACTATTTGTCATCATGGTATTATATATTGCCTACCCAACTATAGAAGTCTACTCCTAACAATTTGGATATTTTACTTAAGGATATTTCCTACAAACACTTTAAAATAATATGTTCATATGGTAGTTGAATCTGACTCTTTTAGAAAAATATCAGTTTTATGACACTTTATTCTTGTTGTTAAGGGGTATAATAATATAGAACAAAATGAGCAGTTTTTCTATATTTTCTGTAATCTTACACATGAAAAGACCCGAATACAACAAGACCAGTGTGTGTGTGTGTGTGTGTGTATGTGTGTATTTAATAAACTATATATTTGCATTTATATTTGGAATTGTTAGTATTAAAGGCAATAGCTTAAGGCTGATAACACCCTTAGTGCTAACCTTAAATTTTTTAGTTATAGATCCAGAAATTATACCTTTGAAATTTTTTATAGTTGTATTACAAATATATAATCAAATTACAAGAGTATGTCTGCACTATTCTCATGAACTTTATATATATTTGAGTCTATCCTGTCTTCTTTCTTTCTTTTTGCTTCATAGCAGAAACTACATGGATACTCTTGTATCTTTTTAAAAATATATAAAATTGACTTCGTGAGAAGTTAGAAATTTGTTAGATGTACCCCAACTATAACACTGTAATACTTTTAAACCACTAATATATGAAAGCAATAATGCATATATCTATTTTATCTGTTTTAGTCTAACTTTTACAATTATATATATCTGAAATTAATACAGTATAAGAATGATGTATGAATTCTGTGCAAGCTTTTAGAACTGTTACATATATATAGCCCTTAATAATTGGGTTTACATTAAAAAATAATTTTAAAATCATTAAGGTGTGTTTTTTTTTTTAACAGCTGTTTTTGCAGGAATTCTTCACTGGTAAGTTTATGTTCAATAAACTAAAATACTTCATCAACATTTAATTACAGTAGCATTATCTTTATAATTTATGTCTTAAGTCCCTTAAGTTGGCACACAGTGGTAGGCCGGAGGTTATAAAGTAGTGATGGATGGGCCTTGTGTGCCTTCCACTCCTCCTCTTTCAGATTGGTCCCCTCCTTCCTGTACAGCAGGGATGGCTCTTTCATCCCTCTCCTGTGGCCAATTAGTGCCACAATTTAGAGAGACATTTTCAGTTGGGAGGGGGGGAAGCACAGTGCACCAGACTAGGGCAAGGGATGGGTTTTCTGATTAGCTCCACAATTGATAGGACTTTCGGTTAGGACAGGTAGAGGAAAAAGGACGCCACATTAGGAGGAGACTCTATGGTGGGGTGGCTCCAGAATTGAATGGGGGCATCCAGTTAGGACTTTTGTGGCTCTTTGAGTGTTTAAGGTTGTCAACCCCTGTCCTACAGGCAGTCCTTGGGCTAGAAGCCAAACGGGATTAGAATTGCTATTGCTAAGTGATGTGGTCATAAAGCATGACCACATTGCTTAGTGACAGCAGTCCCAGTTGCCATCACAACCCCAGGATGTGCAGGTCATTAAACAGGAAGAGGTGGGGATCCTACATAAGGAGCATGTGTGGCATGTATGTGCTATGGATGAGCACTAGGAAGTATGGGTTGATCTGCAGAGGACACAGATATGTTAGAACAGGGGTCCCCAACCCCCGGTCCGTGGACCGGTGCCGGTCCGTGGCTTGATAGTAACCGGGCCGGAGTGAGCGGCGGAGAGAGTAGCGTAACACTTCGGAAAGTGTAGCAAAAGCTTCGCTATCCTGGTGGCTGGCCGGGGCGCTCCCCGGGGGCAGCCTGCATTGGGGGGGTTCAGGGCACCACCCGGCCCTGAGCGGGAGGAAGGGGCTGCCAGGCCCTCCTGCCCGGATACGGCCCATCCTTCCCTGCCCCAGCTGAGGATCCTTCGACCAGGACCCCTGGCAGCTTTCCCGCCCGGTTGCATGTGACCGCTGAACGCGTGCATGGCCCACGTGACTCGACTCACCTGCTGGAGGCTCCCACCGGTCCGCGGAATATTTTTTACATTGAAACCGGTCCCTGGTGCCAAAAAGGTTGGGGACCCCTGTGTTAGAATCAAGATAGATGGGGCTGCTATGAAGTAGGAGTTAGTGGACTCCTTGTGAGAAAAAGCAGGACAATATACAATCTTTGCTACCATCTTTCCCAATGATTTTGTTTGTGAAAAGCTGCCAGTGGAATTCATATAACAGAGCTCACTATGAAGTTATAATTGTGAACTAGACATGGAGCATTTGGATCATGATCATATGGGGAGGCTACAACAGCAGAAACTTAGACGACTGGGCATAAGTCCATTTTTTTCTCCAATCATATTTACTTAGCTTTCTCTTCCTCTCATTATGTAAGGAAGGGGCAAAACATCTTTCCTGATGAATTTAAATCTTTCTGAGCTGACACTGGGAAAAGCTTTTGGAGCTTGCTGGTTCACATTTCTTTCTAGTGCCACTCCACAAAGAGAACAATTACCTACAAATTACTGGGGAAGTCACTACTGGCTCTATGCTGCGTGTGGCCCAAGGTTGTGCTCAGCCTTCAAGTAGCCTGCGTGTAATTTAGGCTAGAATTGATATGTTTTTTTTTCTCTGTATTTTTGAATTCATTTATATAATAGGCTTCCTGTTTTTACTTCTTATTTTTTAACTGCATTCACATTTTTTTCTCCCAGGATTCACTTTTTATGAAGCCCAGGGAGCCAGACTGTTCCCTAATAAGTTTATTGGACAGGATTCTATTACAGATCCTATCTATGATGTCTTTGTAATACTTCCTCTTATTATACTATTTATGGACTCCATTGCTTCATTAGAAATATAAAGGAACAAGTCCTTTTTTAAACAAAGAGTAGCAGGATTTTCAGTCCATTTTACTGCATAGATCCTCTCTCTCTATATATTTAAAATAGTAGTTCATGCATAATCAACAACAATAAACATAGTTTGCTCTTTAATACAACAAGTCCATTGTTATACTAATAGTTGTTCCAGAAGATATAAGGAGGAAGACATTCAGTTCTTAAGAATTTAAGAATTCTTCTGAGTGCTTCCGGGAAAGTGCAAGAATGGGTGTCTCGTCTGTTTTGCTTAGAGACCGACCTGTCAACTTTGTGGCCATGCCCCATTGTTACCCTTTCTGACCCAGTTTTGGCTTGGTCTGTGCTTAGACCGGATGTGTCAACTATATCAGGACTTCTTGTACTCTCAGGAAAAGAGAGTAATCATTTATAATGATTCCTTATCCTGGCCGAAAAATCAATTTTAAAAGGTGATTTAGCACTGACTGGTTGCCCAGCTTAAAAAAAAACCCTTCACTGTCTCAAATGCGAATGCGAGAGTCTCTGCAGAGGCGCGGAGTCCCTGCCTAGTCCAGGCTAGGTATACCTGATGTTTTCTTTGACGCACAGAGTGCCTGCTTAGTTTCAGCTAGGCAAACCCTAGTTTGCTAAGTATACCCACCACAGCAGGCAGACAACACCACGAGCAGCTTTGCTTGTTTAGAAACAAAATGGAGGGCAGAAGTGGTGGGTTTCAATTTTTTTAGAACCTATTCTGTAGGCGTGGCCTGTTTTGTGGGAGTGGCTTGGTGTTCATGTTACCAGGTGGGCGTGGCCAACTTAATGTCACTCACCAGGAGATGTCATGGATTGGGTAAAATATGTGAAGCTCACTTAACAACGCTCTTGTTAGTAACCAAAATTTTGAACTCAATTGTAGTCATAAGTCTAGGACTATCTTTGCCTTCCTCTGCATGGCAGCCTTGTCCTAGTAAACTCCTCTTTCTGGCAATTTTCCTCTCTGTTAGAGGGACCAAAATAATCCATACAATATAAGGTTTCCTGCTGAAGCAGGGGGTTGGACTAGATGACCTCCGAGTAGCTTTCTAGCTCTAAATTGCTGTGCTGTTTTCCTTTCTTTCTGCTAACAAAGAAACCTGCCTGCAGCTCATTCCACATTTTTGCCAGATAGAGATAATGAGATAATGACCTTAGAGAAAGTTTGGCTCCATTCACAAGCAGGGGATCATTCAAACCCTTTTAGAAAAACAAAGCCCATATTGCAAAACCCCCAAAAATTCAAAAACATAAAATCATATCACATATTATCATATAACCATTTTATTGTTCCCTGCACCTTTTCCATTTAAATTTACAAGCATTAAGACTTGTGAACTTCAACTTCCAGAATTCCACAGCCAGGCATGCTCAGTTCCGATTTAAAGCGACAGCATTTGTTTTCCTCCTTCTTTTTCTTTCTTTCTCATTCTATCTTTACCTCTCTCTTTTTCCTTCTTTCCTTCCTTCCTTCCTTCCTTCCTTCCTTCCTTCCTTCCTTCCTTCCTTCCCTCCCTCCCTCCCTCCCTCCTTCCTTCCTTTCTCTTTTTCTCCTTATAAAGCCTTAACAAGCCCACATCCAGCACCTGGGTTTTCCAAAAGGCACTGGGATTGTTAAGGCAGGGCTGCCATATATACAGGGCTGTCATGTGCCAATTATTTTTTATTCTCTCTCTGACAGAGCCAAAGGTTTTTAATCTTTTTGTGTTTCCAAAAGAAGGTGCTGAAAGCTCTTATTGAGTCTGCCTGCAGCCACTTGAAGCTCGGGAGTTCCTCGCTGGATCTCGGCAACTGCACTTTTGCCTGCGACTTAAAGAGGCAGTGCCTCAGATTGACTGGTGCAATTCTCCCTCATCTCCCCTGTTCCCCCCTCCCCTGTCTCTTCTTCTGCTTCTATCTTTTCTCTGTCTCTTTCCCACTCCTTCTCTTTAAAAAAGGAACGTTTTACAGCGCTGCCATGTTTGATGTGCCTTTTTCTTCTGTCTCTGTAGCCAGTTCGCTCTTTGCTCTGATTCAGTGCAGTCTGTCTCTCCCTCTCTCTCTCTCCCCCTCCCTTTGAGTGGAAAGGGAAAGAAGCAACACAGAGAATGTGTGTGTGTGTGTGTGGGGGGGGGGGAATCTAGCTGATCCTAATAGCCTACCAACACCTGGAATCATTCAGCAGTAGGTAAATTGACCCTCCCTCACAGTTTGCTTCCAGCAGCAATTACAATTTCAGTTAAAACAAACTCAAAGTAACTTGGTATGACTCAGAAAACCTGAGAGCTGCCGCCTCGGTCCATGCTGTGTGTGTGTGTATGCGGGCGCAAGCTTAATAGAGGACAAAGCCAGTCACTTCCCCGGCACAGGAGGGGGTTTGAGATTGCGATCCTGAGCAACAGCATCTCAACTGCCCCTTTCTCTTTTTCCCTCCTCTTGTGGTCACGGCCTCTTCTTCTCCCCCCACCCCCAAGCTTGCCATTCCCCTTACGTTGCCTGCAGGGCTTGAAACTTTCTCCTCGCCTCTTTGCTGAGCTTTAACGGAGGGGAAGCAAAAGTGTCCAAACAGCAGCTTTCAGCTTGCCCTGACAGATCGCCTTTTTTTCTCCCCTTGCTTCATTTTTTTTAACTTTAGAGGCAGAGTTTACAGGCAAAGCCCACATAGGGCGACCTGCCCCCTCTCCTCTGCTTTGTTTTCTGCCCTCCTTTTTACTCCGGTCATTGGCTTGCCATGTTATTCCTCCCCCTCACCCCACAAGAGGAAGAGGGGAAGAGGAGGGTCTTAGTGCCGGAGCAAATTGGTCCTGTAGCTCCCTTCACGCCACATTTGTGCAGGCAGCCTAGGCTTCCTGCTGCTTCAGGCTGGAACACTTGCCCTTCACGCTGAGGAGCCATAAGGCAAGGTAGTTTGCTGCTCAGCTTCCCGCTTCTCCAGGGAATCCAGGTGGAGGGTGGTCAGCTTCTGCTCCTGGCTTGGGAGACTGATCCGGCCAGGAGGAATGCACATCCCGTTTTTGCAATTGGAAAGGAAAAACAGTGTTTCAAATGTCGAGAGATTCCAGGCTGCACCATGATCTCTGCAGCTTGGAACTGTCCATCACCTGAAATGCTCTTTTTCCTCCCTGATTGCAAAAATGGGGGATTAATTCCTCCTGGGCAGATCTGCCTCCCATTCCCAGCAAGCCCCTGCGCCATTGCTGCCTTGGTTGTAGGCTGATTCTGCATAGACTGTTTTTGGAATAGGGAGGAAAAAGACCATGCCTTCTCCTCCTCCTCTTTCCTCCTGGCCACATCTGTTTCCCAGGCCAGGAGCAGAAGCCAACCGCCCTCCGCCTGGGTTGCCTGGAGAATGGGGAACTGAGGAGCGGCTTGCCTTATACCTCTCACACAGAGCCCAGGGGCAGGCAGAGTTACTTCCGTGTCTGCCATGGAACCCCTTCTCACCGGCTTGCTAAATTTCACTAACCAGCTCTTGTGAGCCGGTATGAGCTGGCAGCAACCCACCACTGAGGGTAGGCTGCAGAACAAGGAGACAGGGCACTGCTCCCTAAAAGATCTTGTTCTTCTGTGGAAACTTCAAATTCCAGGCACTCAAAGTCGAGGTCTAAGACTCCCAGCATGAAAAGGCATTCTAAAGCTTCTGAAAAAGATGCCAGCAGAAAACAAAAGGCCTTCGAGAAACAATTTCTTAGGGCTGAGAGACAGCTGTCAGAAATTCAAACAGCGTCCCCTCTGACAGAAGCAGCAGATTCCCCCCATTTTCAGGCCGAGTAATTGCCTCGCTTAGGAGATGTAATACCACAGGCTTGGTCACCAGAGGGAACAACTCTTTTCACTTCTTAGGCCTGCAGTGCAGCTGAAATAGACCTCTTTTTCTGTCCAGCAACAAGTGAGGGAGAGCAAATCTCCTCTATTAGAAGGCTAGTCCCAGAGGCTACCTCTACACCCACTGCAGCTGGGCTTCGCCAAGAGGACTCTGATGTCTTCCTTGCCTGGAGATATAAAATTATTGATTTCCCAGGCTATTTCTCAGGGCTTTATTGCAACACTGCAGCATTCCATTACCCAGATAGCCATGCCTCCTCAGTCATCTATCAGCCTCCAACAGGGTCCCCAGTTAACAAGAGCCCGGTTCCACTGGCATGGGACACAATCTCACAACCCCTCTCCTGACAGTGAGGATTCACTTCTTCCTGATGAGGGCCAAAGGGATGCCGATCTATCAGAGGACGAGGATTTAACTCCAGATATCCAGGCCTTCACCAGGCTGTTTCCCTCTGCTTTTGCATAAAGCAAAGATGACATCTGGCATGGGAGCTGATCCACTCCAAGAATCTCGGGCCTCAGTGGTCCTAGTGAACACCTTTTCTCTGAGCCAGCCATGGAACAGGGGGATATTCCTGCACCACAACTCTTTGTAGATGCACAAACAGTGGGCAGAGCAAGGTTCATTTCCGACCCCAAGCGAAAATGACATACATGTTTACAATTTGGCACCCAACCTGGCTGATACTCTGGAGATACCTAAGGTAGATGATCCTGTGGCATCCCTTGTCTCTTCCTCCCTTGTGTCTGGAGACATAGCAGAAGGGCTCAAGGCCTTGGATAAAAAGGTGGAATTAGCATTGTGCAAGACACACCAATTTTCAGCCTGGGTGATCAAAGTGGGCTCTGCAGCTCCTTTTTTAATTGGACCTTGCTGTTTTGGCTTCACCAGATGCAACAGAGAATTCCACCGCATAAGACCAACAAATTAATTGCAGCTACTCAATGCTTGGCAGATGCCATCCTGAGTGCAGCAAAGTATGCCTCCAGAGCTCTTTCATCCTCCGTTACATCTAGGAGGATGCTTTGGCTTTGTCACTGGCAGACTGATTCCAAATCCAAATGGAGGCTAGCCTCTGCCCCACAGGTGGCACACTATTTGGGGAGGCCCTAGACCTGATGCTTATTGAAAATAAGGGCAAAAGTAAGGTTCTACTGTCATCATTTAGCCAGGAAGAACGACGTCCCTCGCCATACTGCTGCAAGCCTTTCTTTCAGCCAACTGAATCAGCATTTCCCCAGCACCAGAGGTTCTTCCCTCAGAGGTCTGAACACCAGCCAGACAGAGCGGGGTTTCACAACCAGCCCAGACAACAGTTCCAAGCCAAACAGTCCTTTCGTGGAGCAGGAGGCCACTCCTTTCGTAGTCCAAGATGACTTCCAAACCAATCCTCCCATAGGCAGCTGATTAGCTCTATTTATGGCCCAATGGGAGGTGATAACAACAGACAATTGGATACTCAATGCAGTTAGGCTAGACCTCAGTCTGGAATTCCTTTCCACACCTCCAAATTACTTTATTCATTGCTCTGTCTTGAAGAACAATGAAAAGCAAGATCTCATGGAGACTGCCATCCAACACTTTTTGGATATTCAGGCCATCAAGGCGGTCCTGAAGAGCCAAAGAAGACAGGGATTTTACTCCATTCTCTTTGTTGTTCCAAAGAATTCGAGAGGGTGGGGTGGAGAGCTATTTTGGATCTAAAAACACTGAATGTACTTCTGGTCTACAGAAGGTTCAAAATGCATTCCCTCCATTCCATCCTGGAGGGGATTCAGGAGGGTGACTTCCTTGCTTCTATTGATCTGACGGAGGCCTACCTCCATGTACCGGTTCTTCTGGCCCATCGCCAGTTCCTATACTTTTGTTACAAAGGAACTCACTTCCAATACCGGACATTGCCATTCAACCTGGCATCGGTGCCCAGAGCCTTCACCAAGGTCCTAGCAGCACTGGCAACCTATCTCAGGTCAATACCTGTATGTCTCCAATGCTACTTGGACTACATACTTATCCAGGCATCCTCACTCAGGAGAGTGGAGGACAGAGGACTTACAAACAACCATCAAGATCTTGCAAGATCACGGCTTCTCTGTCAACTTTCAAACAAGTCATCTGCTTCCTACCACATGACTATTGCACCTGGGAGCAGTGATTGACACAACATTAGGCGAAGTGTTTTTATCACAGGACCATAAGGACAGCCTAGTATCCCTTGTTCAAAGGATATGAGAGGAGTGCATGGTTCCCATAGCCCTCCTGTCTCGGCTACTGGGGAAAATGGTGTCGTGCATCTCTATAGTTCCCTGGGCAAGATTACACACTAGGCCATTTTACTAGTTTCTGCTCCCATTCCAATGGACCTGCAGCAGCAACAGGGTTTGGGTCCACCCAAGGGCATTACAGTCTCTCCAATAGTGGACACCCCCAGCTCTACACAACAATAATAATAATGATAATGATGATAATAATAATAATAATAATAATAATAATAATAATAATAATAATAATAATAATAATAATAATAATAATAATATAATGGAGAACAGCATAAAAACAACAGAAACAAAGGCAGAATATAAGGAAAAACAGCTGGATGACAGATTAAATAGATGGAAGACCAAGGTTTTACATGGACAGCACTTGAAAAACATTGAAGGAAAATGTGATGACAACTTGACATGGACATGGCTTAAGATGGGAACTATCAAGAAATAAAGGGAAAGTTTAATACTGGCCGCTCAAGAACAAGCACTACAAACTAATGCCATGAAAGCGAAGATCCAAAATCCCACTGACAACCCAAACTGCCGACTTTGCAATAAAGTCGAAACTGTTTCACATTTAATATGTGAATGCAGCAAAATTGCACAAACTGATTACAAAGCTAGACATGACCAAGTTGCTAAATTAATCCACTGGTCATATATGTAAAAAATATGGTTTACCTGTATCCAGAAAGTCATGGGAACACAAAGTAAAAAAGGTTATCAAGAATGAGAGGGTGAAGATCTTGTGGGACTTTCGAATACAAACAGACCATCATTGGGAGCACAACACACCAGATATCACGGTTGTAGAGGGCCAAAGTGTACAGTTCATTGATATCGCTGTTCCTGGAGATGCCAGAGTCGAAGAAAAAGAACTTGAAAAAATCATGAAATATCGCGACCTGGCCATCGAAACCACACGGCTATGGATGAAGCATGTCACAGTGACACCCATTGTCATCGGGGCACTTGGCACCATGTCCAAGAATTTTAATAAATATCTCAGCAAATTGCAGCTTCCTGTAATAACACCAGCGGAACTGCAAAAAACGGCGCTACTTGGCACATCTTATATTCTACGAAGATACTTGGTTGATACCTAGGATGCTGGCAGCAAACTGTATCAATAATTAGCATCAGTCACTATTTATTTATTTATTTATTTATTTTTATTAAATTTGTATAACCGCGCCTCTCTCCCTAAGGAGACTCAGGGCGGTGCACAGGAAATTAAAACAGGAAATATAAAACATAGCAATAATAAATACTAAAAGCCAATTAAATACAAAATACCCTGTGCTAAAATTCCCTAAAACTCTTACCCATTTAAAATCCAATTAAAACAGTTTAGAGTTCAGTCTACAGAGTATTTGTAATATGCATTTTTAAATGTTCAGTTGGCTGAGTTTCATGTTTTATGAATAAAGTAAATAATAATAATAATAATAATGATAATAATAATCTTTATTGTCATTATAATAAAATTGTAATAAAATTACAATGAAATTGGTTCGAGCGCTGTGCCAACATTTGCATCAGGTGGAATACAGACAGCAGTGACAGCCATAACAGGAATCTCTCTAGGCAAACAAAATGGCCGACAAATGACAGTTGAGAACCCCAAGTCTGCAGAACAGTGTGTATAAGCAACCCGACTGTCAGTACACCAGTTATTATGTGTGTAAAATTCAAATCTGTTTGGCATTTTAAGAGTTGGTGGAAGAGGAGCACGTCTCTTTTTCTTTTTTATTTCTTGTTGCAATGAACTTTGAGGAATCGCACTTGGCATTTTTTTTCTTCTCTCTCAGCTTTCCCAACAGAAAAGGATGGAATTACTGGTAGGGGTGGTGCTCTCCGCTTCTTCATTTCAATTCTTGCAGTTGCCCCTTGTATATTCCCAAGAGATAATGATGGTGCCACCGTTACAGAACATAAACTTCGTGAAGAATCTGCGATCATTGTTTCATCAAGGCTTTGTTTATGATACAACATGGGTTTTAAAAATTCTCCACTACCCAGATCTAGGCTTCTTCTTGAGGATTTCTCTGCCTGAAACTTGTTTTTGTTACTTGTCCTAATAAATCTGAGTAATTTCTTTAACTGATGTGTCACAACCAGTAGATATGTTTGTTTCTCTATAATTCACAGTAGGTTTAGAGTGAGTTTTTGATGAAAAAGTCTGCTGTGACACCAGGAGCTCAAAGCCGCTGCGCCTAAGCGGCTTCACTTCCGGATCTCGACGGCAACAGAAGCGCTCCCTGGCACTCCTGCCGCTTGCTTCTTTGGCTTGCCCCCCAGGGGCACAGGGAGTTTGGGTTAACTCACTGCCGTACAAGCGGCTGCGGGGGCTTCCGTATCTATGGTGGTCGGCAGGATGCCTTTTTCCGCTTTGCTCCAGGAGCCAGGGGAGCGGAAAGTGGGGGAAATCCCCTCGCCAACGCTTACTGGAATTATTGAAATAAAGAAGACGGGCTGAAATGCCAGACCTGGTGGAATGCAACGGGACTCTTTTTCAAAGGAAAAAAAGTGACTGTGAGTTTTTGTTTTATTATTCATTAAATCTGTGGCAGAAAGAAAAATAGAGGGGGGAGTTTTAATTGTAGAACCCCCCCCCCTCATAAAAGTGGCTGTTTAAAATGCTCTCCGAACTTAGGAGAGAGAAAGATTAACACCATCCGTTCTTACACCACCTAAAGAAACTTTGTTTCAATGTTGGAATTGCAACCGGCAACATTGTATCTGTAGCTTGTTAAAGAGCTGGAACTTTCACTTTTTTCCCCTTCCCGAGGAGAGGCGGCAAAATGGCGATTTCTTTGTTCCAAACAGAAAACTTTTACTGACCTATGAAAACATCCCTTCAATTAATTGAAAACCAAGGAAAAATACATTTCTGAGGTCTTCTCAAGAAGCCTTCGGTATACTTCCCAATACGTGGACCTTCTTCTTTTTTTTTACTCTGGACTTCTAGAAAAATTACCTCTCTGGACTTTATAAAATACAAAATCAGACCACTGATTCAGTTTGTTCCTGACATTTTGAATTTCACAGACTGCTTGCTGCTTGACGCCATCTTCATTGTACCAACTTAAAATTACAAATGCCTCACAAAAAAAAATCCCCAGCTGGACAGTTCCTTCCAGCTCAAACTTTAACTAGAGCCACTCTGACTTCACAGCAAGGGAAAATCACCATCATGTTACAGAAAGGGGCAACAGGAGGAGAGAAAGAGAAAGAGAAAGAACCAACACTTCAGGACATAATGAAGGAAATACAAGAATTACGGAAAGACCTGATGAAAGACCTGATGAACTTAAGAACAGAACTACTGGAGACACAAAAAACTACAACAACCAATCAACAGGAAATTGGAGAGTTGAAGGAGGGGGCAGCCGAGATGAAAGGCGAGATAAAGGAACTGCAAAAAGAAACGGCAGAATTTTCTGGACATATATCTAAATTTGAATTTGAAAGAATGTCTTTCTTCCTTAGGTTTCAGAATGTTCCTGAGAGAGAAGGTGAAGACTTAAGAGATTTGATGAGTGGAATTTTAGCAAATTACATTAAAAAAAGCAAAGAATACCTTTGGGGGGAAATAGATTTAATTTACAGAATTAATTCAGCATATGCTAGAATAAATGAAGTCCCCAGAGAGATTCATATTAAATTTTTAAGAAGGTACACACGGGATGAGATACTGAGGGCACAACGAGAGGGCCCTTTGAAATATGAGCAAAAAGACATTGCTATATTGAAACAGATTCCAAAAAAGATTAGAGAAATGAGAAGGAAATATTCCTTCCTGTCCAAAAAGCTATATAAAAACGGAATCTGGTTTAAATGGTTAATGCCTGAAGGAATGTTGATATTCTGGGATGGAGGTAGGATAAAAATTAAAACAACAGGAGAGGCAGAGACCTTTCTTAAAAAACACTCCTCAATTCTGGGAGATGAAGAAGAAGGAACAGGAGGAGCCACGGTCCCGCACACCGAGGGGAGGGAGAAAGAAGGTGCGATAGCAAAGAGGCTCAGATCTCAAAAATAATAAATTTTGAATTATTGTAATTCTTGAAACGGATGTGAATGTAAAACTAAAGATTGAATGTATGAATTTTAAAAATGTGTTATATGTATATATCTCTTAACACTATTTATCCAATAGGATACGGCATGAAGACCCGAATGCAACCACCATTTCTGATATGGAAGCTCCAAAATGTATATCATAAACCCTATTTACCCTTTTCCCATATTATAAATTGTAAAACCAATAAAAAATTCTTTTTAAAAAAAAAAAAAAAAGTTATAATGGCTCTGAAAAAAGTGACATGACTATTTTTCACACCTACAACCATTGCAGTATCCCCATGGTCACGAGAGGTCAGGCGAGGTGAAGTGCCCCTTGACATGAGTGACATCAAGTTGATCACTCCCAGTCACATAACCACCCACCTATGCCTACCCAGTCAGTCATTAGGGCAGCAAACCAGTTGTTAAATTATTTGAATTCCACCACTGATATGTAGTACATCTAAAATTAAAAATATGTGCAAATGATTGCAATGAAGGTGAGTAAACTCATTAGGAAAAAGAAGAATGCTGTATTACTCTATGGCAGGATTCTGCATTTATGTAATTAGGTTTTATCCTATAATCTCTTTACCCAAATGATTCCTAGATCCTCCTTCTGATTTGTTGCCAAATATATATACTTTTAACAGGTATCACATAACAACTCTCTTTGAAAATGATCGTCACTTTTCTCATCTTTCAACTCTGGAACGGGAAATGGCATTTCGAACTGAAATGGTTAGAACTTACAACTTAAGTGATATTATTACTTTTAGATGTATTAATTCTACAATAAGGATATCAAATAAGATGTCCTTTCTTATTTTTTAAATGTAAACTACCATGTATTCTTGAATCAAGAAGATATTGCACTTGTTTAGATGACTTAGAAATATTTTTTGTTCTTAATATTTTAATATTTATGTGGTATTTGCAGTTGCACAGATTACTCGTCACAGTTTCTTTTGCGATGCTAGAAAATTTTCAAATACATGCAGCTCCTTTAGATTATATCTTTACTAAATTAATTTTCCCTGTAGAGTCATTGAAAGTCAAACAGCTTATAAATTACATACGTAAATTGTTTCAATAAATATGGTGTAGTGGTTAAGGCACCAGGCTACCAATTAGGAACCTCTGAATTCTAGTACTGCCTTAGATGCAAAGCCAGTTTGATGATCCTGGACAAGTCACTTTCCCTGCCTTAGGAAGGAGGCAATAGCAAGCCATTTCTGAAAAGCTCTGCCAAGAAAACTTCAGGGATTTATCAAGGCAGTCCCCAAGAATCATATATAATTGAATAGTAGATGCCTCTCTGGGAGTACACTCTATAGTCCAAAGCATGGAGGTCGGATGCCGCTCTGAGACTACGCTCTATGGTCTAAAGCACAGAGGTGGGATGCTGCTCTGGGAGTATGCTCTATGGTAGCGTACAACCATAGAGCGTACTCCAGAGCAGCATCCTACCTCCTTGCTTTGCAAGCTGCAGAAAAAAGTCATGTGGTGGGCGGCAGCAGCAGCAGTGGAGATGCCCTGGCTCTGCAGGTAGCATAGAGCTAGGCAAGGGCATTGTGAGCCTGGGAGTTGCATGAGTGGGGAATGGAAAAGCCACTCGCGCAACCCCTTGTCCAGCCATGGCGAACCCCATTCACTGACCTAGGGGCATTCTGAAGGTGCCGAGTTGCAGGAGCCAGAGGGCAGCAAACGGCGCTCCCGCGGCTTGGCGATGCACCTAGGTCAGTGAGTGGTGCTGTGCCCAGCTGGAAAGGGGGGTTGCTGTGTGGCTGCTTCTGTGTGTGGTCACCTCATGGCTGCTGTGTTGCTGCTGCGACAGTGCAACACAGCCATTCAACCCTAAGGCTCTGCCCGGTTCTTTGGGAGCCCGCTCACATGAGAGCAGCCACCCAGCAACCCCAAACCAATAAGCCCCCCCCCCCCCATTATAAAACCAAGGCCATATTTTGTGTGTTAAAAAATATATAAGACCTGTCTTAGTTTCGGGGAAACACTGTAATATGCACAGTCTTCTGTTGCCTTAACCACTAAGCTCCTATATATATTTTCTTTAGCAATACCTGATGACTGATGTCAGTGACTTAGGATAGACTTGGACTTGGATTTTGCCAGATCTAGTTCAACATATTAAGCAGGTGTTGATATATTACAGATAACTTGCAATATTTGTTTTAATCTTGTTTTCTTTAACTTCTGATCTAGAAATAGTAAAATTAGTTCAATGGATATTATTGTATTTATTGCTATAGCAGCTTATTTAAATTCAAATGTATAAATATGAAGCAAATTATATATTTAAATATTAAACATTTAAATATTGTTTTTAAATATATTTATTTTAGGGTCTCTATTATTCCTACTTCAAGATTATAGTTGAAGCACCATCATTTTACAGTGGAGTTTGGATGATTATGAATGATAATGTAACTGAATATCCTCTTGTAATAAACACACTGAAAAGATTTAATCTCTATCCAGAGGTAAGCCACATTTTTAATAACAACAATGACAACAACAACAACTATAATGCAAATGAGAAAGATGAAACAGTGAATCACATTATCAGTGGCTGCAGCAAATGTCATGATTGAGTTGCCAAAATCATACATTGGAAGCTTTGCCAGAAGCTTGGGTTCAAATGCAGCAAAAATTACTGGGAACACCAAATTTTCAGTTCTTGAAAATGAATAGGTCAACTAGCATGTATTTATGATGATTGCAAAGTCAAGTTATTGCCATGTGCTTGCTTAACATCAGCATGATTCACTTGTCAGTCATGGCCAAAAAGAATTATAAAATTGCACGTAATTTACTAACAATCGCCTTGCTTAGCAACAGAAATAATTATCTTATAAATCTTCATTTGATCAATTTTATTTGATCACAAGTCTAAGAATATCTGTATTATAAACATAAGATCTTGGCTTTATATGATAAATCCACAGAGAAAAAAACATTTCTATGAAAAATACCTATTAGTAAAATTTCAGTCTTGGTGTAAATTCCAGAAGAATTACATTATTGTCTTCAGAATATTTAGTGTGCTATCTAGTTTATTATTAACAACTTGAAAGTTTGCAAATGTGTCTTTATGTTTTTAACAGGGTGCTTGTATAATATCAGTTACCATTTTATTAAAAAATACACTAAAACTTAAAATAAAGTTTCAGGAAGGAAGAAAAAGAATCTTAAAATATTCAGACACTGATGAATAGCCATAGGAAAAAAAAATTAACCGCTGAGATAAACAATGTTCTTTGGAAATTATAATCCTATTTTCTGCACAGGTTGTGTTAGCCAGCTGGTACCGCATATATACAGGGGCAATGAATTATTTTGGCATTCAGACACAAAAGTGTTGGACTGTGAATAGAGGGGAAGGTCTGAGTCCTGTTGAAAGCTGTGAAGGCAAGTGTTCCTTATTTATTCATTGTGAACATTGCACAAAATGGAGTGTGAAATAATATAAAAATTCCTTTTTGAAAAGTTATTAAGAATTAGAATTTGTGGTTATCCACAGCCTCATTAAATATTAATGTTAATAATTAACATTTGACTAATTTGTGCATATTGCAGAAGTGTTAATATAAAAATCTTATTTTCAGAAAGGATAATACTTAATATTAGCTTGTTAAAAGGAAATAAAGAAATTGGCAGATATAGGTACCGTATTTTTCGGAGTATAAGATGCACCTTTTTACTCTAGAAAAGCGGGTGAAAATCTGGGTGCGTCTTATACTCCGAATGTAGCTGCCTGTGTCATCTGAAAAAGGGGCAGGTGCATCTGGTGCTGCAGAGATCGTGATGGCTGGAAAGGAGAGAGGTTTCGCTTTCGGGACTCCCACTCAACTCTCAGGACGGCTTGTGGGGGTGGTGGCAGCGGCTCCTCACATTTCTGGGGTTTGTGGCCATTATCTCCCCTGAACTGCCCACTGAATTTCTGTGGCACCTTTCGCTTGCAGGATGAGGAGGATGAGGGTAGAGTATACCAAAGACTTTGAGTAACTGGGAAAGAAAGCCGCGCTTCAAATCTGCTGGAAACTGCTGCCCGAAAAGCACGCCTTTCTTTCCCAGTTACTCAGAGGCTTTGGTTTAAGGAGGCGCTGCTTTAAGTTGCCCTCCTCCTTCTCCTCCTGCAAAGGTGCCCCAGAGATGGTAGATTTCTCAAAATGCTAGTTTTGGAAGTTAAAAAACCTGAAATGGGAACAATCAAGTTTGATTCAAAGGCTTTGGCTCCTGAGAATCTGGAGAAATTGGGGTGGGGGTGGGGTGGAGAATGGAAGGAAAGAGGAACAATCTCCTTTTTACGAAAACTTTTCAGAACGCTAGTTTGGGAAGTTAATAACCTGAAATGGGGTACAATCAAACTTGATTCAAAGGCTTTGGCTCCTGGGATTGCTCCGTTACCAACCAAAACGCTGGTACCACGATCTCTGCAGCGCCCGCTTTACCTGCCCCTTTTTGGGCGGTTCCAGGCAGCAGAGATCACAGTAATAGAATTTCTGGGTGGCAGCGCTGCAGTCTCAGGAGCCAAAGCCTATCTAGCGTTCTGATAAAAGTCTTCGTAGAGAGATTGATCCTCTTCCCTTCCCTTCCTCCCTGGCCTTCCCCCCAAATCTCTCTGGATCTGCTTATTGCTATTGCGCCCAGCTATGGTATCTCTTCGCAGCATGTCAGATCTGGGCAGCTTTGGGGAGGGGATGGAGGAAGGGAAGAGAAACAATCTCCACGAAGGCTTTTCTCAGGATCCTAGATCTCCACTTTCTCTCCGGAAAAATGCTATTTGCATCATCAGGATTTTGGCTTATAGAACAAGTTTGGGATGGAATACAGGAGCGCTGTATTCCTGGAGCCTGGCAGCTGCCGCATTTTGAAGTTTCCTTTCCATTCCGCGCTTCTTTCACTAGCCAAAATCCAATGATGCCAATAGCTTTTTCCGGAGAGAAAGTGGAGATCTAGGGTCCTGAGAAAAGTCTTCATGCAGAGGAGATTTGACCTCTTCCCTTGCTCCCCCCCTCACACCAATCTCTCCAGATCTGTCATGCAGTACTTGTTTCTACTGCTGCTATTCAGCCCAGCTACCGTATCTCTTTGCTGCATGACAGATCCAGGCGGATTTGGTGTGTGTGTGTGTGTGTGTGTGTGTGTGTGTGTGTTTGAGAGAGAGACAAAGCAGCCTCGTTTCCTTTATGCTTCCCTTTTGCTGCTCAGGCGGTGCCGTGAGGAACCATTAATCCAAATGGAAGGGATCCCCACCCCTCCTCATCCAATGGGCCATTTCCAGCCAAGCACAGCAGCAGCCATTCAGCAGCCCCCTCATGTCTTCCCCTCCTCGCTGAAGAAAAAAGTGGATTTGAGAACGATAACAGCCTTACTCTAAGAAGATCAAGCCATCACATGTCACATTTCCCTCCTTGGCCTTCAGGAGTACTTTGCAGGCCTACCAAACTCTCAGCATGCCCCATTTTTCACAAAAAATGGGGTGTGCAGATGGTTTGGGATGCCTGCAGAGTGCTCTTGGGGGCCAAGGAGCGCAAAAAACCTTTTAAAAAAATTTGCCTCTTCAAAACCTGGGTGCGAAAAATATACTCCAAAAAATATGGTATATAAATAATTTAGAAAGCTGAAATTATAAAAACACAACATGTATAAATAGATTTGAGTCCAAATAGCAGCACACTAAATGCTCATGTCAATGAGCAGCCCTATGAGGTCTACCTAGGCTGTTTCATTTTTTTGACCTTTAATTTTTTTAAAGTTTAGTATTCTAAAGTTAAATAAAATCGAATGGAAGCAAAATACAAGTCATTCAACATTATTTTTGTTTACTACATTGTCTTGGTGCTACATAATCTTTCATTGCAAATACAAATTATGGATGGCTATATTAGAAAATGTAGAGTACTTCTATGGGAGATAATCAAGAAAACTCAGAATTGAGGACTAGATCAGAAAATTAAGGAAAAAAAATCAGAAAGCAACAATAGCAAACCACTTCCATTTTGTGAAGAATAATGTATATATCCATTAAATCAGCATGAATTCAGCTCAAAAAAGCCTACCTTTAAACTGACATTAGTAGATTATATCCAGCAGCATCTAGGAGATAAAATTCTACAAAATGATGAATATGGCATTGCAATCCAAGTTCTTCTTTCATGTGATTGCAATTTAGGTGCTTTACAACGGTCTTGTACTTAAAATTGTTGTAGTGCCTTTTGATCACATAATCATGATTTGCAACCTTTTCAGTTGGTTAGTCATATAATAACCATCATGATTTGTTTAATGGCCATGGTCATTTCCTTAACAACTATGGTAAAAATTGTAATCATATCTTGTCCACAAACATGATTCGCTTACTGGCCAGATTACTTAGCAACTGAAATTCCATCCCAATTGTATCAGTGAGTACCTGTAGATATAGAGTTATGTTAAGAAGTGACAGTGCAAAAAATAAACTGACCAAAAATAAATAACCAACCCGCAACTGTCTTTGTTTATAGGCTACATAATATTTTTAGTGACAAAAGTTACGAGTTTAGATATCTGAAAGATGTATTCCCTGCCTCAGGGAGGAAGAGAGCTCAAATAGAAAATGCAATATTGACATTATGGATAGGGCTGCAGCAGGACTGGGTTCTGGTGGGCACTACTGCTGGTTCACTCATGTGCATGCTTGCTGCGTGTACATGCGCAGTGCAAATAAAATTGTTCTGCACATGCGCAGAATTGAAAAACAAGATGGCAGCGCCAATGTCACCAACTGGGGAATTGGTTCGGGGGCATGGCAGGCTTGGGCCACTGCTTCGTTCCAGTGACCCAGTCCACCAAACCACTACCAGTTCGGTTGAACTGGTCCAAACCAGTAGGAACCCACCACTGGGCTGCAGTTATTTTAATATGATCTAGGCCCATGGTGGCGAACCTATGGCACGCATGCCACAGGTGGCACGCGGAGCCATTTATCAGGGCACGCAAGGCGATGCCCTGTCAGCTAGCCAGCGCGCATGCGCAATGGCCAGCTGAATTCACCTTTTTCTGCATGCTCTTTTCATCCTCCCCAGGCTCCAGAGGCTTTATAGGAGCCTGGGAAGGATGAAAAGAGCCTCCCCACTCCCCCGGAGGCCCGCCAGAGGCTTCATGAACTTCCCTGAAGCCTCCGACCACACAAAATGATGGACCACCGAAACTGGAAGTGACGTCCGATTTGCTTGGAGTGTCATTTTGAGTGGTCCGGAGGCTTAAGGGAAGCCTCCTGAAGGTCACTGAAGCCTCTGGACCACTCAAAATGATGCTCCAAGCAAATCGGACGTCACTTCCAGTTTCACCGGGGCATCATTTTGAGTGCTCTGGAGGCTTCAGGGAAGCCTCCTGAAGTTCGTTGAAGCCTCCGGAGGGCCTCCAGGGGGGCAGGGGAGGCTGATTTCGCCCTCCCCAGGCTCCTATAAAGCCTATGGAGCCTGGGGAGAGGTAAGATAGCATGCAAAAAATGGGCGGTCATGTCTGTAGTGTGCGCATGCACATGGGGTCACGCATTGCATTATGGATGCGGCACGCCCGTGCACGACCCCCCTGCGCTCCCTCCACTTATGGCAAGTGAGCCAAAAAAGATTTGCCATCGCTGATCTAGGCCATCTTTAAGAAGCTGAATTATCATTGTTGTAATTAAAAATTACATTATAGCTGCATTTTGAAATGGAGCTCTTGGAGGAATATACTGCAATTATTCCTTTCTAGAAATAGTGGTCTAAATTCATGAAGGATTTCAGATCCTTAAGCGTGTTCTTCCTCCTTGCAGATGAAAGCTGGTTTAGCATTCTGCTGAAACCCATAAGGTGTACTGCTGGAGGTATCAAAACTCTTATCCCAAACACTGTCAAACATATTTAAAACTTGACCACATTTTCTACTTTGAATTAATTACGTGGTAGTTACCATTGTGATCATGTGTCTTCCAATGAGTATCTCATCTGATCTCCCATCCTCTAATAAAGCACATACATATTTTACTTGAGAAGCTTACAAAAGTACTTATAATGTTCCTGGCAGACCACAAGATGGTGCTGGTCTACTAAGAATGAACTTGAGATGACTTCCAAATTATTATTATTTTTATTGAAAAAGTTTTATACAAACAAGTTCCCCCCCTTTCCCCCCCCTAACATATAATATAAATCACATACAAGTACTATGCCCCCTCCCCTCCCCCCGTCTTAAAATAAGTTTCTCATACAGATATTGTACCCCCTCTCCTCCCAACAATCATAATATAAATTTCTCTTAAAGTAACAATATCCCATTAACCCCATCTTCTAGATTAATTAAACATATATAAATCATAATATAAATTTCTTTTAAAGTGACAGTATCCCATTAATCCCATCTTCAAAATTAATTATACATATATATTTCCCCCCCACCCTCCACCCTAGCCCTCCCCCACCTCCCATTCAAACCCACCCCCCTGAGTTCCGCTATACACCACTCTAATAATTCCAAACATCCCATATATTATTTACTCTGTTCACCTGTCAATCTAAACATTCTTACCTAAAGGCTACATAATATTTCCTAGTCTGGTATTTATTCTGTATATAATCAATCCATTTTGCCCATTCCTGTGTATAATTCTCCTGCTTCTGATCTTTTAAGAAAGCTGAAATTTTTGCCATTTCCGCAAACCCCGCCACTTTCTGAATCCATTGATCAATTGTCGGTAAAAAATCTTTTTTCCAGTGCTGAGCAATCAACAACCTAGCTGCTGTAACCATATACAAAAACAATTTCATTTCCCCCTTTGAAAAATCCTTAATTATACCCAATAAAAACATTTGCGGAGTAAATTGTAATCTTTTCTTCAATACATTTTGCATAACCCACCATATTTTTATCCAAAAAGCGTTAACCTTAGTACAGGTCCACCATACATGAAAAAATGTTGCATCTAAACACCTGCACCTCCAACATTTTGGTTGAATATTAGGATACATACATGATAATTTCTTAGGATCCAAATACCATCTATAAAACATTTTATAAAAGTTCTCCCTTAAATTTTGTGACTGCGTAAATTTAACATTCTGAACCCATATTTTTCCCCACATATCAAACATAACCGGTTCATCAAAATTCTGAGCCCATTTAATCATACAATCCTTCACCAATTCGCTTTCTGAGTCTCTTTCTAACAATACATTATATATTCTTTTAACATGTTTTGGACCAATCTCCTTTATCTGCTTCATCAGTTCCACTTCTTTATCCATGTAACCAACCCTCTGGTCTTCTTTCCATCTCATCTGTAACTGATCATAGTGTAACCAATTTAAAATAATTCCTTCTTCCAACAGTTGTTCCAAAGTCTTCAACTGCCATCTACCCCCATCAGCAAAAAGCACATCTTTGTATAAACTTTGTATGCTCTCTACATGGGGCTTCCCTTGAGATGCACTCGAAAGCTGCAGTTAGTCCAGAATGCAGCCGCGCGGGTGATTATGGGAGCGCCTAGACACTCCCACATAACACCAATCCTGCGCGAGCTGCACTGGCTTCCTGTGGTCTTTCGGGTGCGCTTCAAGGTTTTGACGACCATCTTCAAAGCGCTCCATGGCTCGGGGCCTAGTTATATGCGAGACCGCCTCCTGCCCCAAACATCCCTTAGACCAATACGCTCCCACAGAGAGGGCCTCCTCAGGGTGCCGTCGGCCGGACAATGCCGACTGGCGACATCCAGGGGAAGAGCCTTCTCTGTGGCAGGTCCAGCCCTTTGGAACGACTTACCCCCTGAACTTCGCACCATCTCCGACCTCCGCCTCTTCCGCAAGTGTCTAAAGACACATTTGTTCCATCTAGCCGGCCTAGCGTAGCCCCCTAAACTGACTTTTAGATAGTTTTTAAATTTGGGGATTTTAATTTGGTTTTAGCACAGGATCCATTGAATTAGTTTTTTAAATTTTTATATGATGTTTTGTATGTATTTTTAATTTTCCTGTGCGCCGCCCTGAGTCCGTTTGGAGAAGGGCGGGGTAGAAATTGAATAAATAAATAAAATAATAAATAAACACCCCCCGAGTGACTTAGTATTTGTAATCCACATGGTGTCTGCAAGATCCAACCAAAGCGGTATTTTATAATCCCAATTAGGCCGGTGCTTCTTCCATATTCTCATCAAGGCATTCCGGAGAACATGATTATTAAACACTTTGTCCACCCTATCTTCATAAAAAAGATATGCATGCCATCCCAGAACAAGATCGTGACCTTCTATATTCAACAATTCAGTTTGTTTTCCCAAACCATTCTGCTACATGCGTCAGTACCACTGCTTCATAATACAATCGAAGGTTTGGGAGTCTGAGGCCACCTCTTTCACGAGAATCTTGCAAAATCTTCATCTTTATTCTCGGTTTTTTCTCCTTCCAAACAAATTTATTTAATGTTGCTTGCCATTCTAACAAAGTTTTATCTGATTTGAGCACCGGTATCATCTGGAATAAAAAAATAAATCTAGGTAGAATGTTCATTTTAATCGCTGAAATTCTTCCAAGCAAAGATAGTTGTAGCTTTTTCCATGCTTGTAGGTCTTTCTGTATCTTTTGCCAGAACACTTCATAATTATTTTGAAAGAGTTTTGTATTTGAGTCTGCAATTTGTATACCTAAATATTTGACCTTGGAAACTATATCAAAACCTGCCAAACTTGCAAGTCCCTTTCTTTGAGTCTCTATCATGTTTTTAACAATCATTTTCGTTTTGTTTTGATTTAGTCTAAACCCAGACACCATGCCAAATTCTGCTATAATGTTTTTCATCTGGATTATTGAATTCAAAGGATGTGAAAGGGTAACAACCAGATCATCAGCAAATGCTCTAGTTCTGTATTCCTTTTGCCTAATAACTATGCCATTTAAGGAGTTTGAGTTCCGAATTGTGTTCAACAAGACTTCTAGAGTTAAGATAAATAACAATGGAGATAATGAGCAACCTTGTCTTGTACCTTTCTGTATCTCAAAAGTCGTAGATAAATTTCCATTAATAATAAGTTGTGCATTTTGTTGCTGGTATATTGCTCCAATCGCCTGTCGAAATCGTATTCCCATATCCATCTTTTCCAAAGTCTTGGTTAGAAAGTTCCAATTCACTCGATCGAAGGCCTTTTCCGCATCCAAGAAAACCAGCACTGCAGAGATCTGCTTATTCTTTTCAAGATAATCAATTAAATCTATGAGTTGCCTTACATTCTCCTTCATATATCTACCTTCAGTAAATCCTGCTTGGTCAAGATGAATAACCTCTTGGATAACTGGCATCAGTCTGTTGGCTAGTACTTTAGCAAATATTTTATAATCTGTATTCAAAAGAGATATCGGTCTGTAATCCTCTGGTTTCTTAGGTCCATCTTTGTCTTTGGGTATCAGCGATATAAAAGCCACTTTCCATGAGGTGGGTATTTTACCTCCTTGCTGTATGTTGCAAAATAATTCTGTAAGATGTTCAACCATCTCCGATTGTAAAGTTTTATAATAAATTGCAGTCAAATCATCAGTCCCTGGAGCCTTGGCTAGTTTAAGTTGGTTTATAGCTAGAATAATCTCATCAGCCGTTATCAGACATTCCAAATTTCCCTTTTGAAGCACGGATATTTTGGTAACCCTTTTTCCTTCCAAAAAATCATCCACTGACTTATTCTGTATATTGTCCTGTACATATAACTTAGCATAATAGTCCACAAATGATTTTTTAATCAAATCTTGTTGATATACCGTTTTCCCTCCATACTCAATCATATCAATAATTCTATTATTCGTGTTCTTTCTCAAGGTATAAGCCAACCACCTACCAGGTTTATTAGCATTAGCAAAAGTATTATGTTTGGCAAATTGTAAGTTAGTTGCTGTTTGTTCTGATATAAGCATTTGAAATTGATCTTTCAACAGCTTTATCGCCATCTGGAGTAACCCATCTCTTGGAGTTGCTATAAGTAACTGTTCTTTCTTTTTTATTTCTTCTTCCAATTCTATCCTCTTTTTCTGTCTGTTTTGTTTATGTTTACAATTCATATGTATCAGGACCCCACGCATATAAGCTTTACTTGCGTCCCAAACTATTTCAATAGGGGTGCCCTTATTCAAGTTAAAGCTAAAAAATTCCTTCATATAGTTTTTAAGTTCATCAATATTTTTTTCATATCTAAATAAATTTTCATTTAGTCTCCATGACTTTCTTGACCTCCTCCCTAATTCAATCTCTAACCACACTGGGCTATGATCTGTTAATGTCCTGGAAAATATCTTTGTTTTCTTAGCTTTGGGAAGTAAATCAGGTGTTAGCAAAAAGAAATCAATCCTTGAGAAAGATTTATGTGTATCTGAATAAAAAGTAAAATCCAACTCATTTGGGTTATGTATTCTCCAAATATCTTTTAGTTCCAAGTCCTCTTGTAAATCAAAAAAAACCTGTGGTAGTTTAGTAGTAGATTTGGTCATCGTTCTCTTATCTATCCTTGGAGAAATCACACCATTCCAATCTCCCATAATTAAAATACTCTTAAAATTCCAATCCAAAATTTTTGAATGGAGCATCTTATAAAAACTTTCTTGTTGTTGATTTGGTGCATATATTCCTACCACCAAAACAGAGCCATAATCAGCGTCAAGTTCAATTGCTATATATCTGCCACAATCATCCACTTCTATAATTTTAGCTGAAAATCTTTTATTTATATAAATCACCACTCCATTTCTCTTTTCCGAATTAGAGGCTGCAAAATGTGTTCCCAATCTTGAGTTCACTAAGTACTTCTGATCTTGCAGCCTAATATGAGTTTCTTGGAGGCAAATAACATCATTATTAAATTGCTTCAAATAGTGAAATATTTTTCTCCTTTTTTGTGGAGAATTCAATCCATTCACATTCCAGGATAAAAATTTAAGCATCTTTTGGCCTAAGCTGAAGCATTGAGAGCATTTGCTGAAGATCTTTCTCCACAAGACTAATCTTCGGTCCTGCTCCTCCCATATCTTCCTTTCCCTTGTCCTTCTTAGCACATTGTACTTGGGGCTTCCCTTGCTTCTGAGATTCTTGAATTTGTCTGGTAATAGATCTAGTAACACGTTGTTCCACTGGTTTAAGTAATGGCATTTCTATAAGAGTCTTGGACGGTTCCTCCAAAAAAGAACTTAAAGGAGATCCAGAAGGATGCACTTGGGATCCGCCTACAGCACCCTGGGTTTCCTTCTCTTTTTGCATCTGCTTTATTTGTTCTTCTGTCTCTTTCTCAAACAACCTCTGTTCTAAAAAATCCAAATCTGTTGGTGTGGATGAACGTGGAGGCGTAGCACTTGCCTTCAGTATTTCATAATAAAATTCCCTTGCCTTATTTAAGGTGTTCAAACGATACCTCACACCTTCATATCTGAGTATAACACCCATTGGAGCATCCCACCTATACTGTATCTGTCTTTTCTTCAACTCCATTACCAAAAATCCAAAATCCCTTCTAAACATTAACATCGCTGGTGGTAACTCCTTGAAAACACCAATCTGATTTCCATCTATTTGAAGAGAAGAGTAAAAGGACTTCTGCAAGATATCATTTCTAAAATTTCTTTGAGTAAAATATATCACAACATCTCTTGGTAATTGCCTTTGTAATGCTGCACGTGAGTTTACTCTATAAATTTTGTCAATCTTAAAAAAAACTTCGTCAGGATCGTCCAGTTTAAGTAATGTATCCAAAGCATCAGCACAAACTCTTCTTATATCTTCTCTAGGATTCTCTCTTATACCTCTGAGTCTGATGGCATATTCCATAGATCTAAATTGCATCATTATTAATTCGTTATCCATCCTTTGCATTCTCCCCTCAACTTCCACAAATTTCAGATCTGTCTCTTTCGTTTTAGTTTCCAAATCCGAAACCAGTTGCTCAACCTTATTATCCACCTTAAGAACAACTTCAGACAAACCCGTGGCTATTGCTTGCATGTTTTTATCAAGCTGATCATGCTTTTTTATGGTATCCTGGACCATTCCTTTAACCTCATTAATTTCTTTACCTATAAAAGCAATTTCTTTACCAATAAAGTTCTTCAAATCCTGGAGGTTTATTGCAACATCTGGGGGAGTCCCCCCTTGTTCCGTTGCCATGCTTAACAAAAAAAAAACACTTCTTCCCAACTTTCTCACAAAATGCTCTTCCAAGTAGATCAGGTTATATATTAACTAACTTTAGAGTTGTTTCAGCCGTTCCACCTTAACTGTCAGTCAAGATTAGATACAAGCCAAAATACACAAAACAACTAGCTTTCGTTTCCTTTCAGCTTTCAGCTGATGATTAGCGGCATCTTGATTCCTTTGTTCTAAAAGCTATGTTCTTAAATCTGCTGTTATCTAGTAAGTTCACAAACTTTAATTACTTGCGTTTAAGATGATTAGCCAAGGAATTTTCTTTGAAGTATGAAGTTTGTTTGGAATGTGGATTGAAAGTTGAGAACGTTGCCTTGCTCCGCTAATAGCGAAGTCTCCTCATTCGTCTGGAGCGAATAGCAGCCTGAAGGGGGGGTCCCACCTTGCTCGCTCCCCAGAGGAAAATAAACCTTCTGAGGGGCTCCGCAAGGGACTCTACCCAAACGGCACTAGCTCTCTCACAAGCTCCTTAGGAGCTTGGAGTTTCCGAGGCGTTTTGATGGTATAAAAAACGCCTCAACAGGCGAGTGGGATGGCAGGCTTGAAAAAAACCTGCCGGCAGCAACTGCAGCTCAACCGGAAGTCATTACTTCCAAATAATTATCAATCATAAAAAGTTAATAAAGAAAAAAAATGTGGACATAGCCTGAAGTGAAATAAGTCTAGGATTATACAGAATGAGAACAATAATCAGAAAAGGTTGAGTAATAATACACACACAAATAAAATCAATAATATAATGCAGTTTCCTGACTAAATCTTTACTTATCCCATAAGCAAAAATGGTTATTTGTTTTATCTTTCTGTAGGTTCTTGAAATTCATCCTTCACTTAGAAACTTTTTAGAGGATGATACATCGTTTTGTGCCAGCTCTAATCTATAGATTTTTTTAAATTATCTCTTCAAATTTTCTTCAGGTTTTGATGAGGTGCTGAACTAGCCAAATTCATTTTCAGTGTTCTCAATGTTTTCTTATTTATTTATATTTTATATAGATGAATCTATCTTACTAACTAGCTAATTCCTCAAAATGGCATAATGAAGCTTTTCAAACATCATCTTCCTCTAAGGAGAGATACATTTGTTTCCCCTATTTTCTGCCATTACATAGAATTACCCATAGTCTTTGACTTACAGCCATTCATTTAATGACCATTTGAAGATACAGTGGCATTGAAAAAAATGATTTATAATCTTCCTTATGACATAGAGGTGTTACAATCTTCCCAAGGTCAAATTTGGCAATCAGCTTTTATTTATGACCATTGCAGCAGCAACCCAGGACCATTTAACAACTGTCTTGCTTAGCAACTGAAATTCTGGTCTCAATTGTGGTCATAGGTTAAGGATTACTTGTAATTAACGTTGAATACTTTCATACATGAGCAAGCTGCTCCAAGATTGAGAAAAGCTGGGAGAAGTGCATCGGCAGCAAAAAAAAAAAAAAGAGAGAGAGAGAAGAAAGGCATTCACACAGTTGGAATAAAGTATGAATGGGATGCATTAAACATGACAAAAGCAAAAGAAGAGATAAGAAGGGAACTGGGATAATCAGTGGTGGTTGGGCACATGGGATATAGTAGAGGTGAAAAGAAAGAGACAAGGAAAAATAGTCTTCTGTCCAACAAGTCCAGTCTACAATTCATTAGGCCCAAGGGTAGGTTCTGGCTGCAACTACTGCCAGTTCACTCAGGGCTGCGCTGCATGCACTTAATGTGCACTATGTGTGCATGTGCAGTACTATAAATATATTTCTGCGCATGCACAGAAGCAAAAAAACAAGATAGCGGTGCATATGGCATGCCAATAGAACCAGTTTGGGGGCGTGGCCGGCTGAGTTACTACCTATTCGGCTGAACTGGTCCAAACCAGTAGGAACCCACCTGGCCAAAATCTAAAAAAAACCAAGAGGTTTTGGTGTGACCAGATCATAATGCACCTACATTTGGTGGAGCTCACAAGCTGTACATGTTTTGTGCATGGAACAATGGAGATTTTTAACTTCAGTCATATCTTTATTAAGTTGTTTTATGAAGTTGCCTTTGAAACCTATTAAATAGATAAGTTAAACATAAAGAGAATTTTGATATATAACAATATATTAACATATGCAGAATTTTTGCACAGTGGAACTTAATTTAAAAATCAAAACATAAAGTATTTTATTTCAATGTGAATTGCTATTTGATAGGATTAGGAGACCCTGCTTCTTTTTATGTGGCTATGATATTTCTTCTAAATGGATTGATGGTGTCAGTTTTCTTCCTATATGGCACATATCTAAGGTAAGATAACATTAAAAAGGTTTGTTTGCTAAGTGGATAATTGTAATTATTCTGCATTTTGTTAAATATGCACTAAATGTGAAAATTTGTACACCACATTTTACATTACTTCAGAATGCCACAATTTATGGGACATATACACAATTCTTAAATTTAATTTGTGTGGGACAGTTTGATGTTATAGAATTATGGGGCTAGGGAATATATTTTCACAGATATATTGATTCATCCATGGAATTTCTAGCTGATAGACTATGGTGCAATGCTTGTTTTTAACATTTTAAGAGTAGGTACTTGTCTTTTTTCTTCCAATGATTGTAATGAAAAGAAAATGTATAATACCAATTCCAGTCTAATGAAAGACATGATCTAGAGCAGGGGTCGGGAACCTTTTTGGCTGAGAGAGTCAGGAACGCCAAATATTTTAAAATGTAATTCCATGAGAGCCATACAATATGTTTAAAACTAAAGTAAACGTTTGCATTTTATGTAAGACCAACACTTTTAAAGTACAATAAGTCTCTTAATTATTTTTCTTTCTTTCTCTTTCTCTCTCTTTTTCTGTGTGTGTCTCTCTCCTGCCTTCCTCTCTGTCACTGTGTGTGTGTGTCTGTCTGTCTTTCTGTCTCTCACTCACTTAATCACTCACTGACTCTGTGTGTGTGTGTGTGTGTCTCTCTCTCTCTGTCTCTGACGTACGCGTGCCGGGTACACGCCTTTGCGCACGCGCCTTTGTTTTCCACAGCGTGGAGCACCGGCTATGGAAAACATAGTCGTGTGCGCAGAGCCCATACAATTATAGCCTCGGAGAGTTCGTAACAGCGGGAAGTTGTTCTCACTTGCCTGGGCTTCTGCAGAATCTTCCCTCTGAGCAAGGAAGGACCAATTAGGAGAGGGGCTGTGGTCCTGCTCTGGGCTGTAATTGTGCGGCGGGCGCGGGGCTATGTTATTTATCTAGATTTGTCTGCAAGCCAGATGCAGCCATCAAAAGAGCCATATCTGGCTCGCGATTCATAGGTTCCCGACCCCTGATCTAGAGAAATGATGGTGAACCTTTTCAGAACCAAGTGCCCAAACCTGAATGTGCATGCATGCACACACACTGGAAACCTGAAGACTAGCTGCCTGGCCCACGTACGTCTGTTTTTTGGCCATTTTTCAGGCTGTTTTCCAGGCCATTTTCCGGCTGTTTTGGGGCTGTTTTTTGAGCAATTTTTAAGGCTGTTTTCAAGCTGGTTTTTGGGGTCAAAAACAGCCAAGAAAACAGCCCAGAAAAGGCCTGAAAAGTGGCCTGTTTTTTTGGACTTTTTCAGGCCATTTTCCGGTGTTCCACGAAGACCAGCTGACCGGTGTCTATGCTTATGCCCACAATCCTTGCTAAATCTAATTTTGTGAAAATTTTCTCCTTTGCCAAGTGCGCCAACATTTCCTTCATGAGGGGCAAAGGGTACACATTTTCCACGCAAATGGCATTCAGGTTTTTATAGTTCACACATAAGCTCAGAGAACCATGTTTTTTCTCTCGGAATAAGACTGGTGCGGACACCTGTGGCCTAGCTTGTTGAATGAACCCTCTCTTTAAGTTTTTATCAATGAAGTTGCATAATTCCTCCAATTCAAGTGTGGTGTCATCGAGTAAATATGTGATTTAGGGAGTTTCTCCCCTGGGAGGATCTCTATGTTGCAATCTGTGACATGGGGGTGGGGAGCTTGACAGAAGCCCTTTCACTGAATACCTCTTTGAAGTCCCAATATTCTTTCAGAATTCTTTCCTCTCCCACAATTTTCTCACGCATGACAACTGCTAAGTTTGTTGCAGCTCTGGCTAGGTGGGAAGTTTTTCCTTCCCCCTCTGTTGGCTTAGCCAAATGGATGCGTAGCCACCTGTTCCACCAGTTCACGTGAGGGTTCCATTTCCGCAACCAAGGTAATCGCAGTATGAGGGGCCATTTGATCCCTGGCGCCACAATGAAACTCAGGGTTTCTTGGTGGTCCCCTATCCACATCTCCACCGGTTCAGTTACAAAATGGGCTGCCCCCCCCCATCAATTGACCCATCCAGTGGCAAAAGGCAATGTATACTATCATAGTTTTCAGTCTTAGACTCATTTTCACCATCATCTCCAGGCTGATTACACATTAGGTGCGTCCAGAGTCTAAAAGGACCAGCATTTTCCCCTGGGCTCCAGTTGATGGTATTTTTAATTCTACTGGGATGGTCATGGGGCCTGATTGGGGACTCACCAAGTGGTCATCATCTGAATCAGTTTCACTTTCTCTTGTGGAAAAGGAGGGTTTCTTCTCATCCTGGCCTGGAGGAAGGACCTCAGCACCTTCCATGCCTTCAAGGGAGTTTCACAGCGTCTCCCTAGCTGCCAGCCAGGTTCTTTCCTACCAGCCAGGGTCAGTTTTGGGCCATGTCCAGCATAGCAGTTGGGCTAGGAGAAACCAAGTTAATAGTAGCTTGGATTGGTGTGCTTGCTTGACTAACATTTGGTGAAATTTATTTAACTGCAGCAACAGGAAGTGCTAAGGTTGCCATTGCTAAGAGATGTGATCATATGACATTGTGCTTTATAACTGCATCACTTAATGATGAAAATTCTACTACCAGTTGTGGTTATAAGTCAAAGACTACCTGCAATAGAAAAAGTAGCATGATAATAAGTAAAAAAATGTTCTATAGTTTTTATAATATTGGAGAATATATCTAAATTAATCTTTGAAGTTCCGTTATTGCAGTTTAGTATCTCTTCATGATTAAGCCACATTCACTGTTCTCCAAAAACTATAAATCACTTATATTCTCAGCATTACTTATTTGCATACAGATCTTCATTTATCATGTTAAAAATAACTTTCTGCTTTATTTTTAACCATTGACAACCTTCTCAACATCTCTCTATTATCTGATTGTCATTAAAATCAATATAATCAGTATGTATGGTCCTATGCCTAAACTGTGGTTTTCTTTTTCTTTTCTACTTTCCAAAATAGGGAGATTGGAGAGAAGGATTACAAGAATATAAGCACTTTATAAGAATTCAAAAGCAATATGATTGCACCAGCAGCAGAAAAGAGTTAGGCATAGCAGAGATTGTCTACAGAAATTGCTTTCCTCACACCTCCTCTCCACCCTCCAAGAGCAGAGAATTTGGATACAAACAGATTTAAAGAGAATAATCTGTGATAAGATGCAGTCGTATTGCTTTTGATGTGTACAAGACAATAAATAAGCATTCTAGCATTCCAAAGAGCAGGGGAGCAGTTAGGAGAAAATAAAAGCTCCCTGTACTGGAACATTTCTGCATGCAGAAGTATTCTTCAGAAGGGAATAGCAAGGGAGTTCAAAATGTTTTTAGCATAAAGCATATGAAATTCAAATAATTGTTTCAAATTTAAAACAAGTGGTTCCAGCTTAGTTGAGAAATATTCTGATGCTGTTCTAATTGTTATGCTATACAAAGTAATTTTGAAGTTGAAACACTTAATTGATTCGAATAACATGAAGCATTAGTAAGAACTTTTCAGCATCTTTTTTTAAATTGTGACAAAACTGGAATCCATTTTTTTTTTAAAAAGATGTTGAGACTCTAGAAATAGTGCAGAGAAGAGCAACAAAGATAATTAGAGGGCTGGGGGCTAAAACATAAAGAAAGAAAAGACATATGAGAAAACAAAACATAAAGAAAATAAATTTGCTGGAATTGGGCATGTTTACTTTAATTAAAAGAAGGACTAGAAATAACATGATAACACTGTTTCAATAGCTCAGGGGTTGTCACAAAGTAGAGGCAGTCAAGCTATTCTCCAAAACACCTGAGGGCAGTACAAGAAGAAATGGATGGAAACAAATCAAGGAGAGAAGCAACCTGGAACTAAGGAGAAATTTCCTGACAGAACAATTAATCAGTGGAATAAGTTGCCTCCAGAAGTTGTGAATGCTGCAACACTGGAAGTTTTTTTAAAAGAGATTGGATAACCATTTGTTTGAAATGGTATAGGGTTTTCTACCTGATCGGGTTAGACTAGAGCACCTTCAAGGCCCCTTCCAATTCTGTCATCCTATTCTATTCTAATTGAACAATCTGTTTTGAGCTGAAATATAATGTTTAAAGCTTAAAAATACAATAATAAAATGTTTTAATATAGATTAAATTGTAATGTGATATATAGGTAATCCTCAATATGCAACAGGTCACCTAGTGACTGTTTGAAGTTAATTACTTCAAACCCCTCTCAGAAAATTACTTATGATCCATTTTTGAAGTTATGATGGTTGCCCCTCCCCTTTGCTCATCTCACTATGGGGGCTCGGCAACTGGCTCAGTTTTATGGTCATTCGCAACGTTCCAAAGTCATATGACTGATTTTGCCACTTATTTGCTGGTTTCTGCCTTTTACTTTTGTTTTCCAACAAAAAATGCTTAGTAGGAAAAAGTTATTCATTTAGTGACTACTGCATTTTCCTGTGCACTGCAATGGGTTAAATCAGCCTGGCTGCCCTAGGACTGGGGAATATTTTTTCCTTAGCCATGCCTCCTGGTGTTGTGCAATCCCAGAGTTTTTCCCCAGTTTGGCCTGATTAACAGATTTATTCGTGAGTTCCAGCTTTTTTAATCCAGACTTGGGCTCTCCTTTCTCCTTTTGAATTATTTTCTATTTTTTTCCTTGCTACTTCAGACTTTATTGCCTCTATTGTTTTTTCTTGATTTTTTCCTGTTCTTGTTGCTGATTTCTTGCTTTTAACAGCGTGTGAGGTAGGAGAGGACACGTGAGGGGTGCTCCACTGTCCGCGCCGCTTAGGACAGCGGCAGTGGCTTTTTAAGAGTTTTTTTTCCTTCTGCGGAAGGGTGGCTGAGCTCTTGGCGGCTGCCGGGAGCGTGCGGAGGCTACCTTTCTCCCTTTTATCATGCCGACAAGCCTTGGAGAGCAGGTGACCGCTCTTAAAGCTGCAGTCACCATTTTTTCTCCTCATTCACCCCCCACCTAAGCGGTGGCCAATTTAAACGACGTTTTTGGCGCACTTTTTTAGTGGCTCTCTCCTGCTTTGTCCTTCCTAGTGCAGATTGCCACCGGATGGCTAGCTGGCCTTTTTTGGGGCTCCGGAAGGGCCACTGCCACTCCTCCTGCTTACTTTTCCAAACTTTGGGCGGTGCTGCTGTCGTTGGCCTCCATGAGGTCATACACCAGCTCTGAGAGGGTGAGTTTTAAAAACTTTTTCCCTTTTAACCCCCTGTCTGCTTGATCTGCACAGGTCACACAACCAACTTGGTTTGTGTCCCTAATATTGATTTTCCTCACTCGCTTCAGGTCTCAGCCACCCTAGTGGGCATCAAGTCCGGAGTCCTGTGACCGACCCGCTTAGTGATGGAATTTTCATCTCGCCTTACTTAACACCTAATCTTCTGAATTTTTGACGCCTTCTTCATCCTGAGAACAATAAGATGGCTGAGACCTCACCAACTGCTGACCTGGAGCTGCCGGGACCCTCTTCATCCTGCATGAGCAGATCAGGTGTCTCCCCCCCCCCCAGGCCCGAACCCAACCCAAGGCCCTGGGCAAGAGCAAACAAGTCAAGAAGGGCAGGGCAGCTGCAAAGGCCAGTCATCCCTATCTCCAATCCTCTGCAGCTGTGGACAGGGATGCCGCAGGAGTACCCTAGTCTTTAGCCATGGCTGGAGCAAGCGGTCCGCCCTCCCCTGTTGGAGACCCCTAACGGTTAATTGAGGAGGAAGGGGAGTCTCAGGACCTATCTCCTGATATTTCCCTTATGGACCCTGGCTCCCCGGCTCCTTTTGTTTCAGACCCTGTCTCTGTTGTCACAGGCCAGCTGGCCCAGGGGATTCAAGGAAATCCAGCTGGTGAGCTCCATGCGCCTGCCCTTCCTAGTTTTCCTGGCAGGGAGGGGTCTGGAAAGCTCGAACCCGAGCTTTCACCCCACATGCAGTTGGTCATAGCTCGGTCCATCTCCCAAGGTATTGCAGAGGGGCTCCAGAGGAGGGATCAGGCCCCAGTTGCTACCGCCCCAGTTGCTGCTGCTCCATCTGGATCTTGGAAGGAGACTTCGGGTTCAGACTGCAGAGTTCGCCACCTTCTCTAGAATCATCGGTGGTCAGCCTTGAACGACCCACACAAAGAAGGTGAGGGGCTATCAGAGGATGATGACCTCCCCCCCACCCGACACCCCTGCCTTCTCCGGCCTCTTTAAACCTACCTTGTTTAAGTCCATCCTTCACAAGGCCAAAAATACCACTCAAATTGGTGTTATGGTTCCAGGTGGCCAGGGCACAGCCCCCAAAGTGACAAATCCCAATGAGGGCATGTTTAAGTCACAGGCTCCTTCTCAGGAACTCGTTTATGTTCCTAGCCTTTTGATGGACGTAATTCAGCAGCAGTGGACCCAACCGGGCTCCCTTGCAGCGCCCAGTGGGGGGGAGGGAGACAAAAAATTGTACTCCGTGGAATCTACCTTAGAGGATTTGTTCATCAAGATGTGGCGAAGATTATTGAGGTTGCTCAATACTCGGCTGACACCTCGCTTAATGCCACAAAGTTTGCCTAAAGGGTGTTGGTGTCTAATGTCACCTCTAGGCGCCTCTTGTGGCTTCGCCACTGGCAGGCCGATCAGAAAAAGAAGTGGATGCTTGCTTCTGCTCCCTTCAAAGGGGCCACGCTATTTGGAGAGGTCTTAGACCCTTACCTGATCGAGCTTAAGACAAAAGAAAAGTCCTTCCCACTGACCAAGAAGCAGGATCGTAAATCCACTTCGTATTCCAGGAGGTACTCCTTTCGGCCCAATGACTCCTCCGCCTCATCCTCCATTGGGGGGTTTACCATCTCTACTGTTTATGGGAGAGGCAGATATGGTGGGGGTGAGAGTCACATTATGTTCGGGGGACACTGGTTCGCTGCTTAAGAGCGATCATGCGTTCTGATCCTCATTGCCCCTCTCGCACCCTGGGTGCTAGGAATTGCAGGACCCTGGTCTCCGACTGGTATCGCTTAACACCAGGTCCGTGTACATAAGGCTCCCCTCATTTACGAGCTCATAAAAGAGGGGAAAGCAGACCTGGCGTGCATTACAGAGACCTGGTTGGGCCATGAAGGGGGTGTTCCCCTTAGTGAATTATGCCCATCAGTCTACCGGGCATTTCACCAGCCATGAGCCCAGGGCAGGAGACGGGTGGTGGTGGTGGTTATTAGGGAAAGTCTCAGGTCACTGTGCCTCAGATAGGTGGGTGTGAGTCCCTTTGTGTGAAGTGGGGTCTTGGAGTTCAGGTGGGTCTTTTTGTTACGTACCTATCTCCCTGCTACATTTCATCAGCCCTGCCGGAGCTGCTAAATGTGTTAGCCAGATTGGCAGTTGATTTTCCCAGGCTTATGGTCTTGGGGGATTTCAATCTGCCTTCCATTGGCGAGACATCCGAGTCAGCTCAGGAGTTCATGGTTTCCATGACGGCTATGGATCTAACACAGTTAATTCAAGACCCCAGTCATAATAGGGGACACACGCTTGACCTAATTTAGGGAGTGGAGGAATGATCTAGATTTAGGGGATATTTCTATCCAATCCTTGTCATGGTCAGATCATTTCCTTATTAGGCTTATTAGGCTTGACTTCCAGACTGCTACCCCTCACACTGCAGGGAGACGGAATGACTAGATGGTTCCGCCCCAGGTGCCTGATGGACCCTGAAAGGTTCCTGATGGAGCTTCGGACTTTTCCTGAATCCCTTGCTTACAGCTCGACCGAAGCCCTAGTGGAAGCCTGGGATAGGGCGGCCACTGGGGCCTTGGACCACGTTGTGCCTTTTGCGGCCTCTGACCTGGTGCCAATCCCGGGTAGCTTCGGGAGATAAAACGCCGAAAAAGACACCTAGAGAGTGGTTGGAAGACCAGCTGGTCCGAATCTGATCGAACACTAGTAAGAATTCATATTAAATCCTACTTAGTGGCGATAAAAGCGGCAAAACGGCAACATTTTTCTGCTCATCGCATCCGCAGATAACTGTCCAATCGCCCTGTTTAGGGTGATCCATTCCTTACTCAACCAAGGAACTGGGAAAGACCCCTTGCAGGGTCAGGCTGAAGAATTTGTTCAGTATCTGCAGGATAAAATTGCTCAGATTTGGACAGGCTTGGACTCCGACTGGGTAGATTTGGGCGAGTCAATGGGGATGAATCTTGTGGAGACTATCTGGGATGAGTTTGATCCTGTGACCCCCAAGGGCATTATGGGGAGACTTAGTGCTGCCACTTGTGTGCTGGACCCGTGTCCCTCTTGGTTAATTTTGGCTCCCCGGGAGGTGACATGAGGCTGGCTCCAGGCAATTACCAACACTTCATTGAGAAGGGGTTCTTTCTTACCACCCTGAAGGAGGCGGGGGTGAGGCTCCTCCTCAAGAAGTGTTCCCTGGATCCAGCTCCTTTAGCCAACTATGGTCCAGTCTCCAACCTTCACTTTGTAGCGAAGGTCGTTGAGAGTGTGGTAGCACGTCATCTCCCCCAGTACCTGGATGAAACTGCCTACCTGTATCCATTTCAGTCAGGTTTCAGGCCCGGGTACGGCATTGATTGCATTGGTTGATGATCTCTGGCGGGCCCGGGACAGTGGCTGCTCCTCTGTCCTGGTCCTATTAGACCTCTCAGCAGCTTTCGATACCATTAACCATGGTATCCTACTGCGACGACTTGGGGGGGTTGAGAGTGGGGGGCACCGTTTTGAGGTGGTTCTCCTACTTGATGGATCAATCGCAGTTTGTGTTTACTGGAGGACAGGGATTGACCCTGAGGCCCCTCAATTGTTGAGTACCCCACGGGTCGGTCCTCTCACCCCTCCTGTTCAACATATATATGAAACCGCTGAGCGAGATCATCTGTGGTTTTGGGGTATGGTATCATCAGTATGCTGATGATACCCAACTTTTCATCTCTACCCAAACCACCCAAATGATGCCCTCGACGTGATGTCCCGATGCCTGAAGGCTGTGCGGATCTGGATGGGAAGGAACAGGCTCAGGCTCAATCCCTCCAAGACTGAGTGACTGTGGTTCCCGTCATCCTGATTTGTTCACCTGGTTCCAACTTTGGTGATAGGGGGAGAAACTTGAGCCCCCTCAGAAAGGGCCCGCAATCTGGAAGTTCTCCTGGATACATGGCTTAGCTTAGAAGAACATCTGAGAGCCGTGACCAGGGGACCCTTTTACCAGGTTCGCCTGGTACATCAGTTGGGCCCCTTTCTGGATCGGGATACCCTGTGCACAGTCACTCATGCCTTCGTCCTTTCTCGCCTGGAGTACCAGGGTGGATAAAAATCAATGATTTTTTAAAAAAAATAAAAAAAATCATTGTTTTTATTTAAATCGGATTTTTTTTTTTATAAAATGCTTTTTGAGGAAAATATATTACCATCCAAAGGTTATTCCATCATGAAATAAAGATTAGTTTTTTAATTATGTAGAATAAGGCTGTATATGTTTAATTGTTTTTTTTTAAAAAATTATTATTTTTATTATAATTTTCCACAAATTATACATCTACACATAAAATTTACTTTTTTTTAAACAATAATCCACCCGGTGCTATACAAAACGAAAGGAAGAGTTGGTTCTTTGGATATCTTCAGTTGTCTTTAAGATCTCCAGAATCCGCGTTCCCTGGGTACAGGTGTCGAGGCATCCAGAGTTCCAAGTGCATAGTCCACAAATGGGTTCCAAGTCTTCCAGAAAATGTCTTTTTTATAGACCCCCTCTCTGAATTTAATATCACAAGTCATTTTATCATTTAAGGCTAATTTCCACATTTCACAATACCATTCTTCTATTTTAATATTTACCTCTATTTTCCAGTATCTTGCTATTATAATTCTACCCATTATAATCATAATTCTAATCAGTTCTTTCTCATATTTTGTTAATTCTAATTCCTTAATTATCAGTAATAATATAGTTTCTGATCTCAAAGTTATTCTTTTCTTCATCATTTCAAACATCATTTCCTCCAATTGTTGCCAAAACTTTTTAATTTTTTCACATTTATACCACATATGTTCATAAGTTCCCACTTCCATATTACATCTCCAACATTTATTACTAATTATTTTGTCTATCAATGATAACCTTAATGGAGTCCAATACCATTTCCAAACAACCTTAAAGTTGTGCTCTTTAATCCTTATAGACATAATCCTCATAATTCGACTTTTCCAATTCACATTCCAATCCGAGTCTAATATTTTAATCTTAAATTCTTCCTCCCAATTCGTCTTCATTACCATTTGTGGATTTCCATCAAAGTTTATAATCTTATATATCTTACTAACGAGTCCCTTTAACCCAATTTCATCCTTGATAATTTGAGATACTAAACCTTCAAATTCAGTTTTACTTCTGCCTATTTTACATGTTCCTCTTACTTCCATAGACCATTTTTCTACCTGTATTTTTTCAAACCAATTCAACTCCAATTTTTCAATTATTTCTTTTTTTCTGCTCTCAATTTCTAATGCTCTTAACCAATTTACTATACTTCCTATATTTTCATCCTCAACTACTTTATCTCGACTTATATTTGTTTTAATCGGCCAACTTCCAAGTGTCTTCCCCAAGAAGGATATATCCGGAATCAATATTTTAACAAATTTATTCCAAATTTTACTCAATCCCTTTAACCAATAACTGTTAATTGCCTTTTTTGTTTTTATTTTATCTAAAAACCATGTAGGGCCAAATCTCTTAATATCCTTTAACTCTAGATCTCCCCAATGTCCGTCTCCTCCTTTAAGTATTTTTATTACAGTTCGAATATTATAGGCCCTATAATAATTAAGTAAATTGGGAATTCCCAATCCACCTTCCTTTTGATTTTGATACCACATTTTCTTCATTAATCTAGGTCTTTTCCCACCATTGCAGAATTTATCTAATTTCTTCTGAAATCCTTCCATATCCTTCTCTGTCAAATTTAATGGTAGCATCTCAAATAAAAAATTAAACTTTGGTAACAGCATCATCTTACACATTGCAATTCTGCCAAACCAAGACAACTTTATCTCTTTATATTTATCTATCTTTTTCTCTATTTCATTCAACATCACATCATAATTAATTTTTTTCAATTCTCTAACTTTAAGTGAAAGTGTTATTCCCAAATATTTCAGTGTATTTTTAATTCTTATCCCAAATTGTTCTTGGATACTCTCCCACTCTTTATCATTTTTGTTCATTAATAATTCAGATTTTGACCAATTTACCTTTAAACCTGTCATTTCTTCAAATTCTTTCAAATGTTTATTTATCCTCTTCAAATCTTTCTCTATATCTTTCAAAATAATCAAGGTATCATCCGCGTACAAATTTATCTTATATCCCTTGTATCCTTCCACTTCTTCATCTTTTTCTATCAATTTAGTCAAAACTTCCATAATTAATAAAAATAATGTTGGGGACAAGGGACATCCCTGTCTCGTACCTGCTTCCAATTTAATCTCTCCCGTCATTATCCCATTCACCTTCACTTTTGCACTACTTTTTTGATACAATTTTGAAATAACATGTATAAACCTATTACTGAAGCCTAATGCCTCGATAATTACCCTAATAGTTTCCCATTGTACAGAATCAAAGGCTTTAAAAATATCTAGTGATACTATACCTATTTTATCCCCATTACTCTCAGCTACATCTATAATATTTAATACTCTTCTAATTTTTATTTTTATTTTTTATTTTTTATTTTATTAAATTTATATCCCGCCCTTCTCCTTGTTAGGACCCAGGGCGGCGCACAGGGATGTTAAAATACATACAAAATATAAAATATATGAAATTTAAAATACTTATTTTAATAAATAAACCCTGCGCTAAAACCAAATTAAAATCCCAAGTTTAAAAACTATCTAATGGTCAGTGTGGAGGTTACGCTAGGCCGGCTAGGTGAAATAGGTGTGTCTTCAGACACTTGCGGAAGAGGCGGAGGTCGGAGATGGTGCGGAGTTCAGGGGGTAAGTCGTTCCAGAGGACTGGGCCCGCCACAGAGAAGGCTCTCCCCCTGGGTGTCGCTAGTCGGCATTGTCCAGCCGACGGCACCCTGAGGAGGCCCTCTCTGTGGGAGCGTATCGGTCTAAGAGATGTATGGGGCAGGAGGCGGTCTCGCATATAACTAGGCCCCGAGCCATGGAGCGCTTTAAAGATGGTCGTTAAAACCTTGAAGCGCACCCGAAAGACCACAGGAAGCCAGTGCAGCTCGCGCAGGATAGGTGTTATGTGGGAGTGTCTAGGCGCTCCCGTAATCACCCGCGCGGCTGCGTTCTGGACTAGCTGCAGCTTTCGGGTGCACCTCAAGGGAAGCCCCATGTAGAGAGCATTACAGTAGTCGAGTCGAGAGGTGACGAGTGCTTGAGTGACTGTGCGTAAGGCCCCCCGGTCCAGTAAGGGGCGCAATTGGCGCATCAGGCGAACCTGATGAAACGCCCCCCTGGCCACGGCTGCCACATGATCTTCCATAGACAGCCGGGAATCCAGGAGGACACCCAAATTGCGCGCCCTCTCCACGGGGGCCGGTGTTTCGCCCCAAATGGCCAGAGTTGGAATAATCTGGCTGAACCGAGGCGCCGGAAGCCACAGCCACTCAGTCTTGGACGGGTTGAGCCTGAGTTTGTTACCACCCATCCAGATCCGTACGGCTTCCAAGCACCGGGACATAACCTCGACGGCATCGTTGGGGTGGTCTGGGGTGGATAAGTACAACTGAGTATCATCAGCGTACAGATGATATCCCACCCCAAAACCACGGATGATCTCACCCAGCGGCTTCATATATGTGTTGAATAGGAGGGGCGAGAGGACCGACCCCTGAGGAACCCCACATATGAGGGGTCTCGAGGCCGACCTCTGCCCCCCTGTCAACACATATTGCGACCGACCAGAGAGGTAGGATGAGAACCACCGCAGAACGGTGCCTCCCAACCCCAACCCCCCCAGTCGGCGCAATAGGATACCATGGTCGATGGTATCAAAAGCCGCTGAGAGGTCTAATAGGACTAGGATAGAGGAATATCCTCTATCCCGCGCCCTCCAGAGATCATCAACCAACGCGACCAATGCCGTCTCGGTGCTGTGCCCGGGTCGGAAGCCGGACTGGCGCGGGTCTAGATAATCAACTTCCTCCAAGTGTCGCGGAAACTGTTGAGTCACCACACTCTCAACAACCTTCACTAAAAAGTGGAGGTTGGAGACGGGACGATAGTTCTCTAATAATGCTGGATCCAGGGACGGCTTCTTGAGGAGGGGCCTTACTACCGCCTCTTTCAAGACGGCAGGCAAGGACCCCTCACTCAAAGATGCGTTGACAATGCCCTGGAGCCAGCCTCGTGTCGTCTCCCAGGATGCCAGTACAAGCCAGGAGGGACACGGGTCCAATAAACATGTGGTAGCCCTAAGTCTCTTTGACAACTTGTCCATATCCTCGGTGGTAACAAAATCAAACTCCTCCCAAGATGGTATCACAAGAACAGCCTCGGCCCGCTCGACTGGGCCACTGTCGATGGAGGGTAACTCGTTCCGAATCCGAGTGATTTTCTCCTGCAGATAAATCCCAAATTCCTCTGCTCGACCCTGTAAAGGGGCTTCCCGCGGCCTCTGTTGAAGGAGGGAGCGGGTCACCCCAAACAGGGCGGCAGGGCGGTTATCTGCGGATGCAATAAGAGTGGCACAATACTCACGTTTGGCCACTCTTATCGCCACTAAGTAAGTCCTAATATGGTCTCTCACTAGTGTTCGGTCGGCTTCGGAGCGAGAAGATCTCCATCTGCTCTCTAGGCGTCTCTTGTGGCGCTTCATCCCCCTAAGCCCCTCGGTAAACCAAGGAGCCCAGGTGGTTCGTCGCCGCAAGAGAGGCCGCAAGGGCGCGACTCGGTCCAAGGCCCCCATGGCCGCACTTAACCATGCGGCCACTAGGTCCTCAGTCGAGTCGCGGGGCAAGTCCACAGGAATTGGCCCAAGCTCCCTTTGGAACCTTATCGGGTCCATCAGGAGCCTGGGGCGGAACCATATAGGAATATCCGGTTCCGCCTCCCCGCGGTGAGGTGCGGCGATCGGAAAGTCGAGCCGAAGGAGAGCGTGATCTGTCCATGACAGGGGTGTGATGACTAGATCCCCTATTCCCAGATCACTACTCCACTGTCCCGAGACGAAGATTAGATCCAGGGTGTGTCCGCCCTCGTGGGTAGGGCCTACAACTACTTGGGTCAGGTCCATGGCTGTCATGGAAGCCATGAACTCCCGAGCTGCACCAGAGGTTTCGCCTGCTGACGGCAGATTAAAGTCCCCCATGACTAACAGTCTGGGGGTCTCCACTGCCGCCTCAGCTATCACCTCTAGGAGCTCGGGCAGGGCTGTTGTTGTATAGCGAGGAGCCAGGTATACAACTAACACGCCCAACTGCCTTATATCACTCATATATCTACCTTTAACAAAACCTACCTGATTATAGCTTATATACTTATCTATAAATCTATTTAACCTATTACTTATAATGTCAGTAAATATTTTGGCATCCTGGTTAATTAAAGAAATGGGTTGATAGGACTCGATCCTCTCCAAATCTTTATCAGGTTTAGGAATTATAGTTATTACCGTTCTATTCCATGACATCGGGACTTCTCCACCGTGTAAAATTCCATTAAATAATTTTTGCAATTTTGGTATTATTATTTCTTTAAAATCTTTATAAAATTCAGCAGGTAACCCATCTTCACCTGGAGTCTTCCCTAATTTTATCCCTTGTATTATTTCGTTAATCTCATCATATGTAATATCTCCTTCCATCAAGTCCTTATATGTTTGATCTATTTTCACAACATACTTTTCAAGATGATTTTTCAATTTTTCCAAATCAATTGATTTCTTTGAGTATAATTTTTGAAAAAACTTCCTAACTACTTCACATTTCTCCAGTCTCTTATAACATCTTATACCTTTTTCATCTATCAAGGAGCCGATTTCTCTCTTTTCACTTTTATTTTTCGCCATCCTTGCTAATAACCTAGAGTTTTTATTACTAAATTCAAAAAAATCCCTGTTTAAATATCTTATATTTTTTTTAACCAATTCTATATCTTCTTCTATCAGTTTAGTTTTTAGTAAATTCAATTCTTCCAAACATTTTCTATCCTTTGTAAGTAAAAATTGGTTCTCCAATACCTTAATCTGTCTTGTATCCTGTTCCATTTTACTTCTATATTCTCTGTATTTCCTACTTGACAACTTAATACTTTCTCCTCTAAATACTGCTTTCATCGTGTCCCAAACAGTTTCAAATTTAACCTCTCCATTATCGTTGAATCTCCAACTTTCCTCCCATTTTTTAAGAATCCATGTTTTATCTTCCTCCTTTTTAAACAAATTTCCATCATATCTCCAACCTCTTTCTTTTTTTCTAAAATTAAAATCTATATCCATCGTAACTTCTGCATGGTCGGAGTCCTTGAAAACTCCCACATCTATTCTATCTATATTATTCAACAGGTCTTTAGAGACAAAAATATAATCAATTCTTGAATATGTATTATATACCTTAGAGCAAAAAGTGTACACCCTTTCAGTACCTTTCAACTCCCTCCAAACATCTACCACACTATTTCGAAACATCCATTTATTTAAAATTTCCCCTTTATTTGTTTCTCTAAAGCGGGTGGGGTTAGTGCTATCTATTTTATCTCTAATCATGTTAAAATCCCCCGCCACAATCACTTTCCCTACACTTTCAGTTTCCAAAATCTTAGTTATTTTATCAAGGAATCCCTTTTGTTTTTCATTTGGTAGATATAAATTAACCAGTGTCACTTTTTGTTCATTAATATTCCCTATAATTATTAAATATCTTCCTTCCTCATCTCTAATTACTTGTTTTTTTCCAAAATATACCCTATTTGATGTCAATGTTGCCACTCCTCTAGCTTTGGAGGTTCCGAAAGATTTTTCATAAACTTGCATACCCTTTATATTCATTCTATTGAAATCCTCAGATTTTTGATGAGTTTCCTGCAAAAATAATATGTCTGGTAAGTCCCTTTTAATTTTAAGCTCCAATCTCCTCCTCTTTATTTGGCTACCTGTGCCCTTCACGTTCCATGTCATTATTTTTATAAACCGCATTTACGCGGTAACTTTTTTAATCCTAGCCCCTTCTCTTCCTTTACGTGCCCACCCAACACCAAACAAAAATAACATACAAAAAAAAAGACATAAGACACAGCAAAGACAAACTTAAAACACAACAACAACAAATAACAATTAATCTTCACCCCCCACATCCTCATTCGAGTTACGCCTCTATATAAAGAGTGTGGGGGGGGGAACATGCCCATGGTCGGGTCATTTCTTTCGGGTTATTCTTGTATTCCACTTTCAAAAAAAGAAGATAACACTGGCTTGTCCCCGCACTCAGCTTCCTGCTTTCTTCTAAGATCCTCCTCCTTGGCTGATGCTCTCTTAGTTTCTTCACGGGTTTTCTTATGTTCGGACATTGCCGGAGAGATTTCTTTCCATTTTAAACTTTTAGGATCTTGACCACCAACTGCTCCTTTTTCCTCCAATGTTGGAGATTCCACTTGTATTCCACCCATCTTAAGCATATGATCTTTAATTTCTGTTAAATCCTCATCTTTCTCAATCAGCCCGAGCTCCCGTATCAATCTTATGGCATCCGTTTCCAAAGTGATAGTTTGCATTCTCCCTTTGTAAAAATATTTCAACTGCTGTAATGGTCTCCAATTATACTTGATATCATTGTCTCTCAGGACCTTTGTAATTGGTTTTAAAAAAAATCTCCATGCTCTTTCTTCTCTAGAAATATCTGGAAACACTTGAATTTCCTTCCCCTCAAATTTTGGGGGTTCTCCCAGGTCCCTTATTTTTCCCATAACTTCTAATTTATCTCCAAGGTTTGCAAATCTCACAAGAACATTTCTATTAGCTCCACTTTGTCTCTTATAACCAATTCTAAAAACACTTACTAAGTCCGCTGCCGTGTATACAATTGATGCATCAAGTTCATTCAGCCATTTTAACATTCTTTGCTTCAAATTATCCACCCTATCCTCCGAAATTCCACGAATAACAACATTATATTTTCTTGCATCTTCTTCCAAAAGACTGATTCTCCTATCCTGTTGCTGATTTTTTAAAAAAATCCCTTCAAACTTACGATCAGACTGTTCCTCATGAACATAAATCTGTTTAATATCGTCCTTTATAAAATTAATTTCCACGTTTTGCTTTGCAAAGTTAACATTCATGTCACTAATTTCTTCTTTGGTTTTTTGAATTTCCAATGTCAAATTGTTCAAACGGTCAGTTACAACAGTTAGTTTTTCCCCAATTGTATTTAATGCCCCTATGATTCGTTCAAGTTCAGAAGGCTGTTGAGTCATCGTGTCGAATCAGTAATCTCTTTTTTTTTTTAAAAGAAATAAACCTGCCAAGAGGGTCTTTATTGAAGAAAAAGAGCAAAAACCCAAGTAAAATAAAGCTGAGACGGCTTTTAAAACACCAAAGAAGCCAGGACAGAAGTAAAAAGGCTATAATCCATAGTTCATAAAATACAGTATCTGTATCTTTATAGGCGTTGCCAGAAACTCACTCGCTACATTCAGCATAAACAGTCCACTTAAAAAGTTAAAAAGTTCAAAAGCTTGCAATCCACATACCTCAGCTAATCTTCCGCTGTTTACTTAACTTTCAAGCCTGTGTTTATGCCTCGTAGCAAGTAAAGGAAACTTGCAAATCACGGTGCTTGTCAAAACAAAGGCAAACTGCCAACTCCGCCGCTTCGGTCAAACCTCTGCTTTCCCACGAAGAAACGAAACTTTAAAATTCAAGCAGTCCGGTTTGATCTATCGGTGTAAAAATCAATCTACACAGTCCTCCGCCTTTCCAAACCCGTTGTAAACAATCTCGGCTTCTAACGGTGCATTTAATCACTTTTAATCCACATTTTGTTAAAAAAAAAACCTACGAAATGGAGGAACGTCCTCTCGCTACTCAACCATTAGCCACGCCCCCTAATTGTTTTGGTAAATAAATAAAGTCCTTTGGGAAAAGGGCAGCATATGAATCCAATAAATCTAAATCTAAATCATATTCTCCAACTAGGTTGCAGAAGTCCACTCGGCATACAAAGGCATGCATGGAATCTCCCCTTCCTTGCCAGCCTGATAATAGTCATGGCAACGCTTTAGCAGTTGACATCTGGCTCCCGTCACTTCCCGAAAACGAAGTGTGTGACACAAAGACAATTTGAGTACAGGTGTATAACTTAGGGATGTGTCCCTCCCCCAGGCTTGCTTGGATTTTCTGCATGGAATTTTGCTACAAGGCTATTTTTTACCCAAGAGGCCTCCGACGAGGTAGCCCTTCCACTTGATTAAGTATTCGAGTTGTCTCCTGTGCCACCTTGAATCAAGGATTCGTTGAACTTCATAATGGGTTTGGCCCCCTATGACCTTAGGGCCTGGGGGCACCTGGGGTAGCGGTCGCAGGGTGGATACATGCACAGGTTTCAAGAGGCTGCTATGAAATGATTGGTGTATCTTCCCCAGCAATCGAGGCAGTTTCAATTGCACTGTGACTGGGTTGATGATCTTTTCTATGGGGAATGGTCCCACAAATGTCGGGCCCAGTTTCTTACTAGGCAGTTTAGGGGTTTTTTTAATCAATTTTTTTTTATTTTTTTTTATTTTTAAACACAACATAAAAATCCTTCATCTCACATGTTATAGAAAGTGTATATGCTGATTACAAAATATTTTCCTACATCTCTTCGATATTCATCCAAGTTTCATATTATTTCATATTATTTCAAGTACATCACATCAAATATATTCATAAACTTTATCTTTTTCATGCCTTCCTTAATTAATTATAATTGTATTATATTTCCTTCATTTTAAAACATACCAATAAAACTTAGAACATAGCCACATGTTGGCATCATATTTGTTAATTCTACTATGCTTCAAAATCATTCCCTGTAGCCTATTTTAACCAAACATCAATAATATTTACTCATCTCCTTTAATAAATACTATTAAGTATTCATTTCCAATTACCACTTATAACTATGCATGTATATACAATTATTATCACTTTCAATTACTTATCTAACTATGTCTATTATCACTGTTTCCCTAATCGCAACTGGTTTTAGGTTGATCTTTTATCTATCAGCCTGTATCCTTCCAGTAATAAAACAATATCACGTCTTCTGCCATTTGTGGCATAATTCTTCTGAACATATCCTTAATCCAATTTGTGTGGACTTCTCTTTGCAGTCCATCATTTGTAAATTCTTTCCTGTCATTTTGGAGCTCTTCTTCCTTAGTCAGTTTAATTTTAAGTGTCAGGGTTGTTATCAATGGTGTTACTAGTAAAGTTTCTTTCTTTAATATAGGTTCTTTTGTTGTTTCTTCTTCTATATCTTGCCATCTGAGATGGAGTTCTCATCCATCTGATTCATCTTTCCATGTTCCATTTTTTCCATTGCCGGATATAAGCCAGTCATCGAGAGGATCAGCCATTTTAGCTTCTTTGTGGTTATTTTCCTTCTTAGGGCTTAAGGAACTGACCTCTGTTTTTTCTATTTGATATGTAACTCCATCCATTTCCTCATATTCTCCAATTAAATGATCTATTTTTTTTTCAAGTGAATTAGAGTATTGCTGTATAGTTTCCATTATTTCTTGCAAGGAAACATTTTTTTTGTTGTTCTTTAGTATACGCCATTGTCTCCAATTATTGACGAAAAGAAAAGAAAAGGACTGCTACCCTGGCTTAGGGAATGCTTTTAACAAACTCAAATTCACAATCAAATCTCTAGTTAAAATTAGCCTTCAAAAAGCATTTGTAAAGAAAAGCAAGCAATTCTCCTTTCACTTTTAAGCAAACTGCTGCTCTTTGAATATATCCACCTAATTTAAAAGTAGCAGCGCCATTTTCCCTTCTGTTGTTTCTTTTTATATCTTAGTTGTTTCAAAAAGAAATTAAATTCTTAGGTATTCTTAAGTGTAATAAAAAGAGAAAAAAGTTTAAAAGTCACACATACTAATGATAAGGAAGAGATTTAGTCCAAGGTTGTAAGGAAAAAAAAATAGAAGAGGAAGAAAAAACTTACTCTTGTTTCTTTGAAGAGTTTTTCATAGGTTCAGTTTGAAATATCAATTAGAGTGGTTGTGATAACCCACTGACCAAGTCCTCCAGTGCTTAATTCCACTGCTTGTTTTTAATTTTTTTTTTAATGTTTCATCTTAGTTTAAAAGATTTTTACGGGCTGTCACTTTTGCAGGGTCTCTTTAAGACAATAAACATTCCAGCTAGAATTACTTTCACTTCTCACTCCTTCTTAATGGAGCCATCTGCAACTTTGCCAGCCTAGGAGGGGCTGTCTGTTTACCGTGGATTTGAAGCCCTTCCTTTGGACCAAACAGGGCCTGTGCGATGTCCCTGTGGTCAGCAAAGATCCATCTTCGTCTTTGCTGTCCATTCAGGACAGTTTAGGTCCAATTGTACCATCCAGCGGCAAAATAATCAACGATGATCTTGCAGCAGCAGGATCAAACATAGTATCGTTGTGACGTGGGCTCCGCCTTTCCCTTACTAGGCAGTTTTAATCTCAAGTATTTTGTGGAGAGTTAAACCTTCTCTCCCACCCGGAAAGGCCATTGCGGAGCCCGGTATTTATCTGCCTGTCTCTTATAGGTTTGTTCTGCTTTATCCAGCTCTTTCTTGACATTTTCCCAAGTTGTTTTCAGCATTGACATCCAGTCAAGCTGACTGAGGAGGGAGGGTCCCTTGGATACTCAGGCATTGGGACAAAGTCCATGCTCACTACTTTGAACGGTGTGAGTCCTCTGTTACTGTGAACAGCATTATTGTACGCAACCTCAGCAAAAGATAAAAGGTCTGCCCAATTAGATTGCTGATAGTTCACGTAGCACCTCAGGTACTGCTCTATCATGGCGTTCAGTCTCTCTGCTGCCCCATTAGTGCTCGGATGAAAAGCTGAACTAAGACCCTGAAATGACCCAATGAACCGCAGGAAGTCCCTCCACAACTTAGCCATGAACTGGACCCCTCTATCTGAGATGATTCTTCAAGATACTCCATGCAGTCGGTAGATATGCTTCACGAACAGTTTAGCCAGCTTGTGAGCCGAGGGTAGTCCGCTACAGGATATGAAGTGTGCCTGAAGTGTGTCCAAATCACTGTGTTCCCCCCACTTTTTGGCAACTGTACTATAAAGTCCATTGCAATCTCCTCCCATGACTTTGTTGGCTCTGCCACTGTTTGAAGCAGTCCGGGGTTTTTTCCCCAGTCATCTCTTCATTGTGGTGTAGATGGTGCAACTTTTCACATAACTATCCACATCTTTCTTCATTCCAGGCCACCAGAATTGCCTCCGGGCTAAGTGTAAATCTTTAGGAACCCAAAGTGGCCTGCCGGTTTGGTGTCGTGGCTCCTTTCTAGAACTAGGATACGTAGAGATTCTGGAACATAAAGTTTCATCCCCTTCCATGCAAGGTCATCTCTTTTCGTCAAGATGTGTTGGTTGCTTTGGAATCGGGTCTGCTAGCAGTTCAGTTTTGAGTCTTGTGGTTAGGTCACTTGAGGGTTGGCCTCGCTGGTCACAGCGTTGCTGCCTGGTGGTTACTTGGGCAGCTGTTTGAGTAGAAGGAATAATGGCATCTACTATGTGCTCCTGTTCGCATTTGTACTGAGGCATGCAGTACAGAGGGCATCATTTAGAAAGTTCGTCCCACCTGGAATGTGTTTTAAGACAAAATCAAAATGGTTGAAGTATTCAGCCCATCGGACTTGTTTGGGTGATAGTTTCCGTGGGGTCCTAACTGCTTCCAGATTTTTGTGGTCGGTCCAGACTTTGAATGGTTTCTGGCTCCCTTCCAACAGGTGTCTCCAGGTTAGCAGTGCCCATCTCACTGCAAAAGCCTCCTTTTCCCATGCGGCTCATCGTCTCTCTGTGTCTGTGAGCTTGCAGGAGGTGTAGACGCAGGGTTGTAAGTTTCCTTGGTTGTTTCTTTGGAGTAGCACTGCTCCCACTGCCACGTCACTGGTGTCTGCTTGGATCATGAAAGGTTGCTCGGGGTCAGGATGCTTCAGTACCAGCTCCTTTGCAAACATTTCTTTTAGCATTTCGAATTCCTCTTGGCAGGTTAGGTCCCACTGTAGGGATTGTCCCGGATGAGGTTTCATTCCTGGGCTCCCTATCTTCAAGAGGTCTGTCAGGGGTTTGGCAATCTTTGCAAAGGAGAGGAGAATTGCCTGTAGAAATTCACAAACCCTAGGAAGCTTTGTAGCTGTCTGTGGATGTGAGGGGGTTGCCAGCCAGGACGGCTTGTACTTTGACTGGGTCCATCAGTATTCCCTCATTTGACACTCGGTAACCCAGGTTGTCTAAACATGTATGTTGGAATTTGTATTTTGATACCTTGACATACAGGTTTGCTGCCAGAGGTTTTTCCTGTAATTGGTGGACCAGGGGTATGTGGTCGTCCATAGTCAAGGTAGACAAGGACCCCCTTGTAGAGGTGCTCATGCAGCACCTCATTTATTAACTACATGAATCCCGCTGGAGGCCCCTGCAGCCTGAAAGGCATCACTTTGAATTAAAAGCTCCCTAGGGGACCGTTGAACACTGTTTTCTCCCTCTCTGATATGTACTTGGTAGTATGCTCCTCTGAGGTCTAGTTTGGTGAAGACTTCCCTCGGCCAGGTGAGATAGCATATCCTTCATGAGGGAGAGGGGGTATAGGCTGTGTATGCACAAGGCATTTATCCCTCGAAAGCCACACAGTCTCATAGTTCCATCTTTTTTTTTTCTTTCATTGAAGAGGACTGGTGCCACGATCCGTGGCTTGCCTGGCTCAATGAACCCCCTAGCTAGGTTTTTGTCTATGTATTTGCGCTTCTCTTGCATTTCCTGGGGCATCATGGCGTACAGTTTGACCTTGGATAGTTTTGCCTCGGATGATTTCAATGGTACAGTCTGCCTCATAGGGGAGAGGCAGAACATCTCACTCGGCCTCGTTGAGTACTTCTGCTAGATCCTGATATTTCCTCAGAATCTGTTCAGCCTCTGGGATTTTGTCGGATGTGGTTGCCAGTTGTTCTAGTGGGCTCTTTTTGGGGGGGGGGGGTTCCAGCATGGGGGCATTTCTGCTTGCTGGTGGGGAAGGGGTTGAGGGTCCCTTGATATCCTAAGTCTGTGGGTACCCCCTTACCACCAGATGGTCAGTCCCCACTTGTCTAGCCAGGAAAGTCCCAGTATGACTGCGTCTGTCATTTTGGGGGCTATTATGAATCAAATTACTTCCCAGTGATCCGCTAGTTCTAGTCGCACTGGTTCAGTTAGGTGGGTGGCATAGGCTCCTCCCATTAGGGACCCATCAACCTGCTCGAACCGGATTGGGTGAGCCAGTCTTTTTGCTCTGATCCCCAGTTTCAGGACTGTGGTTAGGTTGATCAAGCACCTTGTGCAGCCTGAGTCTACTAGGGCTTGAAAATCCCCCTGGTTTCCTGTTTTGGGGCTGTGAGGTGTATTGGAAAAAGGAAAGGGTGAATTGATTCACTCACCATTGGGTCATCCCCCTCGTCCTCGCTGTCATAGGATTCGGGTGACTGGTTGTCGTTGCCTGGGGTTCCACCACTTTTGCCTGAGTGGAAAGGGGCCTTTGCAGCCTGAAAGGCTTTCCCAGACGTGTTGGTGGTCCGTTTGGCCCTCGTTCTGGTGGGTCTGGCCTTGGTTTTGGGGCTGGGGTTGGGCATGCAGCTGCCATGTGGCCAATCACTCCGCATCTGTAGCATTTCAGTGAACTTTGAGGGACGGTTGGTCTCAGCATGCTGTGGTGCTGTGGTTCTCCGCTGGCTGGGTGGTTTCATGTCAGGTCTTGTGTGTCCGGTTGCTTTGTCATGTCGTTGGTGCGCAGCCCCCTGTCAACTTTTGTTGTTACTCGGAATCATTTGGAGAGTTGATTTGGGATGTTGCAGTATGCAGTTACCTGAACAATTTCCTTGTTCTGAAATAATGCACCAGCAGCTGCTCTGGTAAAGGGGGTAGCCTTCCTATGATCATCCTAAATTCGCAGATGTGCTCTATGTCTTGCAGTTTGGGGGGCTCTCCTCTTGTGGAGGGGTGCTAGCCATTCCCTTGCTTCCCCCTCTAGACCCTCTGATATGGTATTCACCATCGCTCTGGGGGATGGGTAGAGGTGCCCATAGCATTCTAGGTGGATATCAGCTGAATCAAGGAATAGGGCTAGCTGGTCTGCATCTCCGTCAAACTTTCCCCTGAATTGGGGTGGGTCATTCAGCACTACTCCCCCAACTTCCTGTTGGCCTCTGTATGCTTGTGCCTGATATGGCTGGCCGTCTTCCTCTCCTCTAGTTTGGATGGAGGGAGGGGTTTTCCTGCTTTGGGCAGCCTGCCTGTTGCATGGGAAAGGTACTGGTTGCAGTTTTGGAGTCCTTCTTCTTCTATTAGGCGGAGGAGGGGTGGCTGTGCTCCAGTCTGCATCTCCTCCCCTCAACAGGATCAGATATTTCTCCCCTCTCTTTTGAGCAGCATGATGGACCCTCATCAGCCAGGGTGGTCTGTTTAAAAGCCTCCCTCTATTGGTCTATTGCACTCTCCAGGGGTTCCACCTGGGGTTTTGGGGGGCTGGCTTGTGTCCAGTCCGCCCTTGTTAGCTTGCTTGAGACCCTTCCCTATGTCTGGGATCTAGGGCAAGGGATTTTCCACCAGTACTTATCTTCTCTTGCTTCTGCTTCTGAGAAAAGCACCACTGTATATCTTCAATCAATCCGCTGTATATCTGCAATCAATCTCTTGTTGCCTGATTTTTCCTTCCCAGCAGCCCAAATATTGAGGAGGAGTGCTCGGAGAGCCGGGATTCAGGAAACCTGGAAATCTTTTTTTTTTAAGTTTGTGTTTTGGCTCTCTGTGAAGCTCCCAGAAGACAAACTAATTAATTTATGAGCCTCGAGACAAAATTCAAAAGAAATCCCATCAATTATTAGGATCGACATTCTGGCTTGAGCTGTGGTGGAGCCAAAACTGCTTTCACTTCATTGTGTTTGAACTTTACCCCTGAATCCCCTACTTTCTGTCATGTGTCATAACTCATAATCTCTGTATAGCATGTGTTAACTTTTTATTATCCATAACAATATTTTCTGTAGACTACATTTTTTTCCGCATATTTCATTAAATAAACTTATTTTTAATGCATGATTTAAAGAATTCAATCTTTATTTAAAGAAATGTTTTTTTCCTTACACATATAATGGTGAGACTTGAGTCACATGCTGAATCTAAATGCAGGAAGATTCATGATTGTCAAAAAGAAAAACATTTTACACACAATAGAAGCAACTGTGGGCCACTATATGGAGAGAATACTAGAAAAAACCGACTCGTACCTTATTTAGGAAGGCTTTTTTATATTATTAAACTAAACTGAAAATAAAAACTAGCACTCTATTTCTCATTATTTCATGCACTCACACAATGTGTATTGATATCATTCTGAATTTTGAAGTAGTAGCACATACTCCTTCATCCTACAATAGCATCTAAAAGCTGCAAGAGATCTGATATGATAACTCTGAGACAATAGAAGTAAATGGTGATACAATTCCCAATGGTACAGATCTTTTTCTTTCTGTCTGTTATTTTGTCTTCCTTCCTCTCTCTCTCTCTCTCTCTCTCTCTCTCTCTCTCTCTCTCTCTCTCTCTCTCTCTCTCTCTTTCGTCTGTCTGTCTGTCTGTCTGTCTGTATATTATCCATCACAGTTGCATGACTGGGCAGTTTACAAATAAAATTATAAAATCATAGGTAAAAAAATTAACAAAAGAAAAAAAGAAAAAATTCACAGTTAAAAGGCAGTGGGAATGCCTTTAACCCACCAATCAACCCCTGAGTTGGATGACATTATGAAAAACAGTATACAATGGGCATTTAGAATCAAGAATTATTTTTAAAGTAAAGGATAGATATTTGGATTTTTTTTCTATAGTATTAAATTTTAGTGCAACTATTGAATTAAAGTCTTTATTATGGCCACAAATTAGAATCATGACCTACAATTCAGAAGCAAAATAATGAATTTATGACTCTAGAAATATAAACACTTTTCATTGTTAATGCTTTTTGGAAGTTTTTTTCAGCCCTAATGAGGTACTAACGAGTGAAGCATTCGCTTTACTCATTAGCACTTCATTAAGGCTGAAAAAAAGCTTCAAATATTTTTAGTGCAGCATACTGTTGGAAACATTTCCTGGTTCATTCCAGCTGGGAGAAGCCCAGGACGAAAGATTTGAAGACTATCTTAGGAGGTACTTCTTTTGTCCAGTTTCTATTTTTGGGAGATAATCCTCTCAAGGGCATGGCAGAGAGTTCCTGTGATTATGTGATTTCTATTCTTTTGGGATAATCCTTTTAAGGGCAAGGCAGGGATTTTTCCTCTGGGCTACCTTAAGATTTCTCAATTGTTTCCTTCAGGAAGCGCTGGGCTGGTTTGTTGATTCAACTTTGTTACATTTTTGCTAGGTTTTAAATGCTTTTGGCTGAATTCCCAGACATAGTTAAGCTTATTAAGTTTCCCCGGTTGCCTAGGGAAAAAAAAAGTGGCAAAAAGTATCATTTTATTATACTATTGTGTTTGCTTGCTTTTCTGCTCTTATGGGAACAAAAATGAAAGTCTGGTAGGCAGAATTTTTTTCCTATTTTCCTCCCCAAATACTAAGGTGCATCTTATATTCCAAAAAATATGATATATAAACTCTATCATAACATAAATATCAAACTACCAGTTATTTACCATGTTTCCCTGACCCCTGAAATAAACGTGTGGCCTTATTTTTGGGGTGGTCTTATTATTTTTGAGGTGCATGAGGCGGCAAGCGTGGTCACCTCATGACTGCTCCAATATTTTCGGGGGAGAGCTTATTTTAGCGCATGTGCTAAAAAGCCTGATTGGGTTTATTATCCCAGGAGGTCTTATTTTTAGATAACAGGGTAGCACATTTTGAAATACATAGAAAATAATAATAATAATAATAATCTTTATTGTCATTGTAAAAATTACAATGAAATTGGTTTATACAATTTATAAAATACAATTGTCTATAAAATATGGCATATTCTGTTAAATTTTTAAGGAAATAAAACTACATATACCACGTGATTTACAATTGTGAGCCAGAATTACAGTTGTAAGTTGCTACAATTGTACTTACAATTGTAAGTTAAGGCTCCATGGGTCTGAGCCTGAATTTTTAATATTTTTGTTGAAATTGTTAAGCAAACGTGGTCAATAAGTGAACGACCATTGGCTTACCTGAAGGGTCCTTTTCTGTGCACTGTGGGAGAGTCCAAGCAATGGGTTAAATCAGTCCGGCTGCAATAGGACTGGGAATCTTTTTTCTTTGCTACGCCTCCTGGTGTTGTGCAATCCCAGAGTTTTGACGAGGTCTGGAATCAATGAAGGCTGAAAAGCGACAATGCAGATAACAAAGTCCAAATATCAGGAAGACACAAATCCCTGGACCAAAGAAAAAGCAGGGTGGGTTGGACTCTCCCGCAGTGCACAGTGCGCAGTCCTTCCCTTCAAGTAAGCCAATGATCATTTTCCTGTGCACTGCTTGGTGAGTCCAAACAATGGAACATACCCAAGTTATATGTCCTTAGGGTGGGAAGGTCTGTGCTGGGATTCACTCGTGGAAACAACTCTGGATGGGAAGTAACGGACTCAGGCTCAACCCGACCAAGACCGAGTGGCTGTGGTTTCCGGCTGCCCGATTCAACCAGCTGACTCCATCGCTGGCCATAGGGGGCGAACATCTTGCCCCTGTGGATGGGGCGCGCAACTTGGGTGTCCTCCTGGATGCCCAGCTGTCCATGGAAGATCAAGTGACAGCCGTGGCCAGGAGGGCGTTTTAGCAGGTTCGCCTGGTTCGCCAGTTGCGCCCCCTATTGGATCGGGACGCCCTTCGCACAGTCACTCATGCTCTCGTGACATCCCGACTGGACTATTGTAACTCTCTCTACATGGGGCTTCCCTTGAGGTGCACCCGGAGACTTCAGATGGTCCAGAACGCAGCCGCGCGGGCAATTCTGGGAACCTCCAGGTTTACCCACATAACACCGCTCTTGCGCGAGCTGTACTGGCTGCCTGTCGTCTTCCGGGTGCACTTCAAGGTATTAGTCATCATTTTTAAAGCGCTCCATGGCTCGGGACCTAGCTATCTGCGGGATCGGATCCTGCCTCATACATCCTCACGGCCGATTCGCTCCCACAGAGAGGGACTTCTCCGGGTGCCGTCTGCTAGACTGTGTCAGCGGGCGACGCCCAGGGGAAGGGCTCTCTCTGTGGCGGGCCCAGCCCTCTGGAACGACCTTCCCCCCGACATTAGAACGACCACGGACTTCCGCTCCTTCCGTCTAAAACTAAAAACACATCTTTTCTGCTTGGCCGGCCTAGGGTAGTCTCTCTCTATGGGGTTTTAGTTGTTTTAACTGGGAATTTTAGTATTTCAATGGGGTATTTTAGCACAGGTATATGTTTAATTTGTTTTTAATGTGTTTGTATATTTATTGTTTTAGTTTTCCCTGTGCACCGCTCCGAGTCCCTGTGGGGAGAGGAGCGGTCAACAAATTAAAAATTATTATTATTATTATTATTATAACTCCTTAGAGAACCCTCCTGCCAAATGAAGCTTCGGCCGAAGCATATATGTCTAATTTATCGTTTCTGACAAAGGGTGACGGAGATGACCATGTGGCCACTCTGCAGATTTAGCCTAGGTTGCCCAGGCCGCTGTGGTGGCAGCGCTTCTTGTTGAATGAGCAGTGATGTTCCTAGGTTCTGCCCTGGAGTGATGTTCATATGCCGCCACAATGCTTGCCCTCAGCCACCTGCCGATGGTAGAGGAGGTGACCTTCTTGCCCATGGACCCTGGTTGGAATGACAGAAAGAGGGCCTCAGATCTGCTGAATTCCGCTGTCCGCTTGATGTATAGCTGAAGAGCCCGTCTGACATCAAGCGTGTGCCAGGCATATTCCCTCGGGTGTTTAGGCGCTGGCAAAAGTTTGGTAGTATAACCTCCTGTGACCTATGGAACAGGCTGTTGATTTTTGGAACAAACGCGGGGTCTAGGCGCAGTACAACCCTATCTGGGTGGATGATACAAAGATCCTCACGGACCGACAGTGCTGCCAGCTCAGATATGCACCTTGCAGATATTATTGCAACAAGGAAAACTGTCTTCAGAGTAAGTAGGCGCAGAGAAGTAGTATTTAGAGGCTGGTGAGAGCATGAAGGACCACAGATAGCCACCAGGTCGGGTACCAATGAACTGTCGGAGGGCGTAAGTTTGAGGCACCCTTGAGGAAAGACTGGATCCTAGGAACCTTGCTGAGAGGTTGGATCGAGGTCCCTGACCAAACGGTGGATAATGCGGCTACCTGTTGTCGGAGGGTATTGGGGGCAAGACCCTTGTCAAAGCCCTCCTGCAGAAAGTCCAAAACCCTGGAAACAGGAGCTGTGACTGGATCAAGTTGAAGATTGTCGCACCACTTGGCAAAGGTGGACCAGGTGGAATCGTAAATCCTGGTTGTTGAAGGTCGTCTGGATGCTTGGATGGTACGTATCACATCTTTGGACAGCCCGTCCCTCCTCAGGAGGTCCCCCTCAAGTGCCAAACGACTAGCTGAAGCCACTGGTGGTCCGGATGGACAATGCCCCCATGGCTGAGGGAGACCTGACCGTGAGGAATTCTCCACGGGCTGGACACCGACAAGCTGACGAGACCTGCATACCAGGACCTTCGAGGCCAGTGAGGGGCGACCAACAGTACCTCCACCCTCTCCACAATGATTTTGCGGATGACCTGTGGTAAGAGAGGCAATGGCGGAAAGGCATACAGTAGTTCCTGCGGCCATTTGCAGCGGAGGGCATCTGTCCCCTCCGCCCCCGGAGACTGGAAATGGGAGAATCACCGCTGGAGTTGCATGTTCTCATGGGTGGCAAATAGGTCAACCATTGGAGTGCTGAATCTGCGGGACAACTGGCGGAACAGGGTTGGATTCAACTGCCACTCCGCATTGTCTATGGTGATCCTGCTCAACCAGTCCATCTGTGTGTTGTCCACCCCCAAGATGTGGTCGGAGCGGATGGATTTGACATGACGTTCTGCCCACCTGCCCGAGCCTCTGCCGCTGCCATGAGTTTCTTGGATCTTGTGCTGCCCTGGTGATTTATATGTGCCTTGGTGTCTACATTGTCTGTCATCAATAGTACATGTTGGTGCTGGATGACAACTGGATGAGGACATCGTCCAGATAACATTGGAGCCTTACGGGCCTGCACCTGAGATGTGCTGCAACTACTGCTAGAATTTTGGTGAAGGTCCTGGGCGCCAACGACAGGCTGAAGGACAGAGCCCTGTACTGATGCTGTCGATCTGCATAGACAAAATTCAGGAACCTTCGGTGATGTGGCCAAATTGGGATGTGTAGATATGCCTTTTTAAGTCGATGGACGTCAGGAGGTCCCCTTGGCGAATCCCTGCCAAGATGGTTTGCAGGGATTGCATCTTGAATCTGAGGTTAACTGCTACAGCGTTGCCATGACTATTATCAGGGTGGCAAGGGAGGGGAGATTCCATGCATGCCTTTGGCATGCAGAGTGGACTTCTGCAACCTAGTTGGAGAATGAAACTTCATTTCTCTTAGTTCTACTTTATAAATTAGTGATCCAGATTTGTAAAGTCATTAGAGTTTTATAAGCTACTGTGCAGAACATCCTGTTCTATTCACATGTAAAAGTATAGCTAGACCTTAGTTTTGATTTTTAATTGGGATTAGATTATCTATCACTAAGTGATGCAATTATAAACCATAATGTTACGTGACCACCTCACTTAACAACAATACCTTCTGTCTTCATTTACATTGTTAAATGAGATTCACAGGTTGCTAAGCAAGGACCTTGTCGCAACTTTCTGCTGGCTTCCAACAACCAAAATCAGTGGGGAAGCCAGCAGGAATGTGTATGTCCCAGGTGATTTGAAAGCAGACTGTCAGACAGGTAAAGTGGTATGTGTAGATGGTTAGGAAGATAAGGTGCAACAGTGGTGCTTGGAGTGGCAACTACCTGGCAAGGTTTGTGGATGGCCAGGGAGAAATGCAAGTGCTACTGCGTGATTTGCCTAACAGCTGTCATAAATTCAAGTCTGATTACACTGGAAATTTTGTTCTTAATTATTGGGAGTGGAGGATCCTTTGTACCTGTAATTTACAAGCTATAGAATTTTCATTTGTTTCAATATTTCTTCTACCTGTAATAAACTGATACTTTTCATGGATTCACATGATAGCCAGGAAAATACATGTTTGAATTAGGATGCAGTAACAGTGAATCAAATCTATTGAGTACCTCCGTAACTCAAGCATGTTTTTCCCTGGGAGGACAAGACTATTTTTTAATCCAGGAAAAAATACATCTTCTTAAAAAAGATACTGAAAGTTGCACCTGTCTTTCCTGAAACATCTTTTTAACTTCATAATCTGATTAGAAATTAGATGCATATTATGAATACTTGTTTATTTGTTCATTGGATTTATTTGGCCGCCCATTAACTGTCAGTGACCCTGGGCAGCTTACAAACAATAACAAATAATAAAAACTCAATATAAAAAGAATAAAAACAATAACCCCCCTACCAACTGGTAACAACAGGCAATTAAATGAGCCACTGGATGGGCTCCATTCCACTGTGAGTTCTCCAGGCCTGATGGCAGAACCAGTCTTCAGGGCCTTGTGAAACTGTATCAAAATGAAGGCCAGTCTAATCTCTACACTACAGGAATGGTGTTCCAAAGGGAGGGAGCCATGACAAAAAAGGCCTTTCTTCTGGGTGCTGCCAGATATACCTCCTTAGGAAACAGGAATCTCAACAATCCATGCCTTCATGTCTAGTGCCTCAGTTGGCTGCAACTGAGAACAAATAACCTGATCCCAAGTCATAAAGGACTTGAAAGCACCCTGAATTGCACTGGAAGCAACCAGCACCTTGAATTGCACTGGAAGCAAATCAGCAGTCAATGCAGCTCCTGCAGGAGAGGTGCCTACCTGGGTCTGCATAAAACCATTTGACTGCTGCATATTGAACCAATGGGAGCTTCTGGATGTTTTTCAAGGGCAGCCTCACATAGAGTGTGTTGCAATAGTCAAGCCAGGAGATGACTAGGAGTGAATGGCTGAGCAGGGATTGTTGGTCCAAGAAAGGACATAACTGGCATACAACCCATAGTTGCACAGAGGCTGTCCTGGCCATAACTGCTATCTGCTCCTTAAGCAGAAATTTTGAGTCCAGGAGAATACCCAGATTATGCACTGGATCTGTTTGGAATAATGCCACCCCATCCAGAACCAAAGGTAGAAATTCTCCATGGATCAAGGAGTCACAAACTCAGAGCTATTCTGTCCTGCTTAAGATCAGTTTCAGCCGGTTGCTCACTATCCAGCCCTTAACAGCTTCCAAGCCCTGTCAGGGGGAGGGAGGATCATGGAATCACTTAACTCTTTTATTTATCTAAAAATTTGAAGCAGATAATTCATAAAATGAAAGTATTTTTATTTTGTCACTTAAGCTTGTCTGAAAAATAAATTTTTATTCCCCCCCCCCCCCCCCTTTCTCTCCCTTCACAGTGGGAACAGATTTGGAGGGTTACTTACAGTGGCATGCTACTTTTTCAACCACGGGGAGGTACGTCTGAAAATTAATAGTTATTTTAAAATTTGAATTAACATTTAAGACTTAAGTACTTTATAGTTAAACTAATTTTTAAAAGATGTACTGTTGGAAATAAATTGAGATGTTCATATTTTTTTCTTAGATCAAATGAATTTGGATCCATTTCAGAAAGGTAGTTTGGAGTACGCAGAACACCAATGTAGCATTTGTCTCTAACTCTTTAAATCAGATGCACATTTTGCTGCTTAAACAGTATGCTTTAAATCACACAGCTATGTCCCTGTATTTACAGAAAGACAAATGAAATCTGAAGCCCTGCAGAGCTCTGCTTGCTATTCTTCTTATCTGTAAAACTAATTCTATTCATATTTATATGGAAATAAGTTCGTTTTGGGTGCAATTTTGATGAAAACTGGAAATAATTATGGGTTTTAGACAAAACTATCATAAATTGAGATCACATGACCTCATTTGCAGGATACTGCAAATGATGCTATATGCTGCTATGTTGCCAATTGACCATAGGGTTGGGTTGCGACCATTATAACCATGGATCCAGGTCATAAGTCCCTTTTTTCAGATAGGTTGTAACTTCAAATGATGGCTAAATGTGTTACCTGTTTGCAATTTGAGCTTCATTCATTGCTTATATGACCAAACTATCTCAATATCATTCTGAGAATTTATTAGTCTATTTTGCATTTAGCCCACTTTACCCATATTGATGAGGGGGGGGGAAATCTGACACTGACAAATTCTAGTTTGTATATCAAGTATCAAACAAACAAGTATCAAAACAAAATTTTCTTGTCAAAATGCATTAAGTACCAAATTCAATGAATTTCAAAACAGTTGAGTACTGAGGTACCACTATACCTTGTTTTAACCTTAATCAAACAAACTTTACATTTTTTGTTTTTACTTCTAACTACTTAAGCTTTACTTCATTCAAATATTGATTTGATTTTCTTGATTTCTTGTTTGTTCCATCACACAGAGCTTTTTAAGGCTTTTAGTTTGTCATCATATTTCCATTAATTCTATTTTGAGAGTTAACTATTTTCTAACATTTTACATAGTTTTTCTTTCGTGGCCCAGCCAGGTCTCCGTAATCCCAGCCAGGTCCGGCTCCCCCTCCGACACAAGGTCGTTAATGAGAGGGGCTTTGTTGACCACGGACCTGGCGTCGTATAACATCAACCGCGGGCCCTGGCTCTGTGAGCCCGGACCACCTAGATCGCGGGGGGAGCCCAGGGGGCTGGTGCGCATGACCACCTGTAACCAACGGCCATGCACCTCCACCCGGTGGTGACCTTCCTGTCTCCCAACGCCCCTGCCCCTCAGAATGGACTTCCGCTCGTGGAAATGTGCCCGCCAGATTACCGTGCGTTTCATCAACCCTGGGCCCTAGGCAGGGGTGGGGGGGGGTAGCGGTTATTGTTAGGGAAGGTCTTGAGCCGAGAGAGACCACTGTACCACCGGTTGTGAGTCCCTCTGCGTGAAGTGGGGTCCAGGGAGGCAGTTGGGCGTGCTGGTTATATACCTGGCTCCCTGCTATGTATCAGCAGCCCTGCCCGAGCTCCTTGAGGTGATCGCTACGGTGGCAGTTGAGACCCCCAGACTGGTAGTCATGGGGGACTTCAATCTGCCATCGTTGGGTGGGTAATCCGAGGCAGCTCGGGAGTTCATGGCCTCCATGACGGCCATGGACCTGACCCAAGTAATTCAGGGTCCCACTCACACGGGAGGACACACGCTGGATCTGATTTTTGTCTCTGGTCAGTGGACGAGGGATCTGGGTATAGCGGATTTAGCCATTATGCCCCTGTCATGGTCAGATTACTCACTTCTCTGGCTCGACTTTCCAACCGGTACACCCCACTGCGGCGAGGCGGAACCAGAGACTCCTAGGTGGTTCCGCCCCAGGCGCCTGATGGATCCTGAAAGGTTCCAGACGGAGCTTGGGCCATTACCTGTGACCCTGACCCGCACCCCGACTGAGGACCTGGTGGCCACATGGAGTATTGTGGCCGCCGGGGCCTTGGACCGGGTGGCGCCCTTGCGGCCTCTCATGCGGCGGTGAGTCACCCAGGCTCCTTGGTTTACTGAGGAGCTGAGGGTGATGAAACGCCGCAAGAGACGCCTAGAGAGTAGATGGAGGTCCACACGGTCCGAATCTGACCGAACACAGGCAAGAGCCCAGTTGAGGACTTACCTTGTGGCGGTAAGGGTGGCCAAACGTCATTATTGTGCCACCCTTATTGCGTCCGCAGATAATCGCCCTGCCGCCCTGTTCAGGGTGACCCACTCCCTCCGTCAACAGAGGCTGCGGGAAGCCTCTTTGCAGGGCAGAGCAGAGGAATTTGGAGAGTATCTGCAGAATAAAATCGCTCAGATCCGGAGTGAACTGGCCTCCACCGAAAGTGGTCTGCAGGGACTAGCGGATGCAGGTCTTGAGATACCTGCATCTCATTATGGGAGGAGTTTGACTCTGTTACTTCCGACGATATGGACAGGTTGCGTCGGCGACTGCGAGCCACCACATGTTTACTGGACCCGTGTCCCACCTGGCTTGTACTGGCATCCTGGGAGGTTACACGAGGCTGGCTCCAGGAACTTGTGAACGCTTCTCTGAGTGAGGGGTTCTTGCCGGCCTCCCTTAAAGAGGTGATGGTGAGGCCCCTCCTCAAGAAGCCTTCTCTGGACCCAGCATTGTAAGTAAATTATCGTCCGGTCTCCAACCTTCACTTTTTGGGGAAAGGTTGTAGAGAGTGTGGTGGTGCAACAGTTTCCTCGCCACCTGGAGGAAATTGATTATCTGGACCCGCGCCAGTCCGGCTTCCGGCCCGGGCACAGCACCGAGACGGCATTGGTCACGTTGGTGGATGATCTCTGGAGGGCCAGAGATGGGGGTTGTTCCTCCATCCTAGTCCTATTAGACCTCTCAGCGGCTTTTGATACCATCGACCATTGCACCGACTGGGGAGGTTGGGGTTGGGAGGCACCGTTCTGCGGTGGTTCTCATCCTACCTCTCTGGTCGGTCGCAATATGTGTTGGCAGGGGGGCAGAGGTCGGCCTCGAGGTCCCTCATATGTGGGGTTCCTCAGGGGTCGGTCCTCTCGCCCTTACTGTTCAACACATATATGAAGCCGCTGGGTGAGATCATCCGTGGTTTTGGGGTGGGATATCATCTGTACGCTGATGATACTCAGTTGTACATATCCACCCCAGACCACCCCAACGATGCCGTCGAGGTTATGTCCCGGTGTTTGGAGGCCGTACGGATCTGGATGGGTGGTAACAAACTCAAGCTCAACCCGTCCAAGACTGAGTGGCTGTGGCTTCCGGCGCCCCGGTTCAGCCAGATTATTCCAACTCTGGCCATTGGGGGCGAAACACCGGCCCCTGTGGAGAGGGCGCACAATTTGGGTGTCCTCCTGGATTCCCGGCTGTCTATGGAAGATCATGTGGCAGCCGTGGCCAGGGGGGCATTCCATCAGGTACGCCTGATGCGCCAATTGCGCCCCTTACTGGACCGGGGTGCCTTACGCACAGTCACTCAAGCACTCGTCACCTCTCGACTTGACTACTGTAATGCTCTCTACATGGGGCTCCCCTTGAGGTGCACCCGAAAGCTGCAGCTAGTCCAGAATGCAGCCGCGCGGGTGATTACGGGAGCGCCTAGACACTCCCACATAACACCTATCCTGCGCGAGCTGCACTGGCTCCCTGTGGTCTTTCGGGTGCGCTTCAAGGTTTTAACGACCATCTTTAAAGCGCTCCATGGCTCGGGGCCTAGTTATATGCGAGACCGCCTCCTGCCCCATACATCCCTCAGACCGATACGCTCCCACAGAGAGGGCCTCCTCAGGGTGCCGTCGGCTGGACAATGCCGACTGGCGACACCCAGGGGAAGAGCCTTCTCTGTGGCGGGCCCTGCCCTTTGGAACGACCTACCCCCTGAACTCCGCACCATCTCTGACCTCCGCCTCTTCCGCAAGTGTCTGAAGACACACCTATTCCATCTAGCCGGCCTAGCATAACCCCCATTACTGACTCTTAGATAGTTTTAAATTTGGGTTTTTTAAATTCGGTTTTTAGCGCAGGGTCTATTAGAATAAGTTTTTAAAAATTTTATATGTTTTATATGTGTTTTAACATCCCTGCACGCCGCCCTGGGTCCGTTTGGAGAAGGGCGGGGTATAAATTTAATAAAATAAAATAAATAAAAATAAATCCTGGTCCTGTTAGACCTCTCAGCAGCTTTTGATACCATCGACCATGGTATCCTATTGCTAGAGGGGTTAGGGGTGAGGGGCACCGTTTTACGTGGTCCTCCTACCTCTCCGGCCGATCGCAATTTGTGTTGGCAGGAGGGCAGAGGTCGACCTCGAGACCACTCACTTGTGGGGTGCCTCAGCGGTCGGTCCTCTCGCCGCTCCTGTTCAACACATATATGAAGCCGCTGGGTGAGATCATCCGTGGTTTTGGGGTAGAGTACCACCTCTACGCTGATGATACACAGCTGTATATATCTACCCCAAAACACCCCAACGATGCCGTCAAAGTGATGTCCCGGTGTCTGGAAGCTGTGCTGATCTGGATGGGAAGGAACAGACTCAGACTCAACCCTTCCAAGATGGAGTGGTTGTGGTTACCGGCGTCCCGGTACAACCAGTTGACACCATCACTGGCCATTGGGGGCGAACATCTAGCCCCCGTGGATAGGGCACGCATCCTCCTGGATACCAGGCTGTCGTTAGAAGACCACTTGATGGCCGTGGTCAGGGGGGCGTTCTACCGGGTTCGCCTGGTTCATCAGTTGCGGCCCTTATTGGACCGGGACGCCCTTCGCACAGTCACTCATGCGCTCGTGACATCCCGTATAGACTACTGCAATGCTCTCTACATGGGGCTTCCCTTGAGGTGCACCCGAAGACTGCAATTATGGGAGCTCCTAGACGCTCCCATGTAACACCGCTCTTGTGCGAGCTGCACTGGCTGCCTGTGGTCTTTTGGGTGCGCTTCAAGGTGTTGACTATCATATTCAAAGCGCTCCATGGCACGGGACCTAGTTATCTTCGGGATCGCATCCTGCCCCATACATCCCTTCGGCCGATCCGCTCCCACAGAGATGGACTTCTCCGGGTGCCGTCCACTAGGCAATGCCAGCGGGTGACGCCCAGGGGAAGGGCCTTCTCTGTGGAGGGCCCAACTATCTGGAACGACTTACCCCCCCGAACTGAGAACGATCACGGACCTCCACTCCTTCCACCAGAACCTTAAAACTTATTTTTTCCAACAGGCCGGCCTGGCCTAACTTACATCACCTAGCCCACAGTCTGCAGTTAAATTGTTTTAAATTGGTTTTAGGGATATTGTTTTAACATATTTAAATTTTTTAACACAGGGATATTAATTTAATTTGGTTTTATATTTTGTATATTGTTATGTTTATATATGTTTTTAAATTGCCTGTGCACCACCCCGAGTCCCTTTTGGGAAAGGGTGCGGTATATAAATTTAATAAACCATAAACCATTAATAAACCAGGTTGCCGAAGCTAATTCCCTCATGTTCAAAAGTAGATGGCATAATGCTAAATTTAGCCTTTTATCAAAACAAGAAAAAATAATTATCCCTCACCCCTCACATAAAAGAATCATTTCTAATCCTAAATGTATGTAGACTAAATAGGCTTTGGAGGACCAAGAATCTGAACATTGATTGCAGTGCAAATAGAACCCTTACTTGATATAGATTAGATATAGATATAGAGTAGTTGTTGAAATACTTTCATGAGAAACTTTTAAGTTTTTCTAAAATTCATAAGAAGTTTTTTTTATCATTTCGTGCTTGTTTATTCTATTCTAACTTGTCTGGAAAAACTTGAGTTCCACTTATACTCAGGTTTCTTTTGCTTCTTTCCTTTTCTTCTATATCTACAGATAGTCCTTGATTTACAACTATTCATTTAATGACTGTTCGAAATAACAATGGTACTGAAAAACATAACTTATGATCGTTTTTCACACTTATGACCATTATGGCATCACCGTGGTCATGTGATCAAAATTTGGATGTTGGCAACTAGCATGTATTTATGATAACTGTAGAGTCCAGAGGTCGTGTTAATCACCTTTTGGGACCCTCTGACAAGCAAAATCAGTGGGAAGCCAGATTCAGCCAACAGCCATATTCCTAACTTTCAAATTGAGTACAGGATTAAGACCAAAGCATCGCCTAGAAAATAACCTGAGACTTCCAACAAAAAAGTGCATAACACTTCATAAAGGGACAAAAACACTTACATTTTTAAAATCTCTAAATTCCCTTTTTAAAGAAAAATTCTTTTTCAATTTTTTTTAAAAAATGTTTTCCAATTTTTAAATGCCTTGTTTCAATTTTAATCTTTTTTCAACTCTTAAATATCATTTTAAAATTAAAATTCTTTTTTCAATGTTTAAATCTTTTTCAATTTTTCAATTCTCTTTCAATATTTTAATAAAATTCTTGGTTTAATTTTTTTCAATTTTAAAATCTTTTTCCATTTTTAATTTTTTTCAATATTTTTCAATATTTTTTCAATTTTTCAATTTCTTTTTTCAATTGGACATTTAAAAAAGCAGTTTGCTTATATTAATTCTTTAGAAATTTTAAAATTCTTAATGACCTAAGAGGAATTATTTTTTTAAAATGCACAGCAAAAGAGACAGGCACTACTTTATACTTGCAAAGTGTTCCATATGTTTCAGCTTATGCCCACAGAAGACCCAAACTGTGTATGTATTAAATGTAAACTTTGAATTACTAGAAGAAAAAGTAAAAGGTTTAGCAGCAACTCTAGCCACTCTGAAAATCAATAAGCAAAATAAGAAATCCCAACTTAATCAAGAAGACTATACAAAAGTAAAATACATATATGAACATAAACCCCATATATGAACATAAAGAAGAAAATGGATACACCTAAGTCAAATACAATAGGGAACAAACAGCTTCTGTAAAACATGAACCTACCTAGGATTAAGCAAGACCAATGGTAACAGATCACTCTTAAAGAAAACAACCAAGAGCAAAGTCCTTACAATCCACCATAGCCCACTCCAATGAAGTCCCTCTGGAACTGAACAATCACTTTTATAGCCTCCCCCTGGAAGAAAATACACAGAAACTCACAAAAGAGCATTCATCACTAGTTTCTAAAAAAGAAGCACAATCCAGCATTCCTGTATCAGGAAGAAAAGTATTCCTAGGAGGGAAAAGATGAATATTGGTGATAGGAAACTCAATTCTTAGCAGAACAGAAACTATATTCTGCAGATCAGGCAATCTAGAGCCGTGAATTAAGCTAATTTTTAGCTTAATTTATGAATAATAAGATTGTCATGAATAAAAGGTGGGTTATAACCTATAAACTCCCACTCGCCCATTCAGTTTGAACCTGCAGCTTAGTGGGGAAATGCTTTGGTAGTTCAGTTGGTGAGGTGAATCATACAGGCCTGGCAAGGCCTATGCTTGCATGGCCCAGCCCCAGGTTGCTCTGAGAGGAAAAGTCTTGTAAAATATGGCCTGGGAAAAAACCGACTAAAAATAACTAAATCTAGTAATTTCTTACTTAAGCTTGGGTTCTGGTTCTGTATCAGCAGCCATCCACTCTGTCAGCAGCCATCTACTCTGTCAGCTGTCTCTGCAATCACCCAGCAGCAAAGCCCACAGGAAAAAGAGAGAGAGACTGCCAGTCCCATGATCCTTAGTGGGAACACATCTGATTGGCTGGCAGTTGCTCCCTCCTCCCACCAGCTAGGATATTCTTTTCAGACCAGGCCCCAGGAAATATACTTAACAAAGACAACAATAGGTAAATGAAACACAGCTGTTTCATTACAAATATATAAGAACTTTCAAAGATTCAGTTAATAGCTCATTTTCAAATTGCTCTCATTAAAAATCAAATTGCCTCCCTGTAGGACCTGGGCCCCACTTTGGGAACCACTGGTCTATACACTAATGTTCAAATTTTAGGGAACAAACAGGGTGAACTTGAAGTATTAGTACATGAAGACAGATATGATGTAGTTGCCATTACTGAAACTTCGTGGGATGAAATTTATGACTGGAATATACTGGTAGAAAAACTATTCAAAACAAACAGACCTAACAAAAGAGGAGGTGGATTTATTTTTTTATTTTATTTTATTAAATTTATACCCCGCCCTTCTCCAAACGGACCCAGGGCGGCGCACAGGAATTTAAAATACTTATTTGATAAACATCCTGCGCTAAAACCAAATTAAAATCCCCAAAATTTAAAAACTGTCTAAAATAGTCATTGTGGAGGTTACGCGAGGCCGGCTAGATACAACAAATGTGTCTTTAGGCACTTGCGGAAGAGGCGGAGGTCGGAGATGGTGCGAAGTTCAGGGGGTAAGTTGTTCAACAGGGCAGGGCCCGCCACAGAGAAGGCCCGTCCCCTGGGTGTCGCCAGTCGGCATTGTCCGGCCGACGGCACCCTGAGAAGGCAAAACGGTGCCTCCCAGCCCAAACCCCCCAGTCGGCGCAATAGGATACCATGGTCGATGGTATCAAAAGCCACTGAGAGGTCTAATAGGACTAGGATAGAGGAATATCCTCTATCCCGCGCCCTCCAGAGATCATCAACCAACACGACCAATGCCGTCTCGGTGCTGTGCCCGGGTCGGAAGCCGGAGTGGCGCGGGTCTAGATAATCAATTTCCTCCAAGTGTCGCGGAAACTGTTGGGTCACCACACTCTCTACAACCTTCACTAAAAAGTGAAGGTTGGAGACCGGACGATAGTTCTCTAATAATGCTGGATCCAGGGACGGCTTCTTGAGGAGGGGCCTTACTACCGCCTCTTTCAAGACGGCAGGCAAGGACCCCTCACTCAGAGATGCGTTGACAATGCCCTGGAGCCAGCCTCGTGTCGTCTCCCAGGATGCCAGTACAAGCCAGGAGGGACACGGGTCCAATAAACATGTGGTAGCCTTAAGTCTCTTTGACAACCTGTCCATATCCTCAGTAGTAACAAAGTCAAACTTCTCCCAGGATGGTGTCTCAAGAACAGCCTCGGACAGTCCAACTGGACCACTGTCGATGGAGGGTAGTTCATTCCGAATCCGAGTGATTTTCTCCTGCAGATAAATCCCAAATTCCTCTGCTCGATCCTGTAAAGGGGCTTCCTGCGGCCTCTGTTGAAGGAGGGAGCAGGTCACCCCAAACAGGGCGGCAGGGCGGTTATTTGCGGATGCAATAAGGGTGGCACAATACTCACGTTTGGCCACCCTTATCGCCACTAAGTAAGTCCTAATATAGGTTCTAAGTAGTGTTCGGTCGGCTTCGGAGCGAGAAGATCTCCATCTGCTCTCTAGGCGTCTCTTGTGGCATTTCATCTCCCTAAGCTCCTCGGTGAACCAAGGAGCCTGGGTGATTCGTCGCCGCAAGAGAGGCCGCAAGGGCGCGACTCGGTCCAGGGCCCCCTGGCCGCACTTAACCATGCGGCCACTAGGTCCTCAGTCGAGTCGCGGGGCAAGTCCACAAGAATTGGCCCAAGCTCCCTCTGGAACCTTACCGGGTCCATCAGGAGCCTGGGGCGGAACCATATAGGAATGTCAGGGTCCGCCTCCCCGCGGTGAGGTGCGGTGATCGGAAAGTCCAGCCGAAGGAGAGCGTGATCTGTCCATGACAGGGGTGTGATGGCTAAATCCCCTATTCCCAGATCACTACTCCATTGTCCCGAGACGAAGATTAAATCCAGGGTGTGTCCACCCTCGTGGGTAGGGCCTAAAACTACCTGGGTCAGGTCCATGGCTGTCATGGAAGCCATGAACTCACGAGCTACACCAGAGGTTTCGCCTACTGACAGCAGGTTGAAGTCCCCCATGACCAGTAGTCGGGGTCTCAACCGCCGCCTCAGCTATAACCTCTAGGAGCTCAGGCAGGGCTGTTGTTGCATAGTGAGGAGCCAGGTATACAACTAACACGCCCAACTGCCTCCCAAGGCCCCACTTCACGAGGAGGGACTCACACCCGGTCGTCTGAGGGATCATCATCTCCTTCGGCTCAAGACCTTCCCTAACCATAATCGCCACCCCCCACCCCTCCCTAGGGCCCTAGGCTGATGGAAGGCTCGGTATCCTGGTGGGCACATTTCTACGATGGGAAGTTCTCCCTCGTGGCCCAACCAGGTTTCCATAATACCCACCAGGTCCGAGTCCCCCTCCGACACAAGGTCATGGATGAGGGGGGCTTTTTGTACCACGGACCTGGCGTTGCATAGCATCAGCCTAGGGCCCCGGGTCTGTGGTTCTTGCCCACCTAGTCTGCGATGGGAGCACGGGGGGTTGGAGCGCGTGACCGCCCATAACCAGCAGCCACGGTCCTCCAACCGGTAATGTCCATCCCCTCTCCCACCGCCCCTGCCCCTCCCCAAGACCGAACTGATGGAAAATACCTCAGTGGAAATGACCCCCCCTTCCCCCTCCTCCGTTTCTCTACTTCCGCCAGCCGGCCTTATCACTTGATGTCCCCCCTCCTGACTTTCCCCTCCCTCCTCCCTGGGACCCCTAAAAGCCGAATTAAATATTTACACAAAAACCCCTGAGTTTCCGCTTCGGCCACCTCTCAGGATCTACCAATCCATCCTCGAGGTGGGCCCGTGTTAGTCCAGGCCCCCTGGACTCCAGGGGGCCAGGCCTGCGATAGAGGAAGCTCCTGCAGGCAGGGGAGATCGGACCTTGAATAGGATATCATTCCAAGGGGCCCTATCAGCCCCAAGGAACGACCTCCCCTCTGACCTCCACACCATCATGGACCTTCCCCTCTTCCGCCGCTCACTTAAGACACTTCTTTTCCAGCAAGCTGGACTGGCGTAGAACTTGAATTTTAGAACAATAGAGCCTCAGCCAAGTTAGATTTTAGCACAGGTTTTCTATTTAATTTCTTTATAACTTTTGTATATTGTTATTTATTGTATATTTTAATGCCCTGTGCACCACCCAGAGTCTGTCTCGATGGAGATTGGTGCGGTTAACAAATCGAATAAATAAAAATAAATAAAAAAATAAATAAAGGGACTGTGATGGTTCCAGCAAGTCAGGGCTAAGATGGAAGGTGCCAATATGATGATCTTATGGCCGGGAGAGATGGTGTGGACATGGGGAAGGAAGATCCTCGGTGAACCAAGGAGCCTGGGTGATTCATTGCCGCAAGACAGGCCGCAAGGACGCGACTCGGTCCAAGGCCCCCGTGGCCACACTTAGCCATGCGGCCACCAGGTCCTCAGTCGAGTCGCGGGGCAAGTCCACAGGTATTGGCCCAAGCTCCCTCTGGAACCTTTCTGGGTCCATCAGGAGCCTGGGGTGGAACCATATAGGAATGTTTGGCTCCGCCTCCCCGCGGTGGGGTGCGGCGATTGGAAAGTCCAGCCGAAGGAGAGCGTGATCTGTACATGACGGGTGAGATGGCTAAATTCCCTATTCCCAGATCACTACTCCACTGTCCCGAAACTGCATCCAGTTTCAGTCACCACGTTACAAAAAAGATGTTGGGGGGAAGGAGAAGAAACAATGGATGGAAACTAACCAAGGAGAGAAGCAACCTGGAATTGAGTTGAAACTTCTAACAGTTAACCAGTGTAACAGTTTGCATTTATACATTGTAGGTGCTTCATCACTGGAGTTATTTAAGAAGAGCAAGAATAGTTACTTGTCTAAAATGGTATAGCATCTCCTGCTTGAGCTGGACTAGAAGACCTCCAAGGTCCCTTCCCCATTCTTATACTTTCCTCAAGATTCACTATTAATATTAAAAAAAAAATAGTCTATCCCATATTCAGGATTCTTCATCCTTAAATCTCTTACAGAGTTTATTTTCATTTTAAACAATCAAATTAATTATTGTTTTAGATTTGCATGAATTCTTTTTCAGAAGTATTCATGAGGATTTTTGCATATATCAGTTATTTGAAACAAACAGACTTTTTCCTAAACAGATACTCACCAAATTGTCACCAATCTTACTCATGTTTTGAGTATACTAAAGAATATTTGAGCATCTCAGTAACTTTGTATTCTCTTATTTTGTTCTTCCCTTCCAATCATGTTACATAAAAGAATATTTTCCCCAAAAGAATGTTGTTGAATAATTAAAAAAACTCATATCTGTTTTTTCAGTTATCATTAGTCAGTGGAGCTTAAATGGAGCTATCACTAGCAAATAGATATTTATTTTTATTTAGAATGTTGCATATTGGTCATGCCAATATTTAACATTATTCATGAATCTACTCAACAATAATTGATAATATTTGTAGAAATATCTGTTTAGTAAATGTCAATGGATTAAATTGGCTATATAATTAGGAATTTTTTAAAAAAAATAAAATACCATTTACTGGTAAAGAAATCTGCAAATCTGATTACTTGCCATCAAATTATGTACAGTGTTGAATCTGGGGTTCTAAGTTTATTTATTTATTTATTTATTTTATTTTTCAAATTTGTATACCGCCCTATCTCCCCTAGGGGACTCAGGGCGGTGCACAGAAATATAAAAATATAAACAATACAGTACAAAACAGTTAAAAATAAATTAAATTAAGGCCTGTGCTAAAATTTAGATTAAAAAGGGTTAAAATCAATTAAAACTATATCCATTAAAACTAAGCCAGGCCGGCATCTTGAAATAGATGTGTCTTTAGTGCCCGGCGGAAGAGGTGTAGGTCCGTGATGATCCGAAGATCGGGGAGAAGGTCTTTCCAGAGGGCAGGCCCCGCCACAGAGAAGGCTCTCCCCCTGGTGGCCACCCGTCAGCATTGTCCGGCGGATGGCACCCTGAGGAGGCCCACTCTGTGGGAGCAGACATGTCTAAGGGAGGTATGTGGTAGGAGGCGGTCCCGCAGGTAGCCAGGTCCCGTGCAATGGAGTGCTTTGAAGATGGTTACTAGCACCTTGAAGCACACCCAGAAGGCCACAGGCAGCCAGTGCAGCTCGCGCAGGAGAGGTGTTACATGGGAGTATCGAGACCCTCCCAGGATCCCCCGTGCAGCCGCATTCTGGACTAGCTGGAGCCTCCGGGTGCACCTCAAGGGATGCCCCATGTAGAGAGCATTGCAATAGTCCAGGCGGGAGGTGACGAGCGCTTGAGTGACCGTGCGTAAGGCATCATGATCTAGATAGGGGCGCAACTGGCGTATCAGGTGCACCTGATAAAAGCCCCCCCTGGTCACGGCTGCCACATGGTCATCCAATGACAGCCGGGAATCCAGGAGGACGCCCAGATTGTGACCCCTACTCGTGGGGGCCAATGACTCGCCCCCGATAGTCAGAGATGGAACCAGCTGACTATATCGTGATGCCGGGAACTACAGCCACTCGGTCTTGGACAGGTTGAGTCGGAGTTTGTTCCTCCCCATCCAGACACGCAGGGCCTCCAGACACTGGGACATCACTTTGACGGCATCGTTGGGGTGGTTAGGGGTAGAGTTGTACAGCTGGGTGTCATCAGTGTACTGATAGAACTCTACTCCAAAACCACGGATGATCTCGCCCAGGGGCTTCATGTAGATGTTAAACAGGAGGGGTGAGAGGACCGACCCCTGAGGCACCCCACATGTGAGGGGCCTCGACGTCGACCTCTGCCCCTCTGCCAACACAAATTGCGACTGGTCGGAGAGGAAGGAGGAGAACCACCATAGAACGGTGCCTCTCAACCCTAACCCCTCCAGCCGGTGCAATAGGATACCATGGTCGATGGTATTGAAAGCCGCTGAGAGATCTAATAGGACCAGGATAGAGGAATGATCTCTATCCCGAGCCCTCCAGAGATCATCCACCAACGCGACCAATGCCGTCTCTGTGCTATGCCCAGGCCGCAAGCTGGACTGGCATGGGTCTAGATAGGCAGTTTCCTCCCGGTACTGGGGGAACTGTCGTGCCATCGCACTCTCCACAACCTTCGCTAGAAAACGAAGGTTGGAGACCGGCGATAATTTGCCTGGACCCAACCTTCCCTGAGTCCAGGGAAGGCTTCTTCTTTTTTTTTTTATTGAAAAAGTTTTATACAAACAAATTTTCCCCCTTCCTCCCCCCCATACATATAATATAAATCAAATACAAGTACTGTACCCCCCCTCCTCCCACCCATCATGATATAAATTTCTCATAAAATAACATTGTCCCATTATCCCCATCTTCTAAACTAATTATACAAATATATTTCCCTCCCCTCCACCCTAGCCCTCCCCCACCTCCCATTCCAACCCACCCCCCTGACTTCCACTATACACCACTCTAGTAATTCCAAACAACCCATATATTATTCACTCTGTTCACGTTGTACCCCTTGCTTACCACCTTATCAATCTACTCGTTCTTACCTAAAAGCTACATGATATTTCCTAGTCTGCTATTTGTTCTGTATATAATCAATCCATTTTTCCCATTCCTGTATATAATTCTCCTGCTTCTGATCTTTTAAAAAAGCTGAGATTTTTGCCATTTCCGCAAACCCCGCCACTTTCTGAATCCATTGATCAATCGTAGGTAAAAAATCTTTTTTCCAATGCTGAGCAATCAGCAACCTAGCTGCTGTAACCATATACAAAAACAATTTCATTTCCCCCTTTGAAGAATCCTTAATTATACCCAATAAAAACATTTGCGGAGTAAATTGTACTCTTTTCTTCAATACATTTTGCATAACCCACCATATTTTTATCCAGAAAGCTTTAACCTTATTGCAGGTCCACCATACATGAAAAAATGTAGCATCTAAACAACCACACCTCCAACATTTTGGTTGAACATTAGGATACATACATGATAATTTCTTAGGATCTAAATACCATCTATAAAACATTTTATAAAAATTCTCCCTTAAATTCTGTGACTGTGTAAATTTAACATTCTGAACCCATATTTTTTCCCACATCTCCAACATAACAGGTTCATCAAAATTCTGGGCCCATTTAATCATATAATCCTTTACCAATTTACTTTCTGAATCCCTTTCTAACAATACATTATATATTCTTTTGATATGTTTTGGGCCAGTCTCTTTTATCTGCTTAATCAGTTCCACTTCATTGTCCATGAAACCAACCCTTTGGTCTTCTTTCCATCTCATCTGTAGCTGTTTATAATGTAACCAATTTAAAATAATTCCTTATTCCAACAGTTGTTCCAAAGTTTTCAGCTGCCACCTACCCCCATCAGCAAAAAGCACATCTTTATATAAACACCCCCCGAGTGACTTAGTATTTATAATCCACATGGTATCTGCAAGATCCAACCAAAGCGGTATCTTATAATCCCAATTAGGCCGGTGCTTCTTCCATATTCTCATCAAGGCATTTCGGAAGATATGACTATTAAACACTTTATCCACCCTATCTTCATAAAAAAGATATGCATGCCATCCCGAAACAAGGTCGTGACCTTCTATGTTCAGCAATTCAGTTTTTGTTTTCCCAAACCATTCTGCTATGTGTGTCAATACCGCTGCTTCATAATACAGTCGAAGGTTTGGGAGTCTAAGGCCACCTCTTTCACGAGTATCTTGCATAATCTTCAACTTTACTCTTGGTTTTTTTTCTCATTCCAAACAAATTTATTCAATGTTGCTTGCCATTCTAACAAAATTTTATCTGATTTAAGCACCGGTATCATCTGAAATAAAAAAATAAATCTAGGTAGAATGTTCATTTTAATTGCTGAAATTCTTCCAAGCAGAGATAATTGTAACTTTTTCCATACTTGTAGGTCTTTCTGTATCTTTTGCCACACCTCATAATTATTTTGGAAAAGTTTTATATTTGAATCTGTAATTTGTATACCTAAGTACTTGACCTTAGAAGCAATTTCAAAACCTGCCAAATTTACAAGTCTCTTTTTTTGAGTCTCTGTCATGTTTTTAACAATCATTTTCGGTTTTTTTTATTAAGTCTGAACCCAGATACCATGCCAAATTCTTCTATAATTCTTTTCATCTGAATTATTGAGTTCAAAGGACGCGATAGGGTAACAACCAGATCATCCGCAAATGCTCTAGTTCTGTATTCCTTTTGTCTTATAGCTATACCATTTAAGGAATTCGAATCCCGAACTGTATTCAACAAGACTTCTAAAGTTAGAATAAATAACAATGGAGATAATGGGCAACCTTGTCTTGTACCTTTTTGTATCTCAAAACTCATAGACAAGTTTCCATTAATAATAAGTTGTGCATTTTGTTGCTGATATATTGCTCCTATCGCCTGTCGAAACCGTATTCCCATGTCCATTTTTTCCAAAGTCTTGGTTAGAAAGTTCCAGTTCACTCGATCAAAGGCCTTTTCCGCATCCAAGAAAACTAGCACTGCAGAGATCTGCTTATTTTTATCAAGATAGTCAATTAAATCTATAAGTTGCCTTACATTCTCCTTCATACCTTCGATAAATCTTGCTTGGTCATGATGAATAACCTCTTGAATAACTGGCATCAATCTGTTGGCTAATACTTTAGCAAAAATTTTATAGTCTGTGTTCAAGAGAGATATTGGTCTATAATCCTCTGGTTTCTTAGGACCATCTTTATCTTTAGGTATCAGCGATATAAAAGCCGCTTTCCATGAGGAGGGTATTTTACCTCCTTGCTGTATATTACAAAATAATTCTGTAAGATGTTCAATCATCTCCATTTGTAAAGTTTTATAATAAATTGCAGTCAAACCATCGGTCCCTGGAGCCTTAGCTGGTTTAAGTTCCCTTATAGCTAGGCTAATCTCATCAGTAGTTTTCAAACGTTCCAAGTTTGCCTTTTGAAGGAAGGATATTTTACTAACCCTTTTTCCTTCCAGATATTCATCTACTAGTTTATTTTGTATGTTGTCCTGTGCATATAACTTAGCGTAATAGTCCACAAAAGATTTTTTAATCAGATCTTGTTGATACACCATTTTTCCTCCATACTGGATTCTGTCAATAATTCTGTTATTCATATTCTTTCTCAAGGTGTAAGCCAACCACCTACCAGGTTTGTTAGCATTAGCAAAAGTATTATGTTTAGCAAATTGTAAATTAGTTGCTGCTTGTTCTGATATAAGCATTTGAAATTGGTCTTTCAACAGCTTTATAGCCGTCTGGAGTGACCCATCTTTTGGAGTTGCTATAAGTAGCTGTTCCTTTTTCTTTATTTCTTCTTCCAATTCTATTCTCTTTTTCTATCTGCTTTGTTTATGTTTAAAATTCATATGTATCAGGACCCCATGCATATAAGCTTTACTTGCATCCCAAACTATTTCAATAGGGGTACCCTTATTCAAATTGAAGCTAAAAAATTCCTTCATATGTTTTTTAAGTTCATCGACATTTTTTTCATATCTAAATAAATTTTCATTTACTCTCCATGACCTTCTTGGCCTCTTCCCTAATTCACTCTCTAGCCACACCGGGCTATGATCAGTTAGTATCCTGGAAAATATCTTTGTTTTCTTGGCTTTAGGAAGTAAATCAGTTGTTACCAAAAAAAAAAAAAATCAATCCTTGAGAAAGATTTATGTGTATCTGAATAAAAAGTAAAATCCAACTCATTTGGGTTATGTATTCTCCAAATATTTTTCAGTTCCAAGTCTTCTTGTAATTCAAAAAAGGCCTGTGGTAATTTAATAGTGGATTTGGTCGTCGTTTTTTTATCTGTCCTTGGAGAAATCACTCCGTTCCAATCTCCCATAATTAAAATGCTCTTAAAATTCCAGTCCAAGATTTTTGAGTGGAGCATCTTGTAAAAACTTCCTTGTTGTTGATTTGGTGCATATATTCCTACCACCAAAATAGGACTATAATCTGTATCAAGTTCAATTGCTATATATCTGCCACAATCATCCACTTCTATAGTTTTAGCTGAAAGTCTTTTATTTATATATATCACCACACCATTTTTCTTTTCCAAATTAAAGGTTGCAAAATGTGTTCCCAATCTTGAGTTCATTAAGTACTTCTGATCTTGCAGCCTAATGTGAGTTTCTTGAAGGCAAATAACATCATTATTAAATTGCTTCAAATAGTAAAATATTTTTTTCCTTTTTTGTGGAGATTTCAAACCATTCACATTCCAAGATAAAAATTTAAGCATCTTTTGGTCTAATCTGAAGCGTTGAGAGCATTTGCTGAATTTCTTTCTCCACGAGACTAATCTTCGATACTGCTCCTCCTTCTTACCTTTGTCTTTCTTGACTCGTTGTGTTTGGGGCTTCCCCTGCTTCTGAGTTTCTTGAATTTGTCTGGTGGTAGATCTGGTTACATGTTGCTCATCTGATTTAAGTAGTGGCATTTCAACAATTCCCTCTGTGACGGTCTTTGACGGTTCCTCCAAAAAAGAGCTTAAAAGAGGTCCAAAAGGATCCGCCTGAGGACCACCTGCAGCACCCTGGATTTCCTTTTCTTTTTGCAGCTGTCTTCTTCTTCTTCTGTCTCTTTCTCAAACTGCCTCTGCTCTGCAATCTCAATATCTGTTGGTGTGGATGTGCGTGGAGATGTAGCACTTGCCTTCAGTACTTCATAATAAAATTCTCTTGCCTTATCTAAGGTATTCAAACGATATCTCACACCTTCATATCTCAGTATAACACCCATTGGAGCATCCCACCTATACTGTATCTGTCTTTTCTTCAACTCCACTACCAAAAATCCAAAATCCCTTCTAAACTTTAACATCGCTGGTGGTAACTCCTTGAAAACACCAATCTGGATTCCATCTATTTGAAGAGCAGAGTAAAAGGACTTCTGCAAAATATCATTTCTAAGGTTTCTATCAGTAAAATATATAACCACATCTCTTGGTAGCTGTCTTTGTAGTGCTGCACGTGAGTTTACTCTGTAAATTTTGTCAATCTTAAAAAAAATCTCATCGGAATTGTCCAGTCTGAGTAACGTAGCCAAAGCGTCCCCACAGATTCTTCTAATATCTTCTCTAGTATTCTCTCCTATTCCCCTCAATCTGATAGCAAATTCCATTGATCTAAATTGCATCATAATTATTTCATTATCCATCCTTTGCATTCTCCCCTCAACTTCCACAAATTTCAAATCAGTTTCTTTCGTTTTGATTTCCAAATCCGAAGCCAGTAGTTCAACTTTATTATCGACCTTGAGTACCACTTCAGACAGACCCTTAGCTATTGCTTGTATATTTTTATCAAGCTGATCATATTTATTCATATTATCCTGGACCATTTCTTTGACCTCTTTAATTTCTTTACCTATAAAGTTCTTCAAATCCTGGAGATTTATTGCATCAGCTGGGGGACCTCCCCCTTGCTCCGTTGCCATGCTTATAAACAATCTTCTTCCCAACTTTCTCACAAAATACTCTTCAAAATAGATCAAATTATATATTAGCTAACTTTATAGTTGCTTTCTGCTTTCCCTTTCCGCCTTTAACTGTCAGCCAGAGTTAGATACAAACTGGAATACACAAACCAGTTAACTTTCGTTTCCTTTCAACTTTCAACTGAAGATTAACGCCATTTTAAATCCTTTGTTCTAAATCCTTTGTTCTAAACCCATGCCATTCAGGTATCAGCACTGCTATTGTTTAGAAAATTCAGACTTTGAATACTTGCGATTAAAGCTGGGTATTTTCTTGGGTTGCTTGGAGTGTGGATTGAAGGTTGAGTATGGCGTCTTGCTCCGCTAATTTTTTAGCGGAGGTTCCCAGACGTCCGGAGCAAGTAGCTGCTTAGAAGGGGAGCCCCTCCTTGCTCGCACCCCAGAGGCAAAAAAAACTTCTGGGGTACTCCGCAAGGGACTCTACCCGACGGCGCTAGCTCTCTCACAAAATCCTTGGGAGCTTGGAGTTTCCGAGGCGTTTTGATATTTTAAAAACGCCTCTACAGGCTACTGGGTTGGCAAGCTCGAAAAAGCCTGCCAGCGGCGTCCACAACTCAACCGGAAGTCAAGGGGAAGGCTTCTTGAGGAGGGGTCTCACCACCGCCTCTTTCAAGGTGGCTGGCAAGAACCCCTCACTCAAGGAAGCGTTCACTATTCCCAGAAGCCAGCCTCGTGTAACCTCCCGGGAGGCCAGTACCAGCCAGGAGGGACACGGGTCCAATAAACATGTGGTGGCATTTAGCCGCCCCAGCAACCTGTCCATGTCATCGGGAGAAACAATGTCAAACTCATCCCAGAAAACGGTCTCAAGACCTGCCTCCATCCACCCACCTGGGCTAATCTCATCGGAGGACAGTTCGTCACGAATTTGAGTGATTTTATCCTGCAGGTAACATCCAAATTCCTCTGCCCGTCCCTTCAAAAGAGCTTCCTGCGGCCTCTGTTGAAGGAGGGAGCGGGTCACTCTAAACAGTGCGGCATGGCGGTTATCTGCGGATGTGATAAGAGCGGAGAGATAATTGCGTTTCGCCGCTCTTATCGCCACAAGGGAGGTCCGCAAATGCAACCTTACCTGTGTTCGGTCAGATTCGGAACAAGTAGACCACCAAATGCTCTCTAGGCATCTGTTTCGGCACTTCATTACCCTCAGCTCCTCCGAGAACCAAGGAGCCCAGGTAGATTGATGCCGAGAGAGAGGCCGCAAGGGCATGACCCGGTCGAAGGCCCCCGTGGCCGCACTATTCCAAGCGGCCACTAGGTCCTCAGTCGAGTCGCGGGCCAGGGTTGCAGATATTGGCCCAAGCTCCATCTGGAACCTCTCCGGGTCCATCAGTCGCCTGGCGTGGAACCATATTGGTGTTTCTGGTTCTGCCTCCCCGTGGTGGGGTGTGGCGGTTTGGAAGTTAAACCGCAGGAGTGAATGATCTGTCCATGACAGGGGTGTGATGACTATTTCCCTCAATCCCAGATCATTTCTCCACTGGCCGGAGGCAAAAACTAGGTCTAGCGTGTGCCCCCCAGTGTGAGTGGGGTCCTGAATTAATTGGGTCAGGTCCATGGCCGTCATGGACGCCATGAACTCCCAAGCTATCTCTGATGTTTCACCTACCGACGGCAGGTTGAAATCCCCCATGGCTACTAGCCTGGGGGTAACAACCGCCATCTCGGCTATCACATTGAGGAGCTCGGGTAGTGCTGCTGATACGTAGCGGGGAGCCAAGTACATGATCAGCACACCCATCTGCCTCCCAGGGCCCCACTTCACACACAGGGATTCACAGCCAGCCGTCTGCGGCACAGCGGTCTCCCTTGGGTCAAGATCTTCCTTAATGATAACCACCACCCCCACCCCCACCACCCCGACACTGGGTCCACGGCTGATGAAATGCTCGGTAGCCTGGTGGGCACATTTCCATGAGGGGCACTTCCCCTTCGTGGCACAACCAGGTCTCTGTAATACCCGCAAGGTCTGGCTCCCCCTCCAACACCAGATCATAAATGAGGGGGGCTTTGTTGACCAAGGACCTGGCGTTGCACAGCATCAGCCTAGGGCCCAGGCCCTGTGATCCCGTACCTCCTGGACTGCGAGAAGGGCCACGGGGACCGGAGCGTGCGACCGCAGATAAAGTGCGGGTGCGCCCTCCCCTAGCATGATATGGTCCCCGGCCCGTGCCATACCTACCTCTCCCATACACTGTCCTGATGGTATGGCCCTCTGTCAGATCAACCCTGGTTCCCCCCCTAGTATTGGATCCTACTCCTTCCCCACCGGGACCATGGGCCGACCTGGAGATGGCCTCCCAAGGGCCAATCCCCTCACCCACATTTTTAATCCCACCTAACCCTCCCCCCTCCCTGGGGCCCCTTAAAAAACACCAGAAAATTCCTAAGTTTTCGTTTTCATCACTTCTCAGGATTTAAAATTCCATCATCGAGGTGGGCCCTCGTTAGTGTTGAGGGCCAAACCTGCGAGAGAGGGGAATCTCGTAGGGCGAGGAGGGTGGCTGCTGAGTACATAAGTTGTTGGGAAAAAGGGAGTTTGCCTTGATGGTGCTAACCCCTAGAGTCCATAGGCTTGCTGACCCAGTCCAAGATGGTTTATAGGTGATTGAAGGATAGTCTCTCGATGGTATCAGAGCAATTTGGGGAGCAGGTGGGTCACCCGTCAAGGCATATGACAAAGAATAGAAACAAAAGTGGCCACATAACCAGGGGCCAGCAACAAAAATAGGCCAAAAACAGCGACAGACAATAAAACTCTGAAAATCAAATAGTATCTGAAAGAAATACGGTAAAGCAGGGGTCCCCAACTCCCGGGCCGCGGACCGGTGCCGGTCTGTGGCTTGATAGGAACCGGGCCACAGGGCTGGAGAGGAGGAGGGAGGACGGGGCAACCCCCTGGGCAGAGCGCACAGGAGCGGCTGTTCGCGCCGTTGGAGTGCGGCTCTTCCACCCTCGTCAACGGTGGGACTCCTGGCCGCCGATTCCCTCCCTCCCTCCACAGCCGGCATGCCAGGGGCTGCCGTTCCTCTCTCTCTCACACACACACACATGGAGGCTTCTCAGCTCCTGGAAGGAGCCTGAGCGAGCGAACAAGCAACCAAGCACGGCGGACGCCCGGGCAGGGGGGGGGGACAGGCTAAGGTGAGTGAGCGTGGCGGCCCGGCCTGAGGACGCCCCGCGGGGGGGCGGCCGGGGCGGGGACGACGATACACAGACAGAGAGAGCCACAGACACAGAGAGACACAGGGAGGGAGGGGGGAATCAGAGAGTGACAGACACACACAGAGAGACAGAGGGAGGGAGGGAGAGAAAGAGAGAGACGCAGAAAGTGGTTAAGTGCGTGAATGACAGACAGACAGACACACACACACATAGAGTGACAGATGGGCGGACGAACGGGAGAGAGGCAGAGAGAAAGAAAGAAAAAGAGAAAGAAAGAAAAAAGTGGGAGAGAGAAAGAGAGAGAGAGAGAAAGAGAAAGAGAGAAAGAAAGAGAGACAGAAAGGAAAGAGAGAAAAAAAAAGAGAAAGAAAAAAGAGAAAGAGAGAGAAAGAAAAAGAGAAAGAGAGAGAAAGAAAGAAAGAAAGGGAAAGAGAGAAAGAAATAAAGAGAGAAAGAAAGGGAAAGAAAGAGAGAAAGAGGGAAAGAGAAAGAAAGAAAGAGAAAGAAAGAAAGAAAGAGAGAGAGAAAGAGGGAAAGAAAGAGACAGAGAAAGAAAGAGAAAGAAAGAAAGAAAGAAAGAAAGAACGTATGACCACAATTGAGCCCAAAAGTTTCGTTGTTAACCAAGACCATTGTTAAGTGAGTTTCACATTTTCCAAGTTGGCCACGCCCACCCAGTCACATGACTGCTGAGCCACTCAGCCGGTGCGCAAAACTTTCTTTAAAATGAAACCAGTCCCTGGTGCAAAAAAGGTTGGGGACCCTTGCGGTAAAGAACAAAAAGAGCAAGTTATACTATTATTGTAATTCAAAGCTGATGTGCTTATTATCAATATAATAATAATTTTTTATTGTCAGTGCACAACATATGTACAATGAGATTGGTTGAGCTCCCTCACTGCACTCCCCCAACACAATACAACTCACAGACAAAGACAAAGAAAAAAAAAATCCCATACCCAATAAATCATATTAACAAACACCCAATCCCATTACACCAGTGTGAATCTGTTACATGTTGCGCTGGCCCTGCAAGTCCATTGTACTACTTAGTTATGTTATTTCACAGTCACAGGAGTCTGACAGCCCAAGGATAAATACTGTTCTTCAGCCTGTTTGTGCAGCTGACTATGCGTCTATATTTCCTTCCCGATGGTAGGAGGGTGAAGAATTGCTGAACAGGGTGTGAGTCGTCCCTGAGGATTTTCCTCACTCTTCTAAGGCAGCAAGCCCATGCGATCTCATCTAGTGGTGTCAGGGGGCAGCCTGCAATGTTTTGTACTGTGCTCACCACCCTCTGTAACATTTTTCTATCTGCGGCTGTCAAACCAGCATGCCATACCGTGATGCAATAAGTGAGGACACTTTCTATTGTGGACCCGTAAAAGGAGATCATCAGTTGTTGTTCCACCCTGTTTTTACACAGGACCATAAGGAAGTGTAGTCTCTATTGAGCCTTCCTGGCCACCTGGGTCGTGTTGTTTTTCCAGGTCAGGTCTTTGCTGAGATGGATTCCCAGGAATTCAAAGGAGGAGACTCACTCTACACAGCCCCCCTCAGTGTAAAGCGGGGCAGGTTCCTCTCTGTTACTCTGGAAATTCAACAGAATCTCTTGGTCTTGCTGACGTTCAGGACCAGGTTGTTTTTAAGCATGATGTGGATAGTTTTTTAATCTCCCTCCTGTATGGTGTTTCGTCTCCACCTATGTATAATGTAAGTATGTATATGTATACATATATGTATTCATATATGTATACGTACATGTATACATATATGTATTCATATATGTATACGTACATGTATACATATATGTATTCATATATGTATAATTTTAATTGCCAAGGCCATTATTAGCTATAATTAGTCTTAGTTTTCTTTTGAAGTTATGTTCCCAATTTAGATTAGAAGGACTAGTTCGCTTTATTGGGAAAATAGAATAAAAATTCCAGGAAGAAAAGTAGCTGCAATATTCACCAAAATAAAATTACAATATATTTTTCTTATAATATGGACAAATTTTCTTACATTATGGACTAGTTTTGAATCTTTTTAAAAAAAAATTCCATAACTGCAATTCAAAACCCAGATAAATATATTTTCCAAAGATTGATGAAGGAAAAAAAGAACATTAGAATATGAAACAAATTACCTGAATTCTTATTTTCAGAGTACTCGTGTGATGTGGACTCCTCCTCTCCGTGAAAGCTTTTCTTATCCCTTCCTTGTGATTCAGATGTTACTATTAACGTACATTCTCAGGTAATTTCCATTCTTTTCCATTCTTAAATATGGAAACAAAATCTTCAAATAAGATACTGATTTATACAGTCATAAGTTATAAAATGTATTACTGCTATGTAAATAATTTGCTTTAATTTATGGTATATACAGTACATGTAATGTAATACAAAAATAGGAAGATGCTCTGAATATATATTTAGCTGCACCTTCCTATTACAGCCATTATTATGTATTGCCTTTTCTAGTCTCTTCAATCTAGTATCCTTCCATCATCCTCAAACAAAGATGATAGGATGATAATTCAAAATGTTGGGGCACCCCCAGATTGGGAAAGACTAGAAACCTCATTTGTAATTTGTCCATAGAGAAAATAAGAGTTTACATGTGACTAAATACCAAGTTTTCTGTTTGTTTTACTTAAAAACTGTTATCATTTCTCCTTCATGAGGAATGATTAGGATGATCCTGTGTACATCTAACTGTAGTAAGAATTTGTGTCGAAAGTTATTTTTACTTCTGATAAAAAGGAAAAATAATAAAAGACTATCAGAGGAAGTGGGGAAATGAAGATCAGGCTAACATTAAAAGAAACATGTTTTGAAAAGTTATGGGATTTTAAAACAAATCTGTGTTGACCCAAAGTTTTTATAATGATTATGATTTTTGCAAAGTCAGCCAGTTACTGGATTTGGGATTTATATCCAATTATTATGTAATTATTAATTAAAGTACACATAAATAAAAGGTGTGAATGGAAGGATCTTTTTTCTGTTTAATTTTATGCTATCTTATGAATTTTTCTATACATTGTTTTGAAGCTTAACCAGAGTTCAAGTCAGTTGGGGAAAAATATTGTTATTTGGATACATTAACAGAGCCATTATTGTTAATCAATCTCTTATTCTTTTCCCCAAGGACGCAGAATGTTAATAGAAGAAGCTTGATTGCACTATCTATTTCTAATGTTCTATTCATGCTTCCATGGCAGTTTGCTCAGTTCGTTCTTTTAACACAGGTAACATAATATCAATACATATTATTAAAATTGTGCATATCCCGTTATCAGTGGTGCAGTGGTTCAGCCGTTAAAGCCACTGAGCTTTCAGTTGGAAAATTGACAGCACAGGTTCAAGACCTGGTGTACCCAATAAGGTGAGCTCCTGCTACTTATCCCAGCTCTTGCCCATCTAGCAGATCAAAAGCATGCAAATGTGAGCAGATAAATAGATATCACTTTAGTGGTAAGGTAACAGCATTCCATGCAGCTTGGCATATAGTCATGTTGGCCACATGACCATGGAAATGTCTTTGGACAATGCTGGCTCCCTCGATTAAGAAACAGATATCAGAACTGCCTTTACCTTTATTTTATTATTATATATATTTGTTGTCTCAAATATATATAACTGTTGAAAGAATAGAATACACATTATACATTTAACACCTAAGAACAATAATAATTTTTGATTTGACCATGAATGTGCCACAGCCAGGTCAAAATTATCAAAAGCTTACAAGGTTACCATATTCTTATTCATGTAGAATTGCTATTGAAAAGAAAAAGTTATATAGGCTCCTTCTGGAAAGAAAAAAATCTAAATGACAAATTGGGAAAATTTGCCCAGATTACCACAGATAAACATACCGCGGTAATGTTTGTCTCATCTGCCTTTCCTAAGAATTCCTTTTGGACCAACAGGTTTTTCAGGATACATCTCCCTCAAAGCATGACTTGAGCATTTTCAAGCCCATTTTGGTAGTATCAATTGCGTTCCCACCTCCCAAAAATATACAAAAGTGGGATTTTGTGACTTTATCTGATAACACTAAACTTACATTTCTACTAAAAATAGGGAAGGTTGCTGTGAAAGATTTAACATTTGCAGACCAATGCAGACATATCAATTGCATAATCCAAATACTACCTGTTTGGTTTAAAACCATTGGCATCCCCAGTCTTTAAAAAAGGTGACTCCCCCCCCCCCCCATATTAATTTTTGCTCACTTATTATGGTGAGCATTGTAAACAAATGCTCAGTCTAAAACTAAGTCTAAAAGTTACTGGCTGCTTGATGCAATACAGTATCTTAATAGTAGAGCAAGCTGGAATCCAGATTTATTAAAATTATTAAATTATTTTGAAAAATGTCCACTATTTTAGCCAATGCTCTAATCATGAAGTAATATAAGAACAACTTTACATAAATTTGATATAGTTTTTAGAATCCATTGTTCTCAATGTTCCAGTATTATAGCTATAAACACATAGAGTATATCTATGTGTTTATATATTGGCCCCATCTTTTTCAATTTCTTTTTAAATGCATGGGTGTAAATCCTGTCAAGGCTGAAAGTCTACCCACTCTTGTCAGCTAATAAAACCATTATCATCCTATTAGATGCAGTTGATATATCTCTTCTTTAAATATTTTTAATAGTTAGGGCTTGCTCCCATAATATAGATAAAATGGCCTTGACATCAGATATGAAAAGAATACATTCATTGTTTTGTAGAAATGGTCTTCCATTTCACTACTTTTGGAAAATTTATAGAGCGTATGGAGCAGAAAGCCAACATCTTAGAGTTTACTTTTTTGCACGATGAGATGTCAATAATCATGTCCTAGTGACAGTTAATGGAACTATAAATTGTCTAAGTCTGTATAGCTCTTAAATATTGCTCTGAAGCAACCCTTTCAGATCCTGAAATTTCTCAACCAATGACCATTGCTAGGAATTGTGGGAATAAGAGTTCACTTGTTGGAAAATAGATGGAAATTTGGGGAAACAGATTAAAATTCACAGTATATCAAAAATTAGATATTGTACTGTAAATTATGAAATTAGTCAATTAAAATGTAGTACTTGTATTCCAATTATAAATTTATAATTGTTTGTAGTTTATATGATAAAACTGTTTAAAATTCCTTTTCTCTTTCCATTTTTTCAGTTCATTTTCACAAGATGAATAATTTGGATCTTTGATATCTTTCTTTAAAATATTTTAGGTAAAATGCACTGTATTTTTTCAATTGCAGGTAGCATCTGTTTTTGGTATATACATTTTGGGATTTATTGATTCAGCCAAACTACAGAAGATACTTTATGCACATATGGTAATATTTCCTTTATATTTTTAACAATATTCTTTGGTAAAACCAGTTTCTGAATGTTTGTATTTATGATTATTCTCAAAAGAATGTTAAGTTGTTGTTTTTATTAATAACAAAATGTTATCTCACTTTTTAAGGTAACATTAAATGTAAGAGATGTGTTCTGACAGAAATATACAAGAATTGTTACTTAATCAAAGAGGGCTAAAACATTTTTTAATTCCTGTAAATAAGAATAGCATTCAGAAGAGACTCAGGCAGGTTTCTCCCTTACCTATTGGAATAAAACAGGAAGGAAAGATAAAGGTCACTCTGGCTTGCAAGATTTAATTAATGTAGGTTGTCCCTAATCTATGATCATAACAGAATCTACAATTACAGTCATAGATTGTGACAGTTGTTAAGCGGGTCACCGCTTCTTGATTCCCCTTTGATTTTATTTGTAAGAAGCAACAGTAATGTTCACAAATGGTGAACATCAGGTGACTACAGGATACTACAACGTAGTTGCATGCTGATTGCAAGCACCCAAATTACAATTAATGAGCACTGGGATGTTGCAATGGTATCAACTGTGAGGACCCCTCCTAGGTCCCCCTGATTCAATCACCTTTGTAAATTTGAACAGTCACTGAAACAATAAAAAGTGGATGATAGGGGGGGGGGGGAGAAAGCATTAATCGTCATTGAATCATTAATCTTCACTGAATCAGTGAATCAACAGTCACTGAAATAGTGTCTGTTGATTCAATGATTCAGTGAGGATTAATGATTCAATTATGATTAATGCTCACTTTCTCTCTCTCCCCCCCATTATCTTTTAAGTGCTTACAATCCAGTGTCAAAAGTTGTTTAGTTGCTGTTTTTTTAAATAAACAAACATAGTTGCTAATTTGTTTTTAAATTGAAACCTGAAATGTCATCAATGATATAAAGTTTAAAAAATTCTCAATTATCAAGAGTAATTTATATCTCTGAATATTTTGTCAAAATGATATATTATTTTAAACATTTTAAAAATAGCATTTTATACACTTTGTTTATAAAAATCTTGTAGTGTAGATACTCTACATATTTGCCATGCCTCTGTAATCTTAATTAACATATTTAATCATGTCACATCAGGTATCACTTGCTGTATGCTTTGTCTTTATGTTTGGAAACTCTATGTTGATGACATCCTATTATGCTGCGTTTTTGATAGTCAGCTGGGTAAGTCTTAAACAAATATCCAATAATGATTTACTTAGTGTACAATTACAGTAGTCACATTATCCAAGCTGAATATTTTTTAAGGCAGCTTATGCAGACCCCAAAATTTCTATTTTAAAGCAACTCATTTTAAAGTGATTTTTGCTCCCTTTTATGACTTTCCTTGCCATACTTGTTTAAGTGAATCACTGCAGTTGTTGTTGAATCTGGCTTCCCTACTGACTTTGCTTATCAGAAGGCTGCAAAAGGTGATGACATGACATGGAATCACTGCAACTGTCATGAATATGAGTCAGGATCCAACCTGAGTCGGTTACTAGGACTAGAGATTTGTTCTTCCAAATTGAAATGCATGCCCTTGTTCATTGCAGTGTGAGGCTGCCCATGAGTTCTTGTCTCCTTGTTTAACCATACACTTGTGTTCTTGTAATCCTGTGGTTAGCTTCCTCCCCTTTTGTCCTACATAGTGACAAGAAAATCCATGCAGGGAAGCTGGTAAATTACATTAGAAGTTTCTCTCACCTTCAAATAGTCTTTGTTCTGCATGCTTTATCTTTTTATGGTAGCCTATGGCTACTGTGTTTTCCCCAAAATAAGACCTATCCAGAAAAAAGCCCTACCACGTTTTGTGTGTGCCCTGAATATAAGCCTTACCCCAAAATAAGCCCTACTTAAGCACTTGTGCAGCCTCCTGCCTGCCCATTCCATCTGGTTGCTTGTGGTGCTTTGGCAGCAAGGTGAGACAGGAAGATGGAGTTGCCCCATGTGTCCCACAGTGGTTTACCTCAGGGCCCCTTCAGCAAGGCTATCCATGCTCTGACACCTGCCTTGCCTCACAGTGGCAGCTCCACAAGCCCCATCCAGCAGTACCTTGCGTGGCCGCTGGCCCACTCATCTGCTCGCTCAAGAGACTGCAACAGAGCAGAAGGCTGAGCAGTATGCTGGTGCTGGTGCTGTAGCTGTGGCTGTGAGGCAAGGCAGGTGTCAGGATGTGGATGGCCATTTGTGGGGGCCCTGAGGTAAGCTGCTGTTGGGTACGTGGGGCAGCTCCAACCCACTGCCTTACTGTGGCAGCACTGGCACTCCTGCCCCACCACAAGCAAGTAGAAGAAGTGGGCCTCCCATGTACTCTTAAAGTACATGGGGGGGAGGGGGATCTCCTAAAAATAAGCCCTGATGCTTATTTTGGAATTCAAAAGAAAATAAGATTGGGATTTATTTTCTGGGAAACATGGTAGTACTGCCACCATACCTTCTTCACATTTAAAAGAGAAATATATGAGCAATTAAAAGGGATGCCCATGGGATCATCCCCAATATCAGGAGTCACTGAAGAATCAATTCTACCAGAAGTGCATTTCATAATTACACATCTAAAATTTGGCATGAATGACATCTTTGTCATCATCAAAAGAAATAAGCTCAAAGACTTTCATACCCTACTGAACTCCATTTTCCTGGATAAACAATTCACAGTGGAGGAAAACAATGGTTAGACTATTGCCATTTTTTAGATGTGCTTTCGACATAAAGGAAGATGGAAGCTGAGAAACCATAATATATTGCAAGGCTATCAACCACTCCTTGCATTCTGTGTTTCAACAATAAACAGTCACTGTTCACATATAAAAAGAGTTGCATCAGAACACTATTTGGCAGTGTGAAAATCCACTGTAGTATCCAGCAAACAAAACAACTGCAGAGCAAGTACCTATGTGAACAAGTTAAGCCAAAGGGTACTCATAAGCGTTTATCACAAGATGCCTGAGCAACATGCCGGGGAGAGAAAGGTACAAGAAAGAAATTGTACCCTGACACATTGAAAAGCATTCCGAAGAAGTAGAATGCAGCTTCTGAAATTTGCAAGTAGGCATAGAGGCCACTGCCCAGAGGCTACCATATAAGGTTAAATCATGCAGTAGAAATACTGTTTAGAGGTGGGAGAAATTTTTAATGTAATTTACCAGATTCCATACATAGATTGTCCCTGTGACTATGAAGAGGAAGCAAATCACCAGAATACAAGAACACAAGTAGTTAGATAAGGAGAATCAAACTCATTGGTAGTCTCACATTGCAGTTAACAAAGGCATGCATTTCAATTTTGCAGCTACTAAGATTGTTGGCCAAGCAGGGACAAGAATAACCAAAGAAATTATTGAACTCTGGGAACAGGCCCCTTATCAGTCAACTAGAGTGCTGATTTACCACCAGCTTACCAAGTACTTAGGAGCTGAGGATGCATCAGTGTTGTGGTCCGGCGGCGACCTGCGAAGCTGGCAGTAGGGTCAGACATCAAGGAGGTTGGAGAGGAACATGGGCCAGTCCTGGAGTCTGGGGAAGGCTCAGACAAGAGCTCTGTATCAGAGGCAGAGAGGGGGCCAGGGCAATCTGGGAATTATATGCTACCTCCAGAGTCAGAGAGCAGCGAGGCAGAGGAACAGACTCCCCCTGTTCCCAGTGCACGCATGCACAGAGCTGCCAGAAGGCAAAAACAGTTAAGATAGAAGGGACGACTCAGGAGTAAGGCTTGGAGGTGATTGGCCCCTTCCATAGGACATAAAGGAGGAGCAAAGGCACATGAGCCTTTGCAGGAAGCAACTTGGTTCATGCTGGTCAGTTTACTTTCTGAAACTCCGTTCTGACTCTTTGCTCCATGTGGCCTTGCCAAGCTAATTGCCAATTAAATCTTTGGCAGCATTTCCAGGAAGATAAAGGTGGGTGCTTATCAGTCTTATACCAAAGGACTTTGGCAGCCTACTGTAGGATTCGTTACAACTATATGGGACTGCAAATGAACATAATTCACCGCCATTGAAATAAAAAGGGTTTTGGGGATTAAGCGTGTGCTTTTTATCAGGAAGCCTAAGTCAGAACAATCCACACAAGGAAACAATCAATGACTTAATAGCTGGCTCATATTACCCCAATCAACAACTAAAAGCCACAGGGGGCTTGATTTCTTCTACCAGTCCCCCATTTTGTGCTAATTCAAATATTTGCTGAAATATTTGTATTTTACACAGTTTAGGTCCTGCCTGAGTAAACTTGGTATTTGTTGTCTGGCTCATCGGGACATAACCTCGACGGCATCGTTGGGGTGGTCTGGGGTGGATATGTACAACTGAGTATCATCAGCGTACAGATGATATCCCACCCTAAAACCACGGATGATCTCACCCAGCGGCTTCATATATGTGTTGAACAGTAGGGGCGAGAGGACCGACCCCTGAGGAACCCCACATATGAGGGGCCTCGAGGCCGACCTCTGCCCCCCTGCCAACACATATTGCGACTGACCAGAGAGGTAGGACGAGAACCACTGCAAAACGGTGCCTCCCAGCCCCAACCCCCCCAGTCGGCGCAATAGGATACCATAGTAGATGGTATCAAAAGCCGCTGAGAGGTCTAATAGGACCAGGATAGAGGAATATCCTCTATCCCGCGCCCTCCAGAGATCATCAACCAACGCAACCAATGCCGTCTCGGTGCTGTGCCCGGGTCGGAAGCCGGACTGGCGCGGGTCTAGATAATCAACTTCCTCCAAGTGTCGCAGAAACTGTTGAGCCACCACACTCTCAACAACCTTCACTAAAAAGTGGAGGTTGGAGACGGGACGATAGTTCTCTAATAATGCTGGATGCAGGGACGGCTTCTTGAGGAGGGGCCTTACTACCGCCTCTTTCAAGACGGTAGGCAAGGACCCCTCACTCAAAGATGCGTTGACAATGCCCTGGAGCCAGCCTCGTGTCGTCTCCCAGGATGCCAGTACAAGCCAGGAGGGACACGGGTCCAATAAACATGTGGTAGCCCTAAGTCTCTTTGACAACTTGTCCATATCCTCGTGGTAACAAAATCAAACTCCTCCCAAGATGGTGTCACAAGAACAGCCTCGGCCCGCTCGACTGGACCACTGTCGATGGAGGGTAGCTCGTTCCGAATCCGAGTGATTTTCTCCTGCAGATAAATCCCAAATTCCTCTGCTCGACCCTGTAAAGGGGCTTCCCGCGGCCTCTGTTGAAGGAGGAAGCGGGTCACCCCAAACAGGGCGGCAGGGCGGTTATCTGCGGATGCAATAAGAGTGGCACAATACTCACGTTTGGCCACTCTTATCGCCACTAAGTAAGTCCTAATATGGTCTCTCACTAGTGTTCGGTCGGCTTCGGAGTGAGAAGATCTCCATCTGCTCTCTAGGCGTCTCTTGTGGCGCTTCATCTCCCTAAGCCCCTCGGTAATCCAAGGAGCCCAGGTGGTTCGTCGCCGCAAGAGAGGCCGCAAGGGCGTGACTCGGTCCAAGGCCCCCGTGGCCGCACTTAACCATGCGGCCACTAGGTCCTCAGTCGAGTCGCGGGGCAAGTCCACAGGAATTGGCCCAAGCTCCCTTTGGAACTGCTTGGGTCTTAGTGCCACAGAGCAAGAACCAGGCTAGGGGAAGGTTTGTGTGGAGGAAGGTGAAGGGAATAGCTTCCGTCTGATTCTGAATGGTGTGTGTGTGTGTGTGTGTGTGCTACTCCTACAAGACAGACAACACAAATATCCTGAACAAATTTCCTTCCCACCAGATAGAAGTCCAAGGTGTTCAGGACTTCCTATGTCAACCACTCCCAAATACCATCACTATGAATCAATTTAACTGATTACAACATAAATGAGGCAAGAAAGAAACTTTACAGTGAGTTCCCCCCCCCGCCATAGTCTTTCCAGCTGTCTTCTGACACTTTGAAGCGATCTTTAGTCTCCACTTGTCCATTTCAGTGTCCTTTCTTTAAAGTCTGCTGGGTACTGTTAGGCTTGGCTTGGCGGTAAGGCTGGTGAGTTAGGCTTGGGAAGGTCTGTTCCATTCTGGATGCACTGATGACTCTTTTGGTAGATGACTGGATCCATATCTAGTTCCTTGGTTCGAATGGATAGATCGTCTCTTCTGGAGGCAACATCTGGGTCAGTGTGATCTGTTTCCAAAGATTGCAGTGTTGTCTGTGCAGGGCTGAAAACAATAAGAAAAAGAGCACCTTCTCACTTTGTGGCTGATACTCCCAGAAAAGGCATTGTTGGTAGACCTGAGGAATGGAGAACAGGGGATAAGAGATGAAGAGGTGGAGTGGGAGTGGATAGGCAGAGTTTAAAAGAGAGAAAACTATCAGGACTGCAATTGTTAAACACATAAATCAGCTGTAACAAAATGAGGACACTCCAGATTGGGGGTAGAGATGGGGAGAAGCTGGATTCTCATGTTTCCTCAGGAAAAGAATGGACAGATAAAATCCCCTTACAAAACATATTGTAAATGTTGGACAGTTCTTAAAAGTAAAGAGGGAGAGAGGGGGCAGGGAAAACACAGTTCTCTTCACCCTGTTTTTCTGGCCAGGCAAACTAGGGTGAAGGTATTTTTGTTTGCTTTGCTTTAACATTTTTTTCTGAAATTTAATCCGCCCAACCACCCAGGGGATCAGAGACATTTAACAGTTATAGTTATCTTGAGGGTACATAAAGACTTTTATGTACCCTCAAGATACACACACACACACACACACACACACACACACACACACACGAACGGAAAAAGAAAGAAAAGAACAGTAGGACTCTCATGTTCACATACTCTGTTCATTCTCACTGTAAATCAATATTAACTTAAATTAGAAAAGACAAACATTAATTTCTCAGTGGTTACATAGAAAGGGAAAGAATCAATGTTACTAGTGTATTTTTCGCAGTATAAGACATACTTTTTCCCCTCAAACAAGGGGGCGGAAATGTCTCTGCGTCTTATAGAGCAAATATTGAGGCGCAGGAGGTCGGTTGTCTTTCTCTTTTAATGAGCTCATTGCTGATTATGTCCATAAGTGCTAGCATCTGCAATTAGCTTCTTGTTACAATGTTTTCTGTAGGTGTCTGGCTGGAATGTGGAATGGTCTTCAGGCAGTTTTTTTATTAGTGTCTTGATCTTTTGACTTTTCCGAGGCTTTTAGTCATGGCTAATATTTCTAAAGTTTTCCTTATGGTTAATATTTTATTTGGGATAATGGGGTGGTGGTTGATTTCTTCTTACACCAACAAATTCAATAATGCTGATTACTTTCAGATTCCTGAATCTTTCCCATGAACCATTCCAATTCCCCAACCCCGATACTGTTTTCTGGCCCATTCTTTTTGAATTTTACTCCACCAGGTTTTAATAAAGTATTATATTGACCATTTTTAATTAATACTTTAGTTTTTATAGGTTATTGTAGAATTATCTGGGACCTGACATACCACCCCCCCTACAAAAATGGGAAGTGCTCCTGAAAGAAAACAAAAGAGGGAAGGAGAGACAAAGGAAACATAAAAGCAATGAGGGTGCAATCAATGAAATATACATACTAATTTAGAGACATTCATATGCTTTTTATGGACCCATTCATTGTGTGAGAAGAGGAGGTGTTTCCAAACCACCAGTTACTGAGTGGTCCCGTGGAATTTCCTAGAGTCAAGAATTTTCTGATAAACTACAATGGAAAACAGGGTGGACTTGCTGTAATGACTTAGGGAGTTATAATTCCACAGTGAGTTGCACATAGCACAGTGACTGCTGCAAAGATTTTAGAAACTTGGAAAGGTAAACTTTGTCCCCCACTTTATAAGGTTTAGGTTCTATTTGTTTCTTGTCTGCTTGTGCTTTATAAGCATCCTTGGCTTCATTCAAGGCTTTGTGGATCACTGGCCAAATGGTTTGCAAATGAATGATCCACTGTTTCAAGGAGGGTATATCTGGTTCATGTGAGGATAACTTGGGCATAGTGTTAAGTTTTTGACCTGTGGCTATTCTGAAAGGGGTAAAACCTGTGCTAGTGTGAACTGCATTATTATAGGCTACTTCTGCAAAAGGCAATAGTTCGGTCCAGTTGTCCTGCTGGTAATTAATAAAACAGCACAGATACTGTTCCAGAACTGAATTCATTCGTTCCGTGGCCCCATTTGTCTGCAGATGATGACTAGAACTAAGTACCTGCTTCGTCCCAAGTAGATTCAAAAAATGCTTTCCAGAACTTGGACACAAATTGGACCTCTGTCCAAAATAGTACGTCAAGCGGTAAATGTGGACCAAAAAGAGTATAGCCAAGGCTTTAGCTGTAGAGATCTTTTGGTATGGGATCAAATGAATCTATTTTGAGAAAAGATCTGTGACAGCCTAGATCACTGTGTTTCCAGAACTCTTGGGCAATTTAACAATGAAATCCATGGAGATCTCTCTTCATTGTGCTGACGGGTTGGCCACCAGCTGCAGTAGACTAGGGGTTTTCCCCTGCCTGCATTTAATGGCAGTGCAAATGGGGCAACTTGCTACATAACTTTCTATATCATTTTTAATGAGGGCCACCAGAATTGCCATTTCAGTAAATGTAATGTTTTTACAAAACCAAAGTGACCAGCTAATTTGAAGTTGTGACAAGCTTGCATATTTCTCAGCCTTTCCCTAGCTTGGACATACAATTTATTTCCCACCCAAGCTAACCCCTCTTTTATTATACAATTATATTTATTGGCAGTAAACACTCATCTGTTTCTAAGGTTCATTTGAATCTCTGATTGATGATGGCATTGTCTAAGGTAGAGGGGTTGTTGTTCACCTGAGAGTGTGTGATGACCTTAGCTGCTAATTGGGAGGTTGGGTTCATGGATTTAATTACTTCTGCCTTGACACTGTTGTATTGCGGAAATCTGGACAAGGCATCTGCCAAAAGGTTTTTCCTTCCCGGTAAATACTTCTAAATGAAATTAAAGCTTTGGAAATGAAATTAAAGCTTTGGAAGTACTGTGTCCGGTGGGCTTGTTTGGAAGACATTTTCCATGGGTTTTGAGTGCTTCCAGGTTCTTGTGGCCAGTCCATACTTGGAAAGGTATTTTACTTCCTTCCAAGAAATGTTTCCAAGTTAGGAGTATCCAACTAACTGCAAAAGCCTCCTTTTTCCACATTGCCCATCTCTGTTCAGTTTCAGTTAAGTTCCTAGAAGTGTATGCCCATGGTTGTAATTTGCCTTCTTTGTTTTCTTATAGTAAAACAGCATTGACTGCCACATTGCTGGCATCGGCCTGGATTACAAATGGTTTATCTGGATCTGGGTGGTTTTAATACAGGTTCAGCTGAAAATAGTTTTTTTCAGCTTTTCACATACCGCTTGGCAGTCCAAAGTCCAGTTCAGTGGTTGGCTTGGTTTTGATTTATCTATCTCCTTGATTTTTAACAGATTTGTAATTGGCAACACTATTTGGGAAAAAGAGGGGACAAACTGCCTATAAAGGTTAGTGAAGTCCAGGAAGCTCTGCAATTGTTTGCGAGTACTGGGATTTCCCAGTCAAGGATTGTTCTGACTTTTGCAGGGTCATTTCCACACCCTGGTGAGAGATTCTCTACCCTAAGTAATCAATCTTATCTAGGTGAAAATCACTTTTGGAGAGTTTGGCAAACAATTTAGCTGTCCTTAATTTCTTCAAAACCTCCCATACCAATTTAACATGTTGAGTCTTAGTTTCAGTATAAATCAGTATATCATCATGATAAACCCAAACTCCCTTATACAAGTGCTTGTGCAACACCTCATTAATTAGCTGCATGAAAACAGTAGGAGCCCCTTGGAGTCCAAATAGCTGAAAACATTCGTCCTCTTCTCGGATCCTGATCTGGTAATAAGCGTACAAGTGTAGTTTAAAAAAATTATTTCCTTTTTCTCCTCCCTGGCCCCCAGCGGGCGGGGCCGTGGCCCCCTCCGTCCCCCCTGGATCTTCCCCCAGGATAGAGGAATGTTTTTTAAGAAAGGCTTCCGCCCTGCCTGGGAGCCAGGAGGAGAAAATAACCCAAGAAAAATTGTATCAAGCCAGCCAGACTTAGATACATTGTAAGAAAATCAGCTGCAGATCACTTTCGCTTATTTCAATGCAGTCCGGAAACAAAGTATCCGCTTCCTTGCAACAAGAAGCCATTTTGGAACGCCGCTTTAAATCCGAGGGGGGGTTAACCAACAAACAACTGGCCCCCGTGGAGAGGGCGCGCAACTTGGGCGTCCTCCTGGATTCCCGGCTGTCCATGGAGGACCATGTGGCGGCCGTGGCCAGGGGGGCGTTCTATCATGTACGCCTGATACGCCAGTTGCGCCCCTTACTGGACCGGGGAGCCCTTCGCACAGTCACTCAAGCGCTTGTGACATCCCGGCTGGATTACTGTAACGCTCTCTACATGGGACTCCCCTTGAGGTGCACTCGAAAGCTACAGTTAGTACAGAATGCGGCCGCGCGGGTGATTATGGGTGCCTCAAGGCAAACCCACGTAACACCTCTCCTGCACGAGCTGCACTGGCTGCCTGTGGCCTTTCGAGTGCGCTTCAAGGTGCTGACGACCATCTTTAAATCGCTCCATGGCTCGGGGCCTAGCTATATACGAGACTGCCTCCTGCCCCATACATCCCTTCGTCCGATCCGCTCCCACAGAGAGGGTCTTCCTCGGGTGCCGTCGGCGGGGCAATGCCGGTTGGCAACACCCAGGGGAAGGGCCTTCTCTGTGGCGGGCCCGGCCCTCTGGAACGACCTACTCCCCGACCTTCGCACTATCTCGAACCTCTGCCTCTTCCGCCAACGTCTTAAGACGTATTTATTCCAACAAGCCGGCCTAGGATAGCCCCCCGTTTCTGACTTTTTAAAAATAAATAATTTATAATTTGGAAATGGTTTTAACATGGGTTTTAGCATGGGTTTATTAATTTAATATATTTTAATTGATATTTATTGTATTTTGTGGTTTTAATTAATGCCCGTGCGCCGCCCTAGGTCCTAACAAGGAGAAGGGCGGGGTATAAATTTAATTAAAAAAATAAAAATAAACATAAACATAACGAGCTATTCTTCTCCCTGAACAGGACGGAGGCAGCCATCTTGGGTCTCACCGGTTCAATGAACCCAACCTAAAAAATTTTGACTATGAATTGCCGTAATTCATCCAGTTCCCCGAGAATCATTGCATAAAGTTTTGGCTTAGGTAGTTATCCGATTGGTAAAATCTTGATGGGACAATCCGTAGACCTATGGAGGGGGAGTTCACCTGAGGCTGCTTCATTGAAAACATCCATCAAATCCTGGTATTCCCTGGGGACACCTGTTAGAGGTCCATTTGCCGCAGCTGTCTCCTCACTCTGGTGGGGTTCCTTGTTCCAAATTAATACATCATTAGGGAATTGGAGGGTCCACTCTGTCTAGTCCACCCATGGGTTCCACTTCTTTAACCAGATTAGCCCCAGAACTAGAACCCAGTCCATCCCTGGTGTCACAATGAAAGCAATGGTTTCAGAGTGATTTACCATCGTTAGTTCGAGTGGTTTAGTGACAAACGTGGCCAGGGCACCCCCTGTAATGCACCCAGCAAGTTGGCAGAATGAGACTGGGGGTTTTAGTGACCTTAGTTGAATGCCCAGTTCCCCAACCAGACTCGGGCTTATTAGGTTTCTCATGTACCCTGAATCTAGCAATGTCTCAAGTCTTACTTTTCTCCCCGTTACCAGAATTAACAATTCACCAAAAAGTATCCATAGTTGCTCTCCAACTAACTGGGTTCCTCCACCGGAGGGGTCAGAGTTTCTTGCACCATAATTGATTCCAGCAGGAACTCAATGACCGCATGGATCTTCAGGGCAATATCTTTGGAACATGGTGGTGACTTTCAGAGTTTCTCTCCAACCTGCTTCTCTCCCTTTCGGGTGGATATTTTCAAATGGTACTTGTTTGCGTGATGACCTTTCTTCCTGCAATGGAAGCAGGTCGTTGAGCACAGCATTCCCTGGGAAGCGAGGTTTGGTTTTTTCCCTTCCGGAGGGGATCTCTTGCAACACAGGCATTGAACAGGTCATCATTTTAGCCATCTTTGAACCAACTCACGAGTATTTCCTCTGGCCAATCTACGTGGCAAGTCAGATCATGAAACTTTTTGATGTACTCAAGGCCCTGTCTGATGTGCCTTATGCAGTCTCCAGCCTTGTGGTCAGCTGGGGAGTCCTCAAATCTCCATCTCTGGGCTCACCATCCTTCTAGAGCCAGGGTGACTACCCTGACTTTGGCACCTTCTGTAGGGACATCCTTCCCATACTCCTGCATGTAAGTCAGTATGTGTGTGAGGATAAATCACAGTTGCTGGAGATTCCTGTCAAATTTGACACTAAATTTGACACCAAGCCTTCTTTTCTAAGGGGGAAAGCCTCATCTCGTCAAGTCACAAGCCTTGCTTTGCATCGAGATGTATCTTAGGCGAATGTTCCATGGTGAAAACGGTAGCCCCCATGGTTTCAGCCAATGCCCCTGGGGTTGGGGATCCCTTTCATTCACCAGTAGTCACTGTTTGTACTCCTAACTGGCCTGCAGCACAAGCCTAAGCATCCTGGATCCGCATGCCATGGATGTCCTCCCTCGTGAGGTTCATGGTTTCCCTTAGGAGTTGGTTGGTTGGGCCAATCTGGGACTCCTTCCAGTTCATCATTGTTGTAAAAGTCTCCCATCTCCTTTCAACCAGGTCATTGGCTTTCATGGGTGAGGGTGACATATTTGGTTCTGCCACCCCAGCTCTCCATCTTTCCAACACTGATGGACCACCTCAGCTTGGCAGTGGTGCTTGAGGCAATGTTCTCCTCGATTCAGGCATTGAAGGCCACAATTGAGATTCGGGGGTGGGGTCCTTTTCCAGTCTTCAGCCTCTTTGTGGTCACTGCCCTGGGCAGACATGGTATGCACGGTTCCCATGGTAGGGCTGGGTTGACCAGTTTGCATTTTTTGCCTCTCCAATCTTCCCAAGAAAGCAGGACTCTTAAAACTGCAGTTGTTCCAAAAGGAGCTTTTATTGAAAGGTTTGTGATAACAAGAGATCTAGGCAAGAACTGAAGCATCCCACTTAAAACTAGCTATTTAAAGCAATGCTAACCAATCCCCTCCCATACTACATCATTGCAGGGAAACAGAAACTTCATATAGAGATTAGCACAGTAATGCAGGGAACAGAAACAGAAGCTTTATATACAGATCACTCCATTCCTTACCTGTTCCTCCCACCAAAATACCAGCGTCCCTGTAGAAATATCTGGGACCTGACACCTATGCTTAATGTCACACTATCCTGGTCTATCCTTCTCTTCTCTCTGAGGATTTTATTTAGAGTCCTCTGGTTCACATTGTTTGTCAGTCTTCTAAATATCTTCTCCCTAGGCTTTGTGAATTATAGGGAATTTTACCAGATGCCCTTTATCTATATCAGAGGTTTAAAACTGGATTTCTTCGAGGGACAGATCAACATTGTAGTTCTCCACTGGCCAGTGAGGGGGAAAGGAGCAGACGGAAGATGGGACAGACTTCTCCCATGGTACTGTGCCAGCCAAAACAGGGCACAGGTCCCTCCTTTCTGCCCCATTTTTGGCCTGAATGGCCTCCTGCAGCACATTGCTAGCCAAAACGTTCTGTTTTGGCCTACTTTATGCTGAAATTGTTGCTAGTTGCAGAAAATGTTGCTAGTTTTGTAATATAGTGATAAAATCATTAGCCTAATGCTAATATTTAGTAGTTTAAAGATTAATATTTAATTTTAATTAAGAAAGGCATTGATAGGCTTAGGGAAAACTATAAATTGCATTTCAAATTAAATTAAGATGGCAAAATATTATTGGCTTCCTGAAGTTCTCCTCTTTCACTATGAATCCATATGGATGTGCTTTACATATGATTGAAACAATTATAAATATACATAGACCAGTTTTTAATTTTTTTTAATTGAAGTAAATTGCTTTTATACATTACAAAATGGAATTTACAGTGACTGTCAGATTACATGACAAGCAAATTATGTATACTAAAATTCCACAGAATTGTGCCTGCCTACTTGAGTAACTCAATCTCTACAAGTTGAACTAGCAGCGGTGATACTTATCAATTTATGCAATAATCAGTTTGGCAAAAAGGTTGTGTTTATAGTTTTACAATACTTATTCAACTATATCTGATACCATTTTTACTGATTTATTGTTTCATCTTCTGAATCATATTTACAGAAATATTCTTGAACTAATGCTTAAACTGCAAGTGTTAATGCAACAATTTTCTTATTTTAGAATATTCTGGAACTGGGCCCTAAGTACCTGAAATTGTATACTAAAAATATTCCTTCATGGGTATGTTTAATATTTTATTGCACAAATATTATCAGATATTTTATCAGTGACATGATTTTAAAACTATATAAATATTAATGTTATATTGGTCTTTTCAAGTAAATTGTATTACTTAATCAGTTATTCTATCTGATTTAATAGTAAATTTGATTTTTTTCTATTTGTCCAATATTTATTATCCTCATTTTTATTTATTTAAATTCTGATTTACATCATTCTGATATTTATTTTCTGATCAAAGTGTTTATTTATGACCATGTTTTGTACCCTGACAACAAAAGCCATAGGAAACGGATTAAGTTCTGGTCAGTTTCAGGCAGCAGTGTAAGCTAGCCAAACCAATTAAAGTCACCGAGCTGAGCATGTTAACTTGTGGTTAACTAATACCTGCGGTGGCGCAGTGGTTAGCGTGTAGTACTGCAGGTTACTTCTACTGATCTCCAGCTGCCAGCAGTTTGGCAGATCGAATCCCACCGGGCTCAAGGTTGACTCATCCTTCCATTCTTCTGAGGTGGGAAAAATGAAGAGCCAGATTGTTGTGGGCAATATGCTAACTTTGTAATCTGCTTAGAGAAGGCTGTAAAGCACTGTAAAGCAGTATATGCCATATTTTTGTGAGTATAAGATGCACCTTTTTTCCTCTAAAAAGAGGCTGAAAATCTGGGTGTGTCTTATACACTGAATACAGCATTTTTGCCTCCTGAAGTCCCCCCCTTCACCAAAATGGCCGTGCTAGAGGCTTTCAGACAGCTCCTGGGGGCTGGGGAGGGCAGAAATGAGCAAAAAACAGCCCATTTTTGCTCCCTAGCCCCTACCAGCACTCTATAAGCCTTCATAAGCCTATGCATGCAATTGTTTTTACAAAAACGGCCCATTTTTGTGGAAAATGGCCTGGGTTTTGCTCATTCCCCCCCCCCAGCCCCCCAGAAGCACTCTGCAAATGCCCCCAAGGCTATTCATGCCTCTTTTTTTTAAAAAAAAATGGGCCCGTTTTTTCAAAAAAAACTTCCCCATTTGGGGAAGGTTTGCAGAGTGCAATAACTTTTTTTTCCTTTTGAAAAGCTGTTTAGTTAGAGTGGTTGATGAGAATTACATTGATCAAGTGCTGTCCCAACAGAAATAAAGTTTAGGTGCTACAGGAGGTCAGCAATTTCCTTCTCCAGCACATGGATAAATAAACCTGGAAACATCTACCTACCTACCTACCTATTTTCCTGTGCGCTGCTTGGAGAGTCCAAGCATGGGTTAAATTTTGGATGGACTGGATTGAATTTTATGGCCACGCCTCCTGGTCTCCAGTAATCTCCAGTTTTCAATTCAGTCCAGCCCATTTCGGACATACTTTAATTTTGTCTCCAAAATTAATTCTATCTCCTTTAAAAAGAATTGGATTCCTGTATTTATTTGCTAAATTTCTTATCCTTATTCACTTGCCTTTTCTTCAACTCATCGCAGAAGAATAACAGGCTCCCCAGGCATCCTGGTTACCCAGGCACTGAGAGCTCCCTTCCAACTGCCTCTCCTCCGCTGGGCTTGTCATTTAGGCTTCTTTCACAGCGAGAGGCTTATTGATCAGCTGTCAGCACTTTCTCTCCATCGGAGGCTACGGATCAGCGCGGAAGCCATGGCCGGGTGTTTATTGTTGCTGGTGATGACGAAAGCCAGCCTTAGATGCGCGACCCAATTTTCTGTCAGCACTGGCAATGTGGCTCGTCCTGGGTGCTGCCATCTTGGTCAGCCATTTTAACCTGCCCGTTTCGGCGCCAGAATTTCCTGCCCAGCCACCATTTTGTCTACATTCCAGCAGCGACTTGAGGGTGAGTGGAACTCGCGGTTGGTCCTCACCAGCATGTCTGAGGCGAGAAATTTTCGAAGTGCTTGGCCCTAAACCATCCTCCAGGTATGCCCAGCACACACCTGACAATCCGGAAATTGCTTCTTCCCACCCCGGCAGGGCAGTGCCTTCCATCAGCGCGGGCTAGCCCTAATTCCCTTCAGGGATCGCTCCGGACAGTGAGCAATCATTCCTCCGACGGATTCAGAATGGCAGATGACATCACTGACGCTCCCTTGCCAGCAGGCCAGTCATCCAGGCAAGACGGACCCCTTCTCAGGAGGGCAGGCAGGGTCGCCAGGGAGGCCACAAGGGGTGCAGGGTCCAGCAGGCCCTATCCCAAGGTTTCTAAGGTACAAGAAAAAGATTCCATCAGGCGCCAAAAGGCCCTAGAGAAGGAATTTGCTAAGCCCAACAAGGCCCAGTGGCTCAAGTCCACCAGTCAGATCAGCCAGACAGCCCCAATTCTCAGGAACCTCTTGGTCAGGCCCCATCCATCTCGGAATGTGAGGATTGTTCTAGGGAGGTTTCCATTTCGGGAGGCTCCAGGTCACCTTCCCCCTCCCTGGGTAGGGCTGCAGACCTTTTTGATTGTGAGATAATCTCAGAAGCAGGGGACCCTCCTATTGCAGCCTCCCTAGTTAGGGGTACCACCTTCAGGGACACTACAGCGGGGATCCGCCCAGTGGAAGATCGGGCCCGGCTCTCTCCGCAGAGATGCGAGAGGTGATTGCCAAGGCGATGTCTCAGGGAATCACCGAATGTCTATAGAGGTGAGAGGCACCTCTGGTTGCACCCCAGAATCCGGCACAGGCCCCTCAGGCCACTTCCTTACCACTAGCTCAGCAGGCTCCCCCAAACCACTCAGGTCTCAAAGGACCTTCTCCAGCCCCAGAGGCCCCCTCCTCCACCTCCATCGCTAGCCAACGGTGAATCTATCTCGGACGAAGGGGATATGGGGGACCAGGATTTGTCAGAAGATGAACATACTACTCCGGGCAAACCTGCTTTCACGGGTCTGTTCCAGCCTAGCCTGTTCAAGGCTATCTTGATCAAAGCCAAGGTAGCTACTCACGTGGAGGTGGCAGCACCACCAGAGCAGACCCCTGCAGATGAGGATGACCATAGTAAGAGTTTATTTGATGAAAAACTTCCACCTCAGGAAATTGTTCCCTCACCTAAGATTTTCAAGGACATTGTTCAGCGTCAGTTGGTTCAACCAGGAACTTTTGCCACCCCTGGGGTAATGACAAACGTCTTTACACTGTAGACCCTTCCATGGAGGAGATCCTTAAGCTGCCCTCCGTAGATCCTCTGATAGCTGCCCTTACCTCCTCTTCAGTGCTCCTGCCCGACCTTTTAGAAGGCCTTAAAGCGGAGTACAAGAGGGCCAAATGTGTGTCTCACAAGACTCACCAGGCCGCAGCATGGGCCATTAAGGCAGTCACATCTGCCTCATTCTTTAACAGGGCCACCATTGCCTGGCTACGCAAGTTACTCACTAGGTTGCCTGCAGGCGATGCTAGGCTATGCCATGACGTAAACAAGATTATGGCAGCAGTAGAATACTCAGCAGATGCCACCCTCAATGTCGCGAAATTCACCTCGTGTGCTATGGCATCTAATGTCATCTCTCGGCGTCTCCTTTGGCTTCGCCATTGGAACGCTGACATGAGATCTAAATGGAAGATTGCCTCCGCTCCCTATAAAGGGGGAAGCTTTTCAGGGAGGCCCTAGACTCAGTACTAATCAAGAACAAAGATAAACAGAAAGTCATGCCTTCGGTTTCTCGGAAACCTGATCATAGGTCTTCTAATTATTCCCGTAGACAGACCCCACCGTCAGTCTGACCCTCAGCTTAGTCCTCATTTCAGCGCCCTTACGCTCAAGATACAGATAGACCCCAGGACAGGCAGTCCTTTAGGGACAGGAACTGATACCAGCCCTATGCTCGTCGGCCCTTTTGAGGCGGCTCTGGAAACAGGCCTTTTTGTCAAAACAAGTGACCACCATCCCAACCCTTCCATAGGGGGCCAGCTTCAATTATTTGCTGCTCGGTAGGAGGAGATCACCTCAGATGTGTGGGTGATCCAAACAATCCAACTGCGCCTCACCTTGGAATTCCTCTCCCCCCCCTCGACATTTTATTAATTGCCCAACTCCCAAGTGTCCTACCAAGAGGGCCCTCATGGAGGCTGAGACTTGTCACCTCAGGGCCATCAGGGCCATAGAGCCAGTTCCCCCCAGCCAGGAGCGAAAAGGGTTCTATTCGATCCTCTTTCTAGTTCCCAAGAGCTCCGGGGGGTGGAGAGCGATACTGGATCTAAAAAAGTTGAACTTTCATTTGGCATACAAAAAGTTCAAAATGCAGTCCCTACAATCAATCCTCAGCTGAATTCGAGAAGGGGACTTCTTAACATTGATCGACCTGAAGGAGGCATATCTCCATGTTCCCATCAGAGCAGCACACAGGCGTTACCTGAAGTTCTTCTATGACGGGGCCCATTTTCAATATAGGGCTCTCCCGTTCGGCCTGTCATCGGCCCCAAGAACATTCACAAAGATACTCTCAGCTGTGGCGGCCCACCTGTGGGTTCGCCCCATTTGTCTGCAATGTTACCTGGATGATATTTTAATCCAGTCAGCGTCCCCAATGCACGCAGCTCGCGACCTGTGCATCACCATGCGAACCTTGCAGACTTACGGCTTCACCATCAACCTGGAAAAGAGCCAACTGATACTGGTCACCAGGATTCTACACCTGGGGACCATTATAGACACTCTATCTTGCCAAGTCTTCCTTTCTCCAGACTGAGTCTCCAACATCAAGGAACTAGTCCAGCAGGTTCATCTCTCCCCTTATACTCGCATTGTCACTCTGTCGCAATTGTTGGGGAAGATGATCTCATGTCTCTCCATCGTCCCCTGAGCGAGACTACACTCAAGAGACCTGAAGTGGTTTCTGCTTCTGATGCAGAAAGCCAAAACAAGCAACTCTCCTGCCAGGGTACGCCTCCCTCCCAAGATCATCCGATCTCTACAGTGGTGGCTGTCTCCATCCCTTTTGAAGGGAACCTGCTTCAAGGAACCATCCAGACTGACCATCAATACAGATACCAGCCTCTTCGGCTGGGGTGCTCACTTTCGCTCCAGGGTGGCTCAGGGTCAATGGACCAACCGCGACCTCACTCACAACATCAATTGGTTGGAGCTGAGGGTGGACAGACTGGGTCTCCAGGCCTTCCTACATGAGATCCAGGGACACCATGCTCTCATACTTACCGACAACATCACAACAAAGGGGCATATAAATCGCCAAGGTGGCACCAGATTGAGATCTCTCATGGTAGAGGCGGAGACAATTGGATGGTGGGCGGAGTGTCACCTTCTGTTACTAAGGGCGGAGCACCTCTCCAGGGTGAACAACATTCAGGCCGACTGGTTGAGCCGGACCACCCTGGACCACTCGGAGTGGTGTCTACATTCAAGACTCTTTCACCAGCTGTCGCAGAGTTTGGTCTCCCTCAAGTCGACCTATTTGCACCCCAGATAATGCCCAGCTGCCTCGTTACTTCACCAGATACCAGTGCCCCGGGGCAGAGGGGATCGACGCCCTCCGCTGCTCCTGGCCCCGGGGCCTGCTTTACGCTTTTCCTCCCTTGGCTCTCCTTCCCAGACTGATCAGGAAGATCCTTCAGGAACAGGCGGAGGTCCTTGTGGTAGTGCCTTATTGCCCCAGGCAGACTTGGTTTGCCGATCTGACCAGCCTCTCCATCGTACCTCCTTGGAAGATACCACAGGAGTCAATCTCTCTCAGGCAGGGGGCTGTCTCTCATCCAGAGCCCCAGTGGCTCAAATTAGCTGTCTGGCACTTGAGAGGGACCTCCTGACGAAAGCTAGATATTCTGATAAAGTCATCTCAACCATTCAGGCTTCACGTCGGCCCACTACCACAAGAATTTACGACGCCACCTGGTCTACTCTTTCCAGTTGGTGCGTCGCTCGCCACATCCAACTTGCCTCAGCTTCACTTCCAAACGTCTTGGACTTTCTCCAAGACAGTCTTGATAAAGGGCTAGCCCCCAACACCTTACGTCATCATGTAGCTGCTCTTTCAATGGTTCTCTCTGGCAACAACGGCCATCCACTCAGCAGACATCCAGAGGTGCATAGTTTCTTGTGTGGGGCTTCCAACCTCAGCCCCCAAATTGTGCACAGATATCCTTCCTGGGATTTATCCACGGTCCTCAGAGCACTTACCAACACTCCCTTCAAGCCCATTCATCGGTCTTCCTTACGACATTTGACTTTCAAAACTGCCTTTCTGGTGGCAATTACATCAGTCAGCAGTCTCAGAAGTAGCAGCCTTGTCGGTTCGGGATGATTTATGTACCATCCACTCTGACAGGGTAGTTCTCCTTCTCGATCCATCCTTCCTACCGAAAGTAAATATGTACTTCCATCAGGATCAGGAGGTTATCCTCCCGAATTTTTGCCCTCACCTCACTCAGCTGAGGGAATGTCGTTGGCATTCGCTCGACGTCCACAGAGCAGTCAAGACATATATCAAATGCACAGCGGCATTTCATCAATCTGAGGCCCTTTTCATTACTTTACAACCGACTTTCATGGGCCGCAAGGTCACCTCCTCTACCATCGGGAGAGGGATTAAGTTGTGCATTTCTCTTGCCTACAAGCAACAGGGTAGACCTGTCCCCCCTCGTATCACAGCACATTCCACTTGCAGTGCAGCTACCACTGCCGCATGGGCCACCCAGGCATTGATTGAAGATATCTGTAGAGCCGCGACCTGGGTGTCTCCGTCCTTGTTTGTTCGCCACTACAAGCTGGACAAATTTGCATCCGTGGAAGCTGCCTTTGGCAGACGGGTGTTGCAGACTGTTGTTTCTGAGCCTTGATAGGTTCTCGAATTTTTTCTTCCATTACCCACCCTTGGACATTTTTTTGCTTGGGTATGTCCCATGCTTGAACTCTCCAAGCAGCGCACAGGAAAATTACCATTGGCTTATCTGAAGGGTCCTTTTCTGTGTGCTGCAGGAGAATCCAAACCCTCCCTGAAGCACCTCCTCCTAACGGAGGCATATTGGATGTCTTCTACTTACCTTGGACACTGTTTTTTTGTGACAAACTTACCTTCCATGGACCATGCCTTCATTGAAAACTGGAGATTACTGTAGAGCCAGAGGCGTGACCAGAAAATTCAATCCAGTCCATTGGGCAGAAGGACAGAATTTAACCCATGCTTGGACTCTCCTGCAGTGCACAGAAAAGGACTCTTCAGGTAAACCAATGGTCATTCTCTCTCCCTCTACCTACTTACTGTATTTCTCTCTCCCCCTCTATCTACCTATATACCTACCTACTTTCTCTCTCTCTCTCTCTCTCCCCTATCTATCTACTGTATTTCTCTCTCTATTTTTCTCTCTCTATCCCTCTACCTACCAACCTATCTACACACTCTCTCTCTACCTACCTACCTACTGTATATCTCTCTCTCCCCCTTTACCTACCTACCTAACTACTCTCTCTCTCTCCCTGTCTACCTACTGTATTTCCCTCTTTCTCTCCCTCTCTATCCCTCTATCTACCTACCTACTTTTTTTTAAAAATCGCCTCTTCAAAACCTTATATGCCAGTGTGTCTCATACTCCGAAAAATACGGTAAGTGTAAGTGCTATTGCTATGGTTAGGATTTTTATGGATGTGCTGTGTTGCAAAGAAAAGCAATTCTGGAAAAGATAGTTTATTTATACAATTTCTCCTCAATGTGAAAGAGTAAAAAAAGAGGGGAGAGTCAGGCACAGAACACAGTATGGAGAACTTTATCTGAATAAGATAACAGCAATCAATGATCTTGGCACTCTCTCCTTCTCGCATTTGCTCCCTTTGGGCACATGTTCACTTAATAACCAAATTGTTGGAACAGAATAAAGTTATTAAAAAAGGAGGGGGTATATTTTATGAGTTTGGTAAGCTACTATCAGCCCTCCTGGATTAACCAGATAGGAAACATAACCATATCAGCTACATCTACTTCATTGTAAAAACTATATTAATAGACTCTTACAAATCTGAAGGTACAAACTTTCAATCACCACTTTTAACATTAGATCTGTTAAGGCAGATTTTTCTTTATTTTCTTTCTCTGACAGCTAAGTAATTGAGAGCTGCTCTTTCTCTTATCTGATTGTTTCCTGGTCAGCATCTCTTTCCCTCATCCTACAATGTCATTCTCATATTCTATTTCAGCTACTCAATGATGTTATAAATAAAAAAATATTGATTCTGTAAACACAGTATTGCAAGAACAAGCAGAGCAAAAGGCTAGCATGCTGCTTTTTCTTCGATCAAAATATTTTTTCAACGTATTTCCTATTTATGAGTAAACAGATTGCTATTGCCTCTCATTGCAGCAATAGACTCAAGTTTTAAATTGTTATTAGTTTTTAAATCGGTAAAATCATGGCTTACAATTAGATTTAATAATTAAAAAATGGCTGAAACAATAATTTTGATCATTCAGAGAAACATAAGCAAAAATTTTTTATTCAGTTCCTTATAGCACATCCTGAATGAAAACTTGCTGATTTATTTAAAATTAGAATATGATTCAGAACAAACAATTACAGTGGTACCTCAGTTCACGAACTTAATTCGTGAACTGACTCTGGTCGCGAACCGAATTGTTCGTGAACCGAGGCACAGTTTTCCATATGCTAAAAGCATAGCAAAAATTAAAAAAAAGTCACTGAAAGTACTCACAGTGTGCGTGCTGGGGCTTTTTTCTGTATTTTCTTCTCTACGATCTTCCTACAGGAAGTCACAACCATGTGACAGCCAGGAATACATTAAAAATGGCCGCGGTTCCTGTTTGTGAACCGAAGCAGAGTTCGTGAACCGAAGCACATTTTGAGGAAAATTTCTGTTCGTAAACCGAATTGGTCGTGAACAGAGGCGTTCGTGAACCGAGGTACCACTGTATGTAAAATTAAAATAGCTATTTTATTATAATAATTATACTTATGTGGAAATCTTTCAAATATATACTGTCACTAGTACTGGTCAATTTTTAAAATATTTCCTTCAAACCTTAAACAGTGATGACTGAATATTTTCTTGCAGTTTAGGAGCAGAATAAATGCAAACATAGTTTATGGAAATTGCAATCAAATGTAATAGATCCAATCTGGAGGACATTGTCCCTGTTCCATCTGTTCTTATCATTTCTATAGGCTTTGGAAGGATTTTCTTGCCTGTTTGGGACAATTATCTTGAAATTCTTGATGTGTCTAATATTTGGAATATCTGACGATGTAAGTTAAAACTTAGTTTTTATGTTTGCTATCAGAGTAATGCTTGCCAGCTTTGTATATTTTGTATTCTCTTCTGGTAATATGTACAATGTTAAAATTTCATAATAGATGCCATTGTTTTACTTGAAGTTGTAAAAATATACTTGAGAACTATGCCTATGAATAGAGTATTATAGTATACTTTAAAAAGTAAATTAGTACTAAATTTAAATCTATTAATTAATCACCCTTCTTGAATATCTTTATGTTTCATTGGGTGTACTACCTGAAGAAAATTATGGAACACAGCAATCATTGTGCAGTATTAAGTTATTTGACATATTATAAACTAGCTGTACCCGGCCACGCGTTGCTGTGGCCCTGTCTGGTTAAATGGTTAAATGGCCAGTCTGGTTAAATGGTGTGTAGATCTACACCTGCACACACAAACACATACACACAACCACCGTATAATCCCCAACCTACTTACCTACTGTATTTCTTCCTCTCTTCCTCTACCTACCTACCCACCTACCTACCTACTGTATTTTTCCCTCTGTGTGTGTGTGTGAGGGAACATTGGAGGCTTATTTGGTTACTGAGGAAACGACCATTGGAAATGTGAGGGGGGGATGCATGACGCATCATAAGAGGCAGCCGGGTGGGAGGAGATTAAGGGAGAAAAATAACTGAGAAGTGCGGTACTTTTACATTTGTGCTGCTTGCACATGGCAGAGGTGTGCCAGCCACATAATCTGTATGTATGATTGTTACTCCCTTTCTTAGCAACATTGTGTGAAAATTTGGTGGCAATTGGTGCAGTACTTTCTGAGATTAGCGATTTTGCACAAACTATTTTAAATTTTTATTTATATAGATGTCTTTAACTATGGCTGTATCAGATGTACTCTCTGAGTGATGTAGTTGAGTTTCACAGCGTTCTTTCTTAGAGATTTGAAGCAAGTGTCAAGTAATACTTATCGTGGAATGAAAAACTAAGTTTCCATTTGTTCCTAACACCCAAAAGCTACTGAAACTTTTGCAGGGGCATTCTTCTGGGCCTTTTTCCTTCACTCTTTTGTGCTGGTGAAGATTCTGGGAATTATGTAGGTTTCATGTTTTGTTGCCCTCAGTGAATTGCAGAAGTATCTGGTTGCAAATTATTAAAAAGAGGGGGGTAAGAGACACATATTAAGTGTAATAATGATAGAAATAATTAATTGACATATTTAAAATAAATAATGGGAATAGGAAGCATAATTGAACTCCAAATAACTTAGGCAAATAAAAGGGGGAAAACCCATACATTGTTTTATGAGTTGTGAGAATAAATGTATACCTGTGGTGATTTACCAACAATATTTTAGGCAGCATTATTTATTTATTTAGCAGCATTTCTAAACTATTCAAATCCTGAATTGTCTGGTGGAAAATAGTGAAAACAAGAAAAAAAGTCAAATTCAAAATTTGATTTTGAATAGTATAATTAATACAAAATAGTATAATTAGAACAAATCATAGAAATCATAAAATCTACTTTGTCCTCTAGTCAGTTTAAGCCAAAGACTTGGTGGAAAAGACCTCCAAAAGGAGAAGACCATCGCAAGTAGAGATTATTATTAAGAACACCTGCTAGCTTGTGACATCCACGTACCTCACAAACAACACAGATTCTTAGCACCTCTGGGACACCAGATTGGATGGGCATATTCTATTCAATAAAGTATTGTTTCACATAATCCAGCACAATATTGTGTAAGGCTTTAAAGGTAACAGCATGCATAGAAGCCTACTAGTAACAATGCACCAACTTTAAATTGGTGTTATTTTTAATCAGCAGATTCATTCCACTACCAATCTTGTCACAATGCTTTCCGTTAGTTGTATCATCTCCAATGGCTGCCCCAGAGCTAATTACAGTGTGATCTAGACATGAATTGCTTTTTCATGGAAAGGAGAAGTAAATAATGTGGAAATAAATACAGTTAAACATATATGCCTTCCAATTTCCTAGTCGTTTTAAAATTAGAACTCTGTCCAATTCTTGCAGTGTATTCTGGTATGACAAACAAAACTGAATGTAGTTTTCAGCCAATAATGGTTACTTTCCCATTTTACATTACAGCTCACATAATAATAATTTGTCTAACGAATGTATCACTGTCATTTTTTTCAATTAGGTTCATATAAGTAATTTGTTAAAAGCAAAACTTACCGGTTATAGAGATTTTGATACATCAATGTATACTTGTGCTGTGGAGTTTGATTTCATGGAAAAAGAGGTAAGTATCATTGATTCATTCATTCAGTACATTTCAATCCTTTTGCAATTAATAAGATTAACATACGAATCTATTGATATAGGTAAGTGTTTGACTTACAACTAAAATTGGGCCATCACAGTTCTAAGTCGTGATAGTTGTAAAACAAATCAACCATATCAGACCAAATTTTATAATTTATTTTTTGGCAGTTGTTAAGCAAACCAATGGTTCACTATGGGTGTTTATTTTGGCAAAAACTGGAAGTAGGTACTGGTTTTCAGTAAAACACACAGCCACGTGATCACAGGGCACTGCAAATGGCTATAAGTGTAGTTGTGTTGGCTGACATCTTAAAGTTCAGTCAATTATTGGAACTTCAAATATGGATTTTAACTAGTCCCAATGTAGGTGTATAACTTCAAATGGTTACTGGCTACTAAGTTACTGGTCCTAAATCAAGGACTAATTGGAGTAAAAAACTTTTTAAAACGTACAATTTTTATCTGACTTTTTTCTACTTTGCCAACTCACTTCCACCCAAAACAATATTTTGACTAGACTGAATGTATATATGTCTTTGTGTGTGTACAAAAGCAGAGAAACTTCAAAAACTGTCTAAACGCTATTCTGAATAATTAGCATATGAATGACAAAGTGCTCAATTCTCACACATGGAAAATTTATATACTATATGCATTAAGGGCAAAGTTAAGAAAATCCTCTTCAGTTTATCTCTGCTTACTACTTTGTTAAAGTTTGTTTAGATTTCTGCATCATTGTTTTTGTAGTTAGATTGAACCATAGTTAAATAGTTTCACTTATTTAAAAGCCAATTAAATTCTATTTCAAAACAACCCCCTGTAGCGTAGTAGAAATGAAATGAGTTCAGAATAAATGTGTATTTATGTATTATAGTCTAAAGCTTCCCAGTCCAAACCAAAATAGTTTGCCAAATGTGCATTGCTGGAGTGATAGGCATAAATAAGAATTATTTCTGAATGAGAAATGATCATTTAACTATACAAAATAATCCACATGAATCCAATGGAGTATCCTTTGTAGTTAAAACGATTCTATATCCTGTGAAGTGTTTATATCAGTGGTGGGATTTAAATAATTTAACAACCGATTCTTTGCCCTAATGCCAGGGTGGTCATGGCTGGGTGGTCATGTGACTGGGTGGGCTTGGCCAATTTAATGTGCTTCTCCCCCCGAGAGGCCCGAGGGGGATCTCCTTTAGGCTCTATTCTGGGATACCAAGAAGTAACATGAGCTTTGGAACCCCAGCAGGAAGCCTAATTTGTCCTTGAATGGAACTGCAAATGGAGCAGGAAGTTCACCTGGCTACAGCTGGGGAAGTTTCCATCTCGGACCTCAACTTTTCTCTGCCAGGTCAGAAATGGTGGTGGTAGGAGTGTTGCCCTCTGCCTGCCCACCCGATGCTGTTTATGAAGACTGCTGTAGGAGTCTAGGGTGGAAAGGAAAATGCAGAGTGACTACTTCAGGACAAAGTCAAACTATACATACCACTAATAACCACCCAAACCAGGAAAAACAAATTACCAACAATAAGGAAGCTTCAGTCAAAAAAAAACACCTCTTTGGCGCAAAAACAAAACTGGGAACATAGCTAACTTCAAAGTCTCTACTAAACCTTATGCCGATAGATAATGGCAGAATGCATCAGTTATCACAGCAAACAAGAGGAAAACCTACTATGCACAAAATCCACCCGGGCCTTCTATAATTTTGTAAACAACAAACTTAAAGACTCAAGATCCATCCCACTATTAAAAGGGCCAAACAGGAAAAACTATAATGATGAAATCTTTAATGCCAACCTCTTCAACAAATTCTTCAGTTCAGTCTTTGTAAACAGCAACAACTCATGTCCCACATTTCCCAATCGTACCACAACCAATTACAATGATCTATTACATGTCGATTTTACAGAAGATGCCGTTGAAAAGGTACTACACAACCTAAAACCATCTCTATTTATTGACCCTGATGGATTATGTGCCTACTTCTTTAAAAAGCTCTCAACCACCATAGCAGAACCTCTTAACATAATCTACAAAATATCCTTCAGAACCAGCTCCTTGCCTAATTTATGGTCACTAGCCATGGTCATCCCTACCTTCAAAAAAGGTGATCCGAGCCTAGTTGAAAATTACAGACCAATCTCATTATGTTGCATGACCTGCGAAGTCAAGGAATCAATCATAAACCAATCCATTACCCTCTACCCACTCTAACAAGCAGTTTGTCTTCAGAAAAAAATTGCCCTGTAATCTGCAACTCTTACACTGCAAAAACATATGGAATTTACAACTTGACCAGGGTAAAGCAATAGATGCAATTTATATAGACTTCTGTAAAGCCTTTGATTCAGTGGTACACAACAAACTACTTCTAAAACTAAAATCTTATGGTATCTCCAGTTCCCTGCATAAGTGGATAGATGCGTTCCTATCAAACAGGCAACAAGTAGTCACATCAATCCTGCACCTGTTAACAGCGGTGTCTCCCAAGGTAGCGTTTTAGGACCCACATTCTTTATACTTAAGTAACTTGTGCAGTCATATTATAAGCAACTGCGTTCTCTTCGTTGATGATGTAAAACTATTCAACACCACTGACAATGCTGCTACCCTACAAAAAGACCTTGACTATGTGTCAGAATGGTCAAACAATTGGCAACTCCAAATCTCAACCAGCAAATGCTCTGTCTTACACATTGGGGAAAAAATCAGAACACAAAATACAAGCTGGGTGGATATGACCTCGTATACCACTCTGTCAAGGATCTTGGAGTACTCATATCAAACGTCCCTTTTAGGGAGAGGGAGCGGTCTATAAATCAAAATAAAGTAAGTAAAGTAAATGATATAAGTGCCAGAGCTCACTGTAACAGCATTGCCAAAAATGAATTAAGAGTTGTTAACATAATCTTGTATAACTTCTTCTCTGGTAACATTGAACTGCAAACTAGGTCATACAAAACTTTTGCTGGACCAATTCTTGAATACAACTCATTTGTCTGGAGCCTGCACTGCATATCAGACATTAGTACAATCGAACAAGTCTAGAGATATTTCACAAGAACAGTCCTCCAGTCCCCTGCTCACAACAGAATACCTTATACCACCAGACTTGAAATTTTGGACTTAGACAACTTAGGACTTCACATCTTTGATCCAACCTAACCATAGTACATAAAATTATCTGCTACAATGTCCTACCTGTTAATGAATACTTCAGCTTCAATCACAACAGCACACAATAGAGACAAACCTATGATTTGCAGAAAATACAACTTCAGTAAAGAGTTGCCAAAGCCTGGAATGCAGTACCTGACACTGTGGTTTCTTCCCCAAGCCCCCAAAATGTTAACCTTAGACTGTCTACTGTCGACTTCACTCTATTCCTAAGAAGTCTTTAAGGACAAGCCAGTCCGGCGCAGTACAGGGGTGTGTGCGCATGGGGACAGTTTCCCACTGGGGCCTGGGCAGACAGCCCACTGCAATCTCTTGTTTTGTGTCTCCACCCATGCAAGTTTGCTAACAGGAGCAACTGCACTCGTGGCTGGTTTTCACTGGAAGCATGGTGCAAATTGCACAGCCTCAAGCAAAGGAGCTCCCAGAAATGGATTTTTTACAGCTGGTCTAGGCCAGCCTGTGCAAAAATAACAAAAATGCTCAGGAACCTTTATTTGTGAGTAAACCTCTGAGCTTTATTCGTGCTATAGACAGGACCTTAGCATACAATGAGTTAGGATAACCAATTAAAGCTAGTACTGGGAGCCTCCACCTTCCAGCACTTCTTATAGGTTCCCAGTAGCCACCATCTGGTATTGCTCCCTCTCACAGCTGATTGTTCTTTAGTCAGTTCAAACAGCCCGCCTGGCTGCTCAGCATGGTGCTGTGCAGGAGAGTGCTGACATGATGTCATCAACTGTCGATGCCTCCAGCAACTGCCTTACACTGAGAGTCAATCCTTTGCAGCCATTTCAAGTCTCCGCAGACTCTGCAGACTCCTTTGCAATGGAGGTAACCGCTCTGCACTGGATCCAAGGCCAGTCACTGTCAATCCCTCCCCCCACAGGTAATGTTGAGCCTTGGCCTGGGGCTCAACATGCCTCTTTTCTCAGTGTGCACAAGAAGTTACACCCATCACTCTTTCCATGGTAACTGTAGGAGGCACCAGAGGAGGGGGCTACTGTAGAATCCTTGGATGGTTTGCAATGCAATGGTTCTAGATGTGGGGACAGGAGGCGTAGCCCATTCAGATGAAGACCAATAAGAACATAACATAAGAATAGCCTTGCTGGAATAGCCACAGCCCATCTGGCCCAGCATTCTGTCTCACACAGTGGCTCACCATTTGCTTCAGGGCATTGAGAAATATCCTGCCTATCTCTCCAACCCGGAGGGTGTCCTTAGGCATCCATAATGATAGCCATGGATACCCTTGTTCTCCATGAACTCGTCTAATCCTTTCTTAAAGGTGTCGAGGCTGACAGCTGTCACCACTTCTTCTGGCAGGGAGTTCCATAGACCAGTGATCCTCTGGGTGAAAAAGTACTTCCTCTTATTTGTTTGAGGTCTAGCTTCCAAAAGTTTCATGGAGTGCCCCCTAGTTCTAGTGTTGTGCAATAGGGAAAACAGTTTTTCCTTTTCTACTTTGTCCACACCATGCATGATTTTATAGACTTCAATCAGGTCACCTCTCAGGCACCGTCGTTCTAGAGTGAAGAGGCTCAGCCGTTGCAGCCTCAGATGGTAAGGAAGGTGTTCCAGCCCTCTAATCATTCTGGTTGCCCTCCTCTGCACCTTTTCCATTTCCATAATATCCTTCTGAAGGTATGGTGACCAGAACTGTACACAATACTCCAGATGGGGCCTCACCATAGATTTATAAAGAGGCAAAATGACACTTGCTGACTTATTTTCTATACCCTTCCTAATGATCCCTAGCAATGAGTTTGCTTTTTTCACTGCTGCGGCACACTGGGTTGACACCTTCATTGAGCTGTCCACCAGGACACCCAGGTCCCTTTCCTGGTTAGTTGCAAGGAGTTCAGACCCCATCAGTTTATAGATATAGTTGGGTTTTTTTGCCCCAACGTGCATCACTCTGCACTTACTAATGTTGAAGCTCATTTGCCACTGGTTTGCCCACTCCCCCAATGTCAAGAGATCCCTCTGGAGCTCCTCACACTCTCACTCAGTTTTCACTACCCTGTATAATTTAGTGTCGTCGGCGAATTTGGCTACCTTGCTGTTTACTCCTACTTCTAGATCATTTATGAAAAGGTTGAAGAGTAGGGGTGCCAGTACTGAACCTTGGGGGACCCCACTTTTTACTTCCCTCCACCTGGAGAAGTGTCCATTTAACGCTACTCTCTGTTTCCTGTCCCTTAGCCAGTTACTAATCCAAGACAAGGCCTGTCCCTTTATTCCATGACTGGCAAGTTTATTTAAGAGCTTTTGGTGCGGGACCTTGTCAAAGGTCTTCTGAAAGTCCAGATAAACAACGTCAACTGGATCTCCCTTGTCCACGTGCTTGTTGACACTCTCAAAAATTCCAGCAGATTAGTGAGGCATGATTTGCCTTTGCAAAAGCCATGTTGGCTCTCCTTCCGCAGCGCCTTCTCTTCTACGTGCCTATTAATTTTATCTTTTAAGATGGTTTCCATCACTTTACCTGGGACACTTGTCAAGCTGACCAGTCGGTAATTTTCTGGATCACCTCTGGATCCTTTTTTTTTATATTGAAAAAGTTTTATTGGTTTTACATTTTTTCTATAGGATAGGGTAAGGGATACAAAGAAATTTTGAGAGCATTCACGTCAGAGTCGTCGGCCCTTCCGAGACCTCAAAATACACAGTAATAAAATAACAAAAAAAATTTTTTTTCATAACACTACAAGGTAAAAGCAAGTACATATACCTAAATTCTCAATTCCATGCTGTCAGACATTTACAAAAAATCCAGATACAAATATTATGCAAAATTGTTCAGAAAAATCAAGGCAAAGTTATTTTTTCGATCTAAGTCTCTTGGCTATTGTATCTTCTTTTTCTCCTCCCTGGCCCCCAGCGGGCGGGGCCGCGGCCCCCTCCGTCCCCCCTGGATCTTCCCCCAGGGCAGAGGAATGTTTTTTAAGAAAGGCTTCCGCCTCAACAACTGTTTTAATCCTCACTCTTCCTCCTTCCCAGAACACCAGCATCCCTTCGAGTGTCACCCACTTGAACCAAATCCCATGATCAAATAAAATTTTAGACAAGAAGGAAAATTTCCTCCTTGCTTCTCGAATCTTTCTAGGGATCTGCTTCAAGATAGCAACCTCTTTTTGTTGGTAGATTAATGGACTACCTCTCTGCACTTTCAGGATTTCCTCTCTGGTTGACCTTCTAACAAATTTCACATGTATCTCTCTAGGCACTTCATTTATCCTGGCATATGCTGAGTTAATTCTGTAGGCTAGGTCAATGTCCCCCCTGATCTCATCTTTAGGTTTTTGTAAATAGTCTGCTAAAATTGTGCTCATAAGATCAGGGAGGCATTCACCAGATTCCTCAAGAACGTTCTGAAATCTCAAAAAATATGTCATTCTTTCCATATCTATCCTAGACACATGCCCATTTGTTTCCCCAACCTCTTTAATAACATTTTTAATCTCTCCCTTAACCCCCACCAACCCCCCTTCCAATTCTTCAGTCTTCTGTGTATTTTCCAGCACTTGCTTCCGTGTGTCCAATAGCTCCTTCTTGAAATTGATGTTTTCTGCCCTCTGGGCCTGAATTTCTTTTACCAAAGTTTGTATAACAGTTTCAAGAGAAGCCATCCGTTGTTCTAAACTTGCCAATGCTGTTTCTTGAGCCATGATTAACTGTTAAAGTCAATGCCACCAAAATGGCGTTTTCAGGGTGGGGTTGGTGAGACTAACCGGGAGCCAAAAGTTCTGATCAAGGTTGAAACGTTGTAAAATTCAGGAACCAAGAGAGAGACAATTTTCCAACTAAATAGTTATAATAACGAAGGTACTCCAGAAAGGAAATCACAAATCCAGCAAGAGAAAAATTCTTCATCAATATCCAGAGAGAGTCCCAATTGTAAAGAGACGCTGGGAATTTTCCATAGTTAAAATAATCAGGCAGGGACAAAAAAAAGCCACCTTCCACCGCCCATCTCAGTGGATCCTTTTTTGAAGATAGGTGTTATATTCGCTACCTTCCAGTCATCCGACACAAGGCCTGATTTGAGGGAAAGATTATATATTTTGGCAAGGACATCAGCAATTTCATCTTTAAGTTCCTTGAGAACTCGTGGATGGATGCCATCTGGTCCTGGTGATTTGTTAGTGTTTAGTTTAACAAGACATGCAAGGACCTCCTCCCTGGTTATTTCTATCTGGGTTCATTCCTCAGTTTCCCTCCCTACAAAGATAGGCTCTGTTTTAGGCATGTGATCTCTGTCTTCTTCAGTGAATAGAATTCATTGAGTCTCTCTGCAATCTCTGCTTCCTCCTTAATAATCCCTTGCCTTCCATTGTCATCTAATGGTCCAATGGCCTTCCCAGTTGGGTTCTTACTTCTAATGTACTTAAAGAAGTCCTTGTTATTTCTTTGAGTGTTTTTAGCTAAACGCTCCTCAAAGTCTTGCTTTGCTTTCCTGATTGTTGCCTTGCATTTGTTCTGCCAGAATGTATGTTTCTGCCTGTTGTCCTCATTTGGAGTAGCCTTCCATCTTTTAAATGAGCTTTTCTTGCTTTTGATCACTTCCCGAACAGCTCCTGTAAGCCACATCGGAGTCCTCTTGAACCTGCCGGTGCTCTTTTTCCTTTTAGGTATACATTCCAATTGGGCCTCTGTTATAGTTTTTGTGAGCAGCCTTCATGCCTCATGGAATGTTTGGACTTTCTCAATTCTCCCTTTCAGCTTCTTTTTTCCTAGTTTCCTCATCTTCGGGAAATTTCCTTTATGAAAATTTAAGGTCTCTGTGTTAGATTTTATCTGTGATTTGCAGTCTATGGTTAAGTTAAAAATAATTGTGTTGTGGTCACTGTTCCCTATTGTATCAGTCACATTAACATTTTGCACCAGATCCTGTATATTGCTCAGAACCAAGTCAAGGATTCGTGTACCTCTAGTTGGGTCTTCAACCATCTGTTCCGGGGAACAATCATTTAGCATATCTAGGAACTTTATCTCTTTGTCATGTGCTGAACAACAGTTCACCCAGTCTATGTGAGGGTAATGGAAATCCCCCAATGAAGGGGAACATTCCCGCTGACCCTCAGGGAAAACTCCCATTCCCTTTCACACACAGTTCCAGCCTATATCTCTGCAAGCAATTGTGGCCAACACTCTGACCCATCACCAGTTTTATGATGTCTTTCTGGAATGATTTTCCTAATGCAAAAATATAAATTAAAATGTTTCATTTTAAATGAATAAATTTTACAAAATAAATTTGCATATAAGCCTAGCTGAGGCAGATGTTTTAAGTAGAAAAAAAAAAGCATAGATATGACAAAATAAATACTAACTTATGAGGGGTAATTGTGTGACTATTTCCTAAAAATGAATTTTTTTTTACAGTTTTATCATCAAATATCTCTACATAAAAGTTACTTTAATTTCAGACTCCAGTTAGATATATGAAAACGCTTCTGCTTCCAGTAGTCCTTATTGTTTTTTCAGTAAGTGTTGTAAAGGTATGTCATCACTATTTTTTCTTTTATCTTTAGCATGTTGTGTCACATGTTAAAACAAAATAGTTCTTAGAAATCAAACACAAGGCCCAATTTTCAGCTACCCAATTTTGGTGGAACAGTCCCAGGGATCCTACTATCCACAGTGAAGCTGTTTAGAGGTTGAATGTGTTATCAACTTTTTTTATTCATAAATGCAGATGAACAGTACCGGTTTGAATGTATTGAATAGTATAAAATCTTAGGCAAAAAACATCAGAATGAGTATTTACACCTTTTCCTGTCTTATTTATTGATTGCAATTTTTTTCAATAAAATAGTCGCTAGGCGCACCATTTATTTGACAAAGTGAGAAACAGCAAAGATTGCTGGTTGCTACCATCTCATTCAAATAAAATTCTCTCACACATCCTTTGATCTGGTCCCCCCCCCTTTTTTTTTTGCCTCTTCTCAGCTATTTCCTGAACTGTTTCTCTTCAGTGCAGCACTTCTGTAAAATGTGCTAATTGCAAGTTAAGAAGCTGAGTTCTGTGGCATTAATTAGTTGATTGGAACCCTTAGTTGGCAGTTGAGTGCAGAGAAAGAGTGCAGAGAAGAGCAACAAAGATGATTAGGGGACTGGAGGCTAAAACATGAACGGTTACAGGAACTGGATATGTTTAATAAAAAGAAAGACTAGGGGAGACATGATAGCAGTGTTCCAATATCTCAGGTATTGCCACATAAAAGAGGGAGTCAAACTATTCTCAAAGGCACCTGAGGGTAGAACAAGAAGCAATGGGTGGAAACTAATCAAGGAGAGAAGCAACTTAGAAGTGAGAAGAAATTTCCTGATAGTTAGAACAATTAATCAGTGGGACAGCTTGCCTCCAGAAGTTGTGAATGACCCAACACTGCAAGTCTTTAAGAAGATGTTGGATAGCCATTTGTCTGAAATAGTATACCTGGACAGTGGGTTGTACTAGAAGACCTCCAAGATACCTTCCAATTCTGCTGCTGTATTGTATTGTTGCGGCCTGAAATTGACAAAACTTTAATTAATTTCACATTGAAATTATTTTTGTAGTAAATGCACATATTGGTTGGAAAATTATTTTTATTACTGTTTATTACTATTATATTTGCAAATGGTCACTATCCAAGGCAGTTGCTAAATGAGGACTGCTTGTGCAGAGGGTTAAGAAATGTATGGAATGGAAGAATTATTTGAAATTACCTATTATGTGCAAAATACTTTTATTAATTTTAGATGATTTTCTCTCCATCCCACCCCAATTCCTACTATAATTAAGAAAGTCACATTTTAGACTTTTTGACTGATGCTGTAGATAAATTTTTCAGGTGATATAAAGGATGTATCAACAGAGAAGGGGAAGTTCCACACATTTTCCTTCCACTCACTTTTCAGTTATACCTAATAGATTTATTTAGTCTTTTTGCAATAATGTGACAGAACAAAGTCAGGCTCATTCAGGTATGTATGACTAAGTTATTGTCTAAAGCAGGGGTGGCAAACTCATGTCATCATGGCAGTGTCACATAACGTATCAGGACGACCCCCCCTTCGCTAAACTGGGCATGGGTGTGGCCAGTGCTCGACACATTCAGTCCTTGGGCTGGAACTTTGACAGCCATGATCTAAAGTAATGTAGTGCATGACCATATAAATGACTAGCAGTAGGTATCTCTTCCAATGTAATTTATACATGTCCTTAGAGAAAAAGCATTAACTTATTTACTTTTTAATCAATGTTTCATAGGCATTTCAATATGTTATGCTTAAAAAGAAATCCTCTGAAAGGTAAATATATTTTTATTGAAGATCCAATTAGAGAAATATCATTAATAATGTTTTGTATCTTTAAAGGTATAAAGGATTCCTGTACCTTTAATATCAATTTGTCATTTTCTCTAGATAGTAATCACATAGCTGGTTTCTTTTTCTAATATTACGTCTTGTACACAGTAAAATTTACTTCCTTTCTTGGCTCTGGGCTTATAGGAGCATCCTTCACAACACAAAAATATCATGCAGGAATGAAGTTCCCAATTCTGAAAACTAGTTTGGATATTCCGTATTATAGTAGGCTTGAAAGTTTGTTGTTAATAGAGCAATGGGAAAAGTTCTATATTCAGATATTTATGAAAGGCAACTGTTAAATGAAATATAAGTACCATGCTTTGTATTATGCCATATAAAGTTACAGCATTTTTATTAATAATCTACTGTATAAATTCATCTACCCTATCATATATTAAGTACAGATAGTCATCAATGTACAACCAGTCACTTAATGACTATTGAAAGAAGGACTCCAACAAGAAAGCTAAGCAATTCTTTTTTCAGTCTCTTTACTGTTCAGAAAGACTATATAACACAATGTTTCTGAAGGCTTTAAAAAGATAGCACACAGAGAGGAAGGTAACTGCTGCATTGGATCAGAATAAGGAAGCTTGAGTCTTTGTGATCTGAATTTCCTTTCTCTGGCTCTTGTCATTAACAGACCTAAAGTAGCTCAGAAAATTAATATAATTAAAATACTATATTAGTATTAAACTCAAGAATTTAATTGCACAAGTTTTTAAAATCCTTAAATGATAGGCATTGTAATAGTTAACAGCTAGAAAAAGCCAATATAAATAGGTTGTGTTAAAAAAAGGTATCTAAAAATTTCAACATTGCAACCTAATGTACTACAGAGGGGAAGATCTCACAGGACAATTCCTAAAAATCAAGTTCATTTTTATATTTATCACCAAATGGTAATCTGCAAACTGTAACCGGAAGCATATGATATCATCTGATGATTGTATATGTCTATGAGACTGATGTAACTAAAATGTTTAAGGTAATATGTAATTTAGGGTTTTGTTAAATATTTTATAGACAAATTGATTAAACTTGTTTCTTTTATTCCAGACAGGAGTATTATTTTAACCAGAGTGAGGTAAGGATCTCATTCTCTCTTTTTTTCCAATATACCATTTAAATTTATTTTGCACAGCATTGTCTTGTTTCAAATATATATATTTAAAATAAAATGGAATTTTATGCACTTTTTTAAAAAATAATTTCAAATTAAAGGAATAAGAAAACAAACATAAGGTAAATCCATTTGTTTGCAGAGCAGTTTTTATAATGCTAAATTGTTATTTTGAGGCATGTTATGGGATTAACAGTGTATTTAATTGTTTCTGTAGGGCTTAGTATCCTTAACATATTTTTGTCATTAATATTGTTGCTGCTCTTTTCTAAAATTTTATTTGTTTTATTATATAAAATACAAAGAAAAATAAAAATAGGAAATTAAGGGAAAGAAACAGAGTGGGGAAAAGGGGGTGTGAGATACAAGTGTCTGATAACAAGAGGAAAAGAAAAAAAAATGGGGGGAACGGGAGAAAAAGCATTCTCTTCTGACTCTTAGCATAGTACAGATAAAAATATTCCAAGCTCAAGTTTTTGCTTTTACATATAAATATATAACTATTTCTATAATGACAAATCTTTCTGATCCACAAAACCAAAGTCAAAGTTTCATTTTTCTTCATCACAAGCACAAAATCCAGAAATGATATCCAAATGAGAATATATTTTCCTCTTTGAATAAAATAATTAATTTAAACATTCCTGCTTTTATCTTCCTTGTTATGGAAATAGTATGTATTTCTATTTGCACCTAATAATCTTTGTGAACTGTCACCATTTTTATTAACAAGATTCATTGTATTCTTTCAAATTCTTTGACCATAGTGAAGAAACCACCCCCCTCTTTTTTTACCCTTTTTTCAAGTGCCAAACTTTGTAAAATCAAAACTTTCTAATATATGTGTATCAGTGGTGGGATTAAAAAAAATTGTACTGGTTCTGTGGGCATGGCTGGGTGGGCGTGGCAGGGGAAGGATATTATAAAATCTCCATTCCCTCCCATTCCAGGGGAAGATTACTGCAAAATCCCCATTTCCTACTGATCAACTGGGACTTGGGAGGCAGAGAATAGATGGGGCGGAGAATAGCTGGGCCAGCTAAGGTGGTATTTACTGGTTCCCCAAATTACTCAAAATTTCTGCTACCAGTTCTCCAGAACTGGTCAGAACCTGCTGAATACCACCTCTGATGTGTATACACATACACATTCACTTACCTTCATGGAGTAAAATCTTTTTCTTCTCTGGAAGTTTTATCAAGGAGTTATAGGCTTTACTTTATTCTCAACCTTGTTAATATCTTTAAAGAAAAAGTCCCAAATTTGTCTTTTTTTCTCGATGGTCTTCTTTCAGTTGTGTTGAGAGGTTTATATATAAACAATAATAGTGGGAGTTAATATCAGGTTCTTCCAAAAATGCAATGAACTTCTCTGCATTTTATTTATTTTATTTTTATTTTTATTTTATTTTATTATATTTATATCCCGCCCTTCTCCACAGAGGACCCAGGGCGGCGCACAGGCATTTAAAAACATACAAAAATGAATACATAATTTAAAATATATTAAACTATTTTAATCCTATGCTAAAACCAAATTTTAAAATACCCAATTTAAAACTCTCTAAAAATAGTCCCCATGGGAGGTTATGCTAGGCCGGCTTGTTGGAAAAGATATGTCTTTAGACATTGGCAGAAGAGGCGGAGGTCAGTGATGGTGCGTAATTCAGGGGGTAGGTTGTTCCAAAGGGCAGGGCCCGCCACAGAGAAGGCTCTTCCCCTGGGTATCACCAGTCGGCATTGTTCGGCCGACGGCACCCTGAGAAGACCCTCTCTGTGGGAGCGGATCGGCCGAAGGGATGTATGGGGCAGAAGGCAGTCTCGCATATAACTAGGCCCCGAGCCATGGAGCGCTTTAAAGATGGTCGTCAGAACCTTGAAGCGCACCCGAAAGGCCACAGGAAGCCAGTGCAGCTCGCGCAGGATCGGTGTTATGTGGGAGCATCTGGTGGCTCTCGTAATCACCCGCGCGGCTGCATTCTGGACTAACTGTAGCTTTCGAGTGCACCTCAAGGGAAGCCCCATGTAGAGAGCATTACAGTAGTCGAGTCGGGACGTCACGAGAGCTTGAGTGACTGTGCGCAGGGCAGCCCGGTCCAGTAAGGGGCGCAATTGGCGCATCAGGCGTACCTGATGGAACGCCCCCCTGGCCACAGCTGCCACATGGTCCTCCATGGACAGCTGGGAATCCAGGAAGACACCCAAATTGCGTGCCCTCTCCACGGGGGCCAGTGTTTCGCCCAAAAATGGCCAGAGTTGGAGTAATCTGGCTGAACCGGGGTGCCGGAAACCACAGCCACTCAGTCTTGGCAGGGTTGAGCTTGAGTTTGTTACCACCCATCCAGATCCGTACGGCTTCCAAACACCGGGACAGCACTTCGGCGGCATCGTTGGGGTAGTCTGGGGTGGATATGTACAGCTGATTGTTGTCAGCGTACAGATGGTACTCCACCCCAAAACCACGGATGATCTCGCCCAGCGGCTTTATATATGTGTTAAACAAGAGGGGCGAGAGGACCGACCCCTGAGGAACCCCACATAAGAGGGGTCTCGAGATCGACCTCTGCCCTCCTGTCAAACATATTGCGACTGACCAGAAAGGTAGGACGAGAACCACCGCAAAACGGTGCCTCCCAGCCCCAACCCCAGCCCATGTGGTCGCCCTAACTCTCCTTGACAACCTGTCCATATCCTCGGTGGTGACAAAGTCAAACTCCTCCCAAGAAGGAACCTCAAGACTAGTCTCGGACAGGACCACTGTCGATGGAGGGTAGCTCATTCCGAATCCGAGTGATTTTCTCCTGCAGATAAATCCCAAATTCCTCTGCTCGCCCTTGTAAAGGGGCTTCCCGCGGCCTCTGGTGAAGGAGGGAGCGGGTCACCCCAAACAGGGCGGCACGGCGGTTATCTGCGGATGCAATAAGGGTGGCACAATACTCACGTTTGGCCACCCTTATTGCCACTAAGTAAGCCCTAATATGGGTTCTCACTAGTGTTTGGTCGGCTTCGGAGCGAGAGGATCTCCATCTACTCTCTAGGCGTCTCTTGTGGCGCTTCATCTCCCGAAGCTCCTCAGTAAACCAAGGAGCCTGGGTGGTTCATCGCCGCAAGAGAGGCCGCAAGGGCGCAACTCGGTCCAAGGCCCCCATGGCCACACTTAACCATGCGGCCACTAGGTCCTCAGTCGAGTCGCGAGGTCACAGGTCCCTCTGGAACCTTTCCGGGTCCATTAGAAGCCTGGGGCGAACCATCTAGGAGTATCCGGTTCCGCCTCCCCGCTGTGAGGTGAAGCGATTGGAAAGTCCAGCCAAAGGAGAGCATGATCTGTCCATGACAAGGGAGTGATGACTAAATCCCCTATTCCCAGATCACTACTCCACTGTCCTGAGACGAAGATTAAATCCAGTGTGTTTCCCCCTTTGTGAGTAGGGGCCAAAACTACTTGGGTCAGGTCCATGGCCGTCATGGAGGCCATGAACTCCTGAGCTGCTCCAGAGGCTTCGCCCGCCGACGGCAAGTTAAAGTCCCCCATGACTACCAGTCTGGGGGTCTCAACTGCCGCCTCGGCTATCACCTCTAGGAGCTCGGGCAGGGCTGTTGTTGCATAGCGAGGAGCCAGGTACACAACTAACACGCCCAACTGGCTCCCTAGGCCCCACCTCACGCAGAGAGATTCACACCCGGTCGTCTGAGGGATTGTGGTCTCCTTCGGCTCCAGACCTTCCTTAACCATAATCGCCACTCCCCCACCCCTCCCTAGGGCCCTAGGCTGATGGAAGGCGCGGTAACCTGGTGGGCACATTTCCACGAGGGGTAGGCCCCCTTTGTGGCCCAACCAGGTTTCCATTATACCCACCAGGTCCGGGTCCCCCTCTGACACAAGGTCATGGATGAGGGGGGCTTTCTGAACCACGGACCTGGCGTTGCATAACATCAGCCTGGGCCCCCGGGTCTGTGATTCCTGCCCACCTGGTCTGCGATTGGAGGGCGGAGAGTTGGAGCACGTGACCGCCTGAATCCAGCGGCCACGGTCTTCCAACCGATGGTATCCATTCCGCCTCCCCCCGCCTCTGCCTCTCCCTACGACTGAATCGATGGGTAAAGCCACCGTGGAAACGACCCCCCCTCCCCTTCCTCTGTTACCCTACTTCCGCCGGCCGCCCACTCATTTGCTGTCCCCCCCTGGACTATTCTTCCCCCCCTCCCTGGAACCCCCTAAAAACCGAATTAAAAATTTCCCCAGAAACCCCTTCAACTTGCGCTTCGCCCACCTCTCAGGAATAATTAGTCCATCATCGAGGTGGGCCCGTGTTAAACAGGGGAGCCAGGCCTGCGAGAGGGGAGACTCTCACAGGCAAAGGAGGTCGCGCCTAGAGTACATCATAAAAGCCCCAGAGGTGGTCCAAGCCCAGGAAGGCATAAACAAGTCTGAAGAGTTTAAATGACATAAAGTGACTCAGTGCAAAGATAGTCCTTCAAGTTGAAGGGGTAAAGTCAGACAGTCAGGCTCTTATAGATGGGGAGATCAAATCCAGTCCCGTTACAGGCCCCATCCATCTGTCTTTCCGGCCAAATGGGCTTAGTCCGCATTTAGTGCCGCATGACTAATTAGTCCGTCATGCGGCCTGATGTAAAAAATGCAGCCCTCTGGTGGTTCGACTAACCTCCTCCAGGCCCGTGCACTCACTTCAAAGTCTCCAAGATCTTCCCAGGTCGTCCTCGGCCAAGTCCACCATTTCACGATCCGGTTCCGCATCAAACTGTTCAGTCCAACATTCCACATTCAAAAACCATTCATTAATCCCTTCCAACTCTCCATTCTCCTTCTTCTTCTTCCTTCTCCGTCTTCCGTCACCGACTCATCTCGTTCGCCTTCTTCATCTCACCATCGTTCTCCTTCTCCTTTTTCCGTCTCCACCATCTCCGACTCTATCACCATCTCCATCTCATCACCATCTCCATCATCACCATCTCATCACCATCTCCGTTTCACTTCCTTCCATCTCTCTCCTTCTCTCTCCTTCCATCTCTCTCTTTCTCTCTCCTTCTCTCTCCTTCTCCATTTCTTTCTTTCTCCTTCTCCTTCTCCTTCCGCCAGCTCCTCCAACACCTTCCTTCCTTCCACACCTCCACACCTCCTCTCACCAACATTCTGTTCTCTCCCATCCATCATTCCTTATGAGCAGTCCACGCCAGAAATTCGGATCGAGTGGTAAATATTCGGGCCAAGGCCAAGGTATGGCCGAACGACCTGCCACTAGTTGTGCGGCCCGATGGTAGCTCTCCTGGCCTGGCCCGATCTGGCTGCCCGCCGATCTTCCACGTCCCGGCTTTGCAGCCTACCTCCCTTCCTTCCGGCCGCGCCGGGACGCTCTAGGCCGCAGAAGGCCGAGTCGCCTCTCCGCTCTTCGCCGTTCTTCACCGTCGTCCGCACGGCTCGCCCTTCAGCTTCGGGCGGCTCAGCGCGACGACGGGCAATTCAGCTCGTCGGGCCAGCCCTCGGTGGTGGTTAGCGGGGGCTGGCGGCATCTTCCTGGGGGCGAAACAACCCCCCTGGGCTCTCCCGAGCCTTAAGACACGACCGCCATGTCGCGCATGCGCAGTTGTCCTGTTTTCAGCTATTTGTGAAGTTGCCTTGGTAATTTGGTAACATCCTCTAAATGTTTACATCTCAAAAGTAATTTAAGCTGGTTTTTTATCATCCTTGAAGCAAAGCAAATTGAGAAATTTTATTTAGAAACCTTTCAAATATATCTCTTAATACTTTGCTCCACCATCTTGTCTTCCTCTTTTAATCAGGATCAGAAAATTTTAGCCACCCTCAGCAAAGAAGATTAAGCTACAAGTTACTACAATAATAAATTAAAATCACAGCCTTCAATCTTCATATTTCTCCATCTGTTTTTCCCCCTACCACACTTCCTTATTTGGCTTGCCTTAGCAATCTTCTTTCTTGTTATTTAAGACAAAAAGAAATCCCTAAAATGGCATGAGTCTTCAAAAAGGCTTAGCAAGCTGTGATTAAAGAGAGCCCCTTTGAACTTGACTTTAAAAAGATTAGTATTAGAAGGTGAGAAAGAGAAGAGAAACGCACAACTTAGTGTCCGTTTTAAAGGTGAATTTCAAAATGGCAGTTTCAACCTCAAACACATTGCAGCCCCTCCCACCCCACCCCCCACCCCCAGTTTTTGGCATGCAGATAGCTTTGGACTTTCAACTCCAGAAGCCTTTCAGCTGTTTTGGAGAGTTCCAAGGGGAAGTTCTTCAACTCATCTTTACTGCACGGGTTCTTGTCAGGAATATATATATTCTATATATTAAAGAAATGGTCAAGGAGACTGTGAACAACAAAAAGCATTTATTTGGCTCTTGAGCAAGAGGATTCTCAATCAGGAAGAGAAAAAGAATGATCATTAAGGCTAAACATAGGGTTTAAATACATTGTTTGTGGGTGTCATCATTTACATAAAGGCATTTCATAATACATTTATATAATTGTACTTGGCTATTATTCCACTGTCACAGCCATTCGATTTTGTAAAAAAGATTTTCTAATCTCTCCCATTTCATCAGCTAAAGCAGGGGACCCCTGAACTAAAGCAGCTATTGCAGATGAGGTTTCATTTATGCTTTTAGCTAAAGCACAAGCAAGCTGCCCAGGCTGCCTGTGATTATACTGAGTAGCAATCCAGGGAATTATCCCCAAGACCCCAGCCTGTACCTTATCCAATATTACAACCTCATCATCACATCCAGTATCATATGCATCACTCAATGTAGATCTCTTCCCTCTATACACATTTACTTCTGCATTCTTTTTTGTATTTCATAAAACAAGTTTTATTGGTTTTACAGTATATATGGGAAAAAGGTTATAGGGTTAAAGTAACATTTTAGTGGTTTCCATGCCGGGAATGGTGGTCCCACCAAAACCTCATACAAATACAATATTTTTTAAAGAAAAACAAAGGGCAAGCAGACATATAAATTACACTGTAAATTTCATACATTCGATCATGTTTTTCAATGCCATCTAATTCAACTATCACAGTAAAATTTCAAATAAAATCATTTTTGGGATCTAAGTCTTTTTGCTATTGATTCTTCTTCTCCTTTCCCATCGACGGGTGGGACCACCAGCCCCCCCCCCGGTTCCCTCTTCTTCGTCTCCCAGGAGTAAGGAATGCTTTTGCAGAAAGGCCTCCGTCTCTCTTAGTGTTTTAATTCTAATTCTACCTCCGTCCCAGAAGACCAACATTCCTTCTGGCAGTAACCATTTGAACCAAACTCCTTTTTTATATAATTTTTTGGACAAGAAGGAATATTTCCTTCTTATCTCTCTAATTTTTTTTGGAATTTGTTTAAAAATAGCAACTTCTTTTTCCTGATATTTCAGGGGTCCTCCCCGATGGGCCCTCAATATCTCATCCCTTGTGGACCTCCTTAAAAATTTAATATGGACTTATCTTGGTACATCATTTATTCTAGTATATGCTGAGTTAATTCTATAAACCAGGTCCATATCCCAACAGAGTTGTTCTTTATTCCTTTTAATATAATCTGCTAAAATTGTACTCATAAGATCTTTAAGATCTTCTCCTTCTGTCTCTGGAACGTTCTTGAACCTGAGAAAAAAGACATTCTTTTGAATTCTATCTTGGTCATATGACCTCCCAGTTCTGCGCTTTCCTTCCGAATTTCCTTTACTTCTTCCCTCATCTCAGCTGACCCCCCCTCCAACGCCTCAATTTTTTGTTTATTATCCATTGTATTTCTTTGTGTCTCCAACAGCTCTAGTTTTAAATTTGTCAGGTCATTTCGGATTCATGTACATTTTTCATTATGTCCTGAAGCATCTCCTTTGTTGACAATTCCTGAGTGCTCTCGCCAGTCCCTTCTTTTTGCAACAATGCAGCGATCTTTGTCTGCTGCATAACTGGACTGGAGCGGGTTGATGATGGAGCAGAAAAGGACTTTCCAATAGGTGGTTTTTTTAGAAGCCATTGTCCCAATTATAAGTTCTAACTTTTAAGAAAAATGGCGTCAGAAAAGCAAGCAGCCGATGAAGTCCAAGGTATCGGGAAAACCCGAAAAAAAGTTCAGTCTAAGTGGCACATAAAACCAAGAAAGCCAAGGAAACCAAGAAGAAGAAATTGTGTTATCAAAATCAATCTGGATGTCCACGTATTGGGAGAGATACCAAAGGCCTCCCGAGGAGGAATTAAGCTGGAAAATTCAAAGTCTTACGATCTCAAACGCCGAAGGAAAACAAAAGGAAAATTTCCGGCAGGGAACAAAGAGGAGCCATCTTCCCCACCATTCACAGGAAGGAGAGTGAAAGTTTCAATTTCTTGTTGTAAAAAGTTTCCACAATATAATGTTGCAACTGTGATAATATAGATACAGGTTTTTTTTAAACTGTTGTTATTTCAGATGGCAATCTAGTTCTCTTTTTCTCCCCATTCCTGGGGAGAAGTTTTTCAACCGCCGCTTTATTCCGAGGGGAGGGTCAAAACAACTTAACTCTCCCCTCCATTCTCCGTTTAAAGTTGATCGAAAGTAAAACTCACAGTGCTCGCTTGTCCCTCAATTGCAGACCTGGAGATCAGGAAAGACCCTCCAGCCCCGGCACTCCAGCCAGCTTTCAAATCCATCCATTGATTCCGGAGTCCATCGGCGAAAGGGCAAAGCCCCCCCTTTCTGCTTCCCAGCTCCTGGGGCGAGGCTGGAAGATGCCCCACCAGCCACCGCCTGGTTGGGGGTCTCCAGCGAGCCACCCGTATGGCAGGGGGTTCCTCCAAAAAACCCTGTGCCCCCCCGGGGGGGGGCACCAGGACAGCAAGCGGGGATGTGTATCAAACACGTCCGTCGCCCACAAAAACCAGAAGTTCTCTCCTGCATTCTTTTTAATATCCACCGGTGTTATAGTCCATCTTATAGGATTCACATCAATATATATAACTACAAGTGATTCTTTCTCTTTTACAGGTGACTCAACATGTTCATGAACATGCTTATTGTCATGTGTATGTACATGTGTTCTATCCACTGAGGATGCATGTCCTGCATCAGTAGCATCGTGTGTAGCACCCTTGGGAACTACCTTTTGTGACATTCTGTTACTATGATAGAGACTTTGATTCATCATCTCATAATAAATCTCTGTTTGATGGTTAATATCCTTAAAATGTGTTACTGCCCTAAAGGTAGGAAAACGTCAAACAGTACAAGGGCCTCCTATTGCATTTGAAGGTACATATGCGTAAGCCACAAAACAAAAACCATCCTCTAGGTAAATATAATACTGGTCCTACAGCATCTACCTCTTCCACCTTAGAACAAGTAAATACATGATCAGTAGGCACCTACACATATATTACCTTTTCCTTTTTTCTTTTCTGGGTGTTTGTAATATACACAACCATAAGCAGGCAATACTGTTTTTAATTGTATCACTATTTTTTTCTGATTAGTCCATTTATTGGGCTTATGTGGACTTCCAAAAAGAGTAATTAATTGGGAAAGATTATAATTATTAGGTTCTGTGGTGATTTTTGCTATATCAAATGAAAACTTTCCAGGGACAGGCACTCCTATAAAACATGTAGACATGATATCAGAGACTGTTGTCTCTTCTTTTACACAAAAAGATGAACTATTCAAAACTACCTTCATTAAATCTAGAAAAAAACATTTCCCTCCTTTTTGTTTGGATCACTAGTTTGCTTATAGGTCCAGGTCTTGGTGGTCCACTCAGTTGTTTTTTTTGTCTTATATGTGGTGGAACTTTAACATATCCAATTGCACATCTACCCTTCCACACATAGGGCAACATGGTCAGTCCCAGACTTCCACAGAAAAACATAAACTTTGAAGGAGCTTTTATTTCAACATAAGGTAAAAGTAATGCTTCTTCGATAATTCTAAACTTCCTATATGATGGGGTGTAATTTCCATACATCTCAGTGCATTGATCGTATAAGTTCCATTCTATATGATAATTGTCTAGGTTGTGTAACAATTTCATAGGTAGTTACACTTTGGATATTTCCTTAAAGGTACACCTTCCTCAAAGGTTGATCTGATGCAGATGGCAGCATCAGCTGTAGATTCTACTAGTGATAACTGAGTCTGCACTTGCAAATATCCCTGTTCAAGTTCGGTATGGAAGCACAGTTGATGCCATGTTATAGGACAGCGATGGCGAACCTTTTTGGGCTCCCATGCCAAAAGCAGGAGGAGTGCAAGCGGGTCATGCACATGACCCCTGCTTGCGCATGCCTGCTTGCGCACACCCTGCACATGTGCATGCAACACCCTCTTTTGGCCGGCGATAGACCCATTTTCCACCCTCCCCAGGCTCCAGAGGCTTTCAAGGAGCCTGGGGAGGGTAAAAACAGCCTTTCCCTCCCTCCCAAGGCTCTTTGCTATCTCCTGGATTGCACTGTGGGCGATTGAACAGCTTGCTGTTGGAAATGGAGGCTGTGGCCAATGGGCTTGGCCCTGGACTCTTTCTCCACATGCCCAGGAGACGGAGCCCAGGGAGGAATATAATGACCATTTTGGAGAGAATGCGCCCAGCACATTCCATTACATCCACAGCAGCCATGCCTGCCACTCCCCGCCGTCCTCAGAGGCAACAGAAGAAACCACTCCTCTAGGTGGGGTGACCAAGCTGGCCTGCGCCAGGCCCCAAGCATCGCAACCACTCCACCCAGCACACAGATTTTGTCTCTATTGTGGCCTGCAAAGGCCCGTGCTTTGGCCAGCGGATACCCTGGGACACCCATTTCCTGGCTCCATGTTCCCGACCTGGGTTATCGGGCAACCCCTGGGCATTATCCTCCACCCCCTACAACGCTGTTGCCACTGCCTCTGCCTCTGCCAGGTGGGTGTGTTGCCTACATCCATGTCGCTGCCTCCTCAGGTCCCAGTAGTCATTCTGCCTATTCTGCCTGAACCCAGAAGAGCAACTGGTGATGGCTCCACATGCCAGGAAAAATGGCTCTGTGTGCCACTTCTGGCATGCGTGCCATAGGTTCACCATCACAGATATAGGATAACTGGGCAATACCACAATAGGGTATTGCCCAGTCCGCCTGGACTACTGCAATGCTCTGTACATGGGGCTCCCCTTGAGGTGCACCCAGAGGCTCCAGTTAGTTCAGAATGCAGCTGCGCGGGGGATTCTGGGAGCCTCGAGATGCTCCCACGTGACACATCTCCTGCGCGAGCTGCACTGGCTGCCTGTGGCTTTCCGGGTGCGTTTCAAGGTATTAGTAACCACTAATATATATCTAAGTATACATCTAGGTGGAAGATGAGGGGGTTCTTAGCAAAATTTTAAATTTATGTCTTAAGGCAGTGGTCGGCAAATCGTGGCTCACGAGCCACACGTGACTCTTTGGCCCCTTGAGTGTGGCTCTTTCGCTGCGCCACCTCACATTCCTTATCTTCTGGCCGCGGCCCCACTCCATGGAAAACATAGGCGCGCTCTGTACAAGTACAGCCCGGAGCATGAGCAAAGCCCCTCTCCCAACAGGCTCTTCCTCGCCCAGAGGGCTTTGGAAGGAAACCTCTGCAGGCTGTAGGTGTGCGTGCGTGCCTATGTTTTCCAGGAAGAAGAGGAACATGAGGGGGATTTCCCCCCCCCCCCCACGGATGGGCTTCGGACCTGCGGAGCCTCGTCCTTCTTTTTAGCCAGGCGACCTTTAACCAAGCGATCTTCGGCTGCTGCACAAGCCCTCAGGCACGCTCTGCCTTCTTCTCTCTGATAGCCGCCTGGTTAAAAAGAAGGACGAGGATCCACTGGTCTGGAGCCCCTCCGTGGGGGGGGGGGGTCCCCCTCACATTCCTTGTCTTCCAGGATCGGCTGGTAAGGGGACAGAAAAGGTTGTTCTCCTGTCCCAGGTTTCCGCTTCCTGGCTTCCAGCTTCTTTTGTTGAGCCAGCAATTAAGGATCTTTTTTATGTAAAATGTCTTAGGAAAGATCGCCTGGTTAAAAAAAAGGACGAGGCTCCGCTGGTCTGGAGCCCATCCGAGGGTTGGGAGGGACACACACACACACACACAGACACACAGACAAAGAGGAAGGGAGGGGAGAGACAAAGATAGAGAGGGAGGGAGGGGAGAGAGACACAGAAATAGAGAGGGATGGAGGAGAGAGACACAGATACAGAGAGACAGACACAGAGCGAGAATGACAAAAAGTGATAGGGAGGGAGGGAGAGATAAAGAGCCACAGAGAGAGAGAGAGACACAAGCAGACAGACGCAGAGAGAGAGAGAGACAGACAGACAAGGAGAGAGAGACAGACAGACAGACAAGGAGAGAGAGAGAGAGAGAAAGAGAGAAACAGAAAGAGAGAGAAAGAGAAAGAAGGGAAGAAAGAAAAGAAAGAAAAAGAAAGTGGGAGACAGATGAAAGAAAGAAAGAATTTATGACCACAGTTCAGGCCAAAATTTTGGTTATTAAGCAAGACTGTTGTTAAGTGAGTTTCACCACATTTTCCAAGTTGGCCACGCCCACCCGGTCACATGACCGCTGAGCCACTCCCACAAAATAGGCCACACCTTCTGGCTCTCAAAATAAATTTCAATCATTGTATTGTTGATATTTGGCTCTCTTGACTAATGAGTTTGCCGACCACTGTCTTAAGGGGTCCCAGGGAGAGGGAGGGTCAAATTAGAACTAGGGTGGTGGGTGTGAGGGAAAACCCACCGGGGATTGTTTTTAGGCCAGCTAGAGGCCTTGGTGGGGAGGGTGTAGTGTCCAGAACTGGGGAGGGGGTGAAAGTCTGTCCAGAAGAGGGTTATTCCATCAATACTGTGAGTGGGAGGGGCAGGTATGGTGGAAGCCGAGGGCCATATCCTGTAAGAGGAGGGCATATTCGCTGTCTTCGAGTGGTGGTGCGCTCCGGCCCTCACGGCTCCCCTTGCAGCCCAGGGGGTTTAGGATCTCAGGGCCTGGGTCTTCGGCTGATGCTATGTAACACCAGGTCCGTAGTTAATAAATCCCCCCTCATTCATGCTCTAGTCTTGGAGGGGTGTGTGGACCTGCGGGTATCACGGAGATCTGGTTGGGCCAAGAGGGAGGGTGCCCCTTGTTGAAATGTGCCCACCGGGTTACCGTGCATTTCATCAGCCAAGAGCCCAGGGTCGGGATGGGGGGGTGGCGGTTGTTATAAAGGAGAGTCTTGATCCGAGGGAGACTACTGTGCCTCAGATAGCCGGATGTGAGTCCCTCTGTGTGAAGTGGGGTCGTGGGAGGCAGTTTGACCTGTTGATTGCGTACCTGGCTCCCTGCTACGTATCAATGGCCCTACCTGAGCTTCTCAGCGTGATAGCCGAGGTGGCGGTTGGCACCACCAGGCTGCTAGTCATGGGGGATTTCAACTTGCCATTTGTCGATGAGACGTCTGAGATGGCCATGGACCTGACCCAGTTAATTCATGACCCCACCCCCATTGGAGGACACACTCTGGATCTAGTTTTTGTCTCTGGCCAGTGGTTGAGTGATCCTTCGACTTGACTTTCCAACTGCTGCACCCCACCACAGGGAGACGGAACCGGAATCGGTGAGATGGTTCCGTCCCAGGCGCCTGATGGACCCTGAGAGGTTCCAGATGGAGCTTGGGCCGATACCTGAGACCCTGACCCACGACTTGACTGAAGACCTGGTGGCTGCCTGGAACAGGGCGGCCAAGGGGGCTTTGGACCGTGTCGTGCCTTTGTGGCCTCTTACCCGGCATCAAACTCTCCTCGCCTGTGGTTTTCCGAGGAGCTGAGGGTGATGAAGCGTCGGAAGAGTTGCCTAGAGAGTGGCTGGAGAGCCACCCGCACCGAGTCTGACCGGACACTGGTAAGGTCTTTCCTTAAGACCTACCTGGTGGCGATAAGAGTGGCGAAACACAACTATTTTTCCGGTCTTGTCGTGTCTGCAGATAACCGCCCAGCCGCCCTGTTTAGGGTGACCTGCTCCCTTCTCCATCTGGAAGCGCGGGATGATCCCTTGCAGGGTCAAGAGGAAGATTTGGGGCATTATCTGCATGATAAAATCGATCAGATTCGGGATGGGTTGGCCTCTGACTGGATTAATTCAGACGGGTTGACTGTTACACGAGGGTTACACGAGGCTGGCTCCAGGGAATTGTCAACGCTTTTCTGAGTGAGGGGTTTTTGCCGGCCGCCTTGAAAGAGGTGGTGGTGAGACCCCTCCTCAAGAAGCCCTCTCTAGATCCGGCAGTTTTGGCCAACTATCATCCTGTCTCCAACCTTCGGTTGATTGCGAAGGTTGTTGAGAGTGTGGTGGCACGGCAGCTCCCTCAGTACCTGGATGAAACTGTATCTATCTGGACACGCGCCAGTCCCGCTTCCGGCCCGGACACAGCACGGAGACGGCATTGGTCGCATTGGTTGATGATCTCTGGAGGGCTCGGGATAGGGGGTGTTCCTCTATCCTGGTCCTGTTAGATCTCTCAACGGCTTTTGATACCATCGACCATGGTATCATGTTGCACCGGTTGGAGGGGTTAGGGGTGGGGGGGGCACCGTTTTACGGTGGTTCTCCTCCTATCTCTCTGATCGGTCACAGTTTGTGTTGGCAGGGGGCAGAGGTCGACGTCGAGGCGCCTCACTTGTGGGGTTCCACAGGGGTTGATCCTCTCGCCCCTCCTGTTCAACATTTATGTGAAGCCGTTGGGTGAGATCATCCGTGGCTTTGGGGTAGAGTTCCATCAGTACGCTGATGATACTCAGCTGTACATCTCTACCCCGGGCCACCCCAACGATGCCATGGAAGTGATATCATGGTGTCTGGAGGCCGTGCGAGTCTGGATGGGGAGGGACAGGCTTCGACTCAACCCATCCAAGACCGAGTGGCTGTGGCTTCCGGCGTCACGGTATAGCCAGTTGACGCCATCTCTGGCTATCGGGGGCGAGTCATTGGCTCCCACAGAGAGGGCTCACAACTTGGGTGTCCTCCTGGACTCTCGGCTGTCTTTAGAAGAGCACATGACGGCCGCGGCCAGGGGGGCTTTCTATCAGGTCCGCCTGATACTCCAGTTGCGCCCCTTTCTGGATCATGACACCTTATGCACAGTCACTCAAGCTCTCGTCACCTCCCGCCTGGACTATTGTAACACTCTCTACATGGGGCTTCCCTTGAGGTGCACCCGGAGGCTCCAGTTAGTTCAGAATGCGGCCGCGCGGGGGATTTTGGGAGCATCTAGACGCTCCCATGTGACACCTCTCCTGCGTGAGCTGCACTGGCTGCCTGTGGCTTTCCGGGTGCGCTTCAAGATATTAGTGACCACCTTTAAAACACTCCATGGCAAGGGACCTGGTTATCTGCAAGACCGCCTCCTGCTGCCAAATACCTCCCACCGACCAGTTCGCTCTCACAGAGAGGGCCTCCTCAGGGTGCTGTTGGCCATGCTGTTGGCCGTGCGGTCTTACCCTGGCCTGTGCCCGAAATATCCACCATCCGATCGGCCTGTGTTGGCGTGGACTCCTCATAGGGAGGCTGGATGGAAGTAGAAGGTTGGTGAGAGAAGGTGTGGAGGCTCGGAAGGAAGGTGGTGTTGGAGGAGTCGGAGGAAGGAGAAGGAGAAGGAGAAAGAAAGAAAGAAATGGAGAAGGAGAGAGAAGGCGAGAGGAGGAGAGAGAAAGGAGAGAGAATGAGAGAGATGGAAGGAGAGAGGGGCGAGAGATCGAGAGAAATGGACGGAGATCGAGAGAGATGGACGGAGATGGTGATGAGATGGAGATGGGAAGGAGTTGGAGTCGGTGGAAATGGAAGAAGGAGAAGGAGAATGATGAATGATGATGAGATGGTGAGATGGAGATGAGTTGGTGGTGAAAGAAGAAGAGGACGAGGTCGGTGATGACAACAGAGGAGGAGAAAGGAGAATGGAGAATGGAGAATGCTGGTTTGAGCAGTCTGGCGTTGAATCATCTGCAGCCGGTTTGTGGAATGGTGGACCTGGCCAAGGACGACCCGGGAAGATCTTAAAACATCTTGGAGTGAGTGCACGGGATTGGAGGAGGTTGGTTGAGCCATTGGAGGGCAGTATCTTACATCAGGCCGCATGATGGACTGATTAGCCATGCAGCACTAAATACGAACTAAGCCCCTTTTGGCCGGAAAGACAGATGGATGGGGCCTGTTATGGGACTGGTTTCGATCTCCCCATCCATAAGATGTATCTGACTTTACCCCCCATCCTGAAGAATATCCTTGCACTTAGCCACTTTATTTGTTTTTCGGACTTGTGTTTTTTGCCTTCCTGGACTTGGACTACCTCTGGGGCTTTTATCATGTACTCTAGGCGCGACCTCCTTGGCCTGCGGGAGTCTCCCCTCTCGCAGGCCTGGCCCTCCTGTCTAACACGGGCCCACCTCGATGATGGATTGATTACTCCTGAGAGGTGGGCGAAGCGCAGGTTGAGGGGTTTTTTAGGGAGGTTTTTAATTCAGTTTTTAGGGGGTTCCAGGGAGGAGGGGCAAAATAGTCCAGGGAGGGGACAGCAATTGGGGCCGGCGGGCGGAAGTAGGAAAACGGAGGAAGGGGAGGGGGGGTCATTTCCACGGTGGCTTTTTCCATCGACTTGGTCTTGGGGAGGGGCAGGGGCGGAGGGAGACGAAATGGTCATCATCAGTTGGAAGACCGTGGCCGCTGGACTCAGGTGGTCACGTGCTCCAACTCTCCGCTCTCCCATCGCAGACTAGGTGGGCAGGAATCACAGACCCGGGGCCCTAGGCTGATGTTGTGCAACACCAGGTCCGTGGTTCAAAAAGCCCCCCTCATCCGTGACCTTGTGTCAGATGGGGACCCGGACCTGGTAGGTATAATGGAAACCTGGTTGGGCCACGAAGGGGGTGTACCCCTCGTGGACATGTGCCCACCAGGTTACCGTGCCTTCCATCAGCCTAGGGCCCTAGGGAGGGGTGGGGGAGTGGCGATTATGGTTAAGGAAGGTCTCGAGCCGAAGGAGACCACAGTCCCTCAGACAACCGGGTGTGAATCTCTTTGCGTGAGATGGGGCCTAGGGAGCCAGTTGGGCGTGTTAGTTGTATATCTGGCTCCTCGCTATGCAACAACAGCCCTGCCTGAGCTCCTAGAGGTGATAGCTGAGGCGGCAGTTGAGACCCCCAGACTAGTAGTCATGGGGGACTTTAACTTGCCGTCGGCGGGCGAAGCCTCTGGAGCAGCTCGGGAGTTCATGGCCTCCATGACGGCCATGGACCTGACCCAGGTAGTTTTAGGCCCTACTCACGAGGGGGGAAACACGCTGGATTTGATCTTTGTCTCGGGACAGTGGAGTTGTGATCTGGGAAAAGGGGATCTAGCCATCACTCCCTTGTCATGGACAGATCACGCTCTCCTTCGGCTGGACTTTCCAATCGCTTCACCTCACCGCGGGGAGGCGGAACCGGATACTCCTATATGGTTCCGCCCCAGGCTTCTAATGGACCCGGAAAGGTTCCAGAGGGAGCTTGGGCCAATTCCTGTGACCCTGCCTCGCGACTCGACTGAGGACCTAGTGGCCGCATGGTTAAGTGCGGCTGGAGGGGCCTTGGACTGAGTCGCGCCCTTGCGGCCTCTCTTGCGGCGACGAATCACCCAGGCTCCCTGGTTTACTGAGGAGCTTCAGGGGATGAAGCGCCACAAGAGATGCCTAGAGAGCAGATGGAGATCCTCTCGCTCCGAAGCCGACCGAACACTAGTGAGAACCCATGTTAGGGCTTACTTAGTGGCGATAAGGGTGGCCAAGCGTGAGTATTGTGCCATCCTTATTGCATCCGCAGATAACAGCCCTGCCACCCTGTTTGGGGTGACCCGCTCCCTCCTTCATCAGAGGCCGCGGGAAACCCCTTTGCAAGGGCGAGCAGAGGAATTTGGGATTTATCTGCAGGAGAAAATCACTCGGATTCGGAATGAGCTACCCTCCATCGCCAGTAGTCCTGTGGGACTGTCCGAGACTAGTCTTGAGGCTCCTTCTTGGGAGGAGTTTGACTTTGTTACCACCGAGGATATGGACAGGTTGTCAAGGAAACTTAGGGCGACCACATGTTTACTGGACCCGTGTCCCTCCTGGCTTGTACTGGCATCCTGGGAGACGACACGAGGCTGGCTCCAGGGCATTGTCAACGCATCTTTGAATGAGGGGTCCTTACCTGCCGTCTTGAAAGAGGCGGTAGTGAGGCCCCTCCTCAAGAAGCCGTCCCTGGACCCAGCATTATTAGAGAACTATCGTCCGGTCTCCAACCTTCACTTTTTGGTGAAGGTTGTTGAGAGTGTGGTAGCCCAACAGTTTCCGTGACACCTGGAGGAAGTTGATTATCTAGACCCGCGCCAGTCCGGCTTCTGACCCGGTCACAGCACCGGCATTGGTCACGTTGGTTGATGATCTCTGGAGGGCGCGGGATAGAGGTTATTCCTCTATCCTAGTCCTATTAGACCTCTCGGCGGCTTTTGATACCATCTACCATGGTATCCTATTGCACCGACTGGGGGGGTTGGGGCTGGGAGGCACCGTTTTGCGGTGGTTCTCGTCCTACCTCTCTGGTCAGTCGCAATATGTGTTGACGGGAGGGCAGAGGTCGACCTCGAGGCCTCTCTTATGTGGGGTTCCTCAGGGGTCGGTCCTCTCGCCCCTCCTTTTCAATACATATATGAAGCCGCTGGGTGAGATCATCCGTGGTTTTGGGGTGGAGTACCATCTTTACGCTAATGATACTCAGTTGTACATATCCACCCCAAACCACCCCAACGATGCCGACGAAGTGCTGTCCCGGTGTTTGGAAGCCGTACGGATCTGGATGGGTGGTAACAAACTCAAGCTCAACCCTGCCAAGACTGAGTGGCTGTGGTTTCCGGCACCCCGGTTCAGCCAGATTACTCCAACTCTGGCCATTGGGGGCGAAACACCGGCCCCCGTGGAGAGGGCGCGCAATTTGGGTGTCTTCCTGGATTCCCGGCTGTCCATGGAGGACCATGTGGCGGCCGTGGCCAGGGGGGCGTTTCATCAGGTACGCCTGATGCGCCAATTGCGGCCCTTACTGGACCGGGCTGCACTTCGCACAGTCACTCAAGCTCTCGTGACGTCCCGACTCGACTACTGTAATGCTCTCTACATGGGGCTTCCCTTGAGGTGCACTGGAAAGCTACAGCTAGTCCAAAACCCAGCCGCGCGTGTGATTACAGGAGCCACTAGATGCTCCCACATAACACCGATCCTGCGCGAGCTGCATTGGCTTCCTGTGGCCTTTCGGGTGCGCTTCAAGGTTTTGACGACCATCTTTAAAGCGCTCCATGGCTCGGGGCCTAGTTATATGCGAGACCGCCTCCTGCCTCATACATCCCTTAGACCGATACGCTCCCACAGAGAGGGCCTTCTCAGAGTGCCGTCAGCCGGACAATGCCGACTGGCGACACCCAGGGGAAGAGCCTTCTCTGTGGCGGGTCCAGCCCTCTGGAATGATCTACCCCCTGAACTACGTACCATCACCGACCTCCGCCTCTTCCGCCAATGTCTTAAGACATATTTGTTTCAACAAGCCGGCCTAGCCTAACCTCCCATGGGGACTTTTAGGTAGTTTTAAATTGGGTTTTAAAATGTGGTTTTAGCGCAGGATAGGATTATTTAATAGTTTTTTAAATTATATTTATTGTATTTTGTATGTTTTTTAAATTTCCTGTGCGCCGCCCTGGGTCCTCTGTGGAGAAGGGCGGGATATAAATTTAATAAAATAAATAAATAAATAAAAACAATGTCAGCTGGCGACCCTCAGGGGGAGAGCCTTCTCTGTGGCAGCCCCTGCCCTCTGGAATGACCTACCCCCTGAATTACGTTCTATCCCAGACCTACGTCTCTTCTGTTGGGCCCTGAAGACACACCTATTCCATGCAGTCGGCCTGTCATAGCCTTGTCATAGCCTTGTTTTAACTGGGTCTTTAGTATTGGCTTTAAATTATGGGACGAATTATATAATATTTTAATATGTATTCTTACTTCTGATTTTCTGTTTTTACCATGGTTGTTCACTGCCCTGAGTACTGAGAGGGACAAGGGCGGTATATAAATTAAATCAAATAAATAAATAAATAAATGGCACGGGACCTGGTTACTTGCAAGACCGCCTCCTGCTACCAAATGCCTCCCATCGACCAGTTCGCTCCCACAGAGAGGGCCTCCTCAGGGTGCCGTCAGCCAGGCAATGTCGGCTGGCGACCCCCAAGGGGAGAGCCATCTCTGTGGCAGCTCCTGCCCTCTGGAATGATCTACCCCCCCCCGACCTACGCACAACCACGGACCTGCGCCTCTTCCATCGGGCCTTGAAAGCGCACTTATTCCGTGCGGCTGGCCTGGCGTAGTTTTTAATCGTTTTTACCAGGGGTTTTTATCTGGATTTTAGAACAGGCCACCCATTAAATATCATTTTTAGTGTATTTTAATATATTTTGATGCTTTTATTGTCGATTTTATTAATGCCTGTTCACCGCCCTGAGTCCCGAAAGGGAAAAGGGCGGTATACAAATCAAAAATAAAGTAAAAGTAAAAAAGTTCCATCCCTATTAGTAAGGCATCTAGCAAGGCAATCACTGTCATCACTGTGAATTTCATTCTGTGAATTTCATTCAGGGTATGTATAAAGAAAAAGCTTACCCTTAAATGTCAAGGTTTTCAATTGGTTCAAGGCTTACATTCACTGGATGATATAACATAGATTTCAACCACTCTATTAATTCTTTCCTTAGCAAAAGCAAAAGCACAATGTAAAAGTTTATTACCCCGAGTCAAATAAGCAGTTCTCACTCCCAATGTTCCATCAATGTATTAAGCTAATCCGATGCTTATCTTCGGAAAGTCAGCTTAAGTGGGTTAGATGTATCTGGTGACACTTTGCATCTGTAAGGTGAGTCCACCTCATATTCCAGTCCCTTCGTTCTGGAATAATGCACCAAGCCTCTTTCCTTGGTTCACACAGCTGACTCGGTTATTAACAGTACTTGGTACAGGCCTTCCCACACTGGTTGCAACGTCTTCTCCTTCAGAGATTTGATCAGGACCTAGTCACCACTTCTGTAATCATGAACTTGGAAATCAAATGGAGGAGTTTGTGCCAATAGTCTCTTGGACCTTAAGTGAGAAAAACACTGGGACAGTTCTTGTACATATTTTCTAAGTAAAACATCTTTAAGTTCTATTCTTGGCATTCCCACGTTTCCAGTATAAGGCAATCCAAACATCATTTCATACAGTGATATTCCCACATCTTTCCTTGGATTGATTCTCATATGTAAAAGGCAAACATTTAGTCCAAGGTAAATGGAGTTCTAACATTAATTTTTTTAATGTCTTTTTCAGGATTTGGTTCATTCTTTCAGCCTTCCCAGAGGAAGTTGGGCAATGTGCCAGGTGATATTGCCAATCAATTCCTAATTGCTCCATTACCTTCTTCACTACATGTGCCATAAAATGTGTAGCTCTATCACTAGCAATAGTTTTCACCAACACATATCTAGGTATTATCTGCTCCAATATGATTTTAACAATCATTTGAGCATTTGTCCTTGCACATGGAAAAGCTTCTACCCATCTGATCAGGTGGTCCTCAATCACCAATAGATATTTCAAAGTACCTACTTCTGGCATTTCAGTATAATCCACCTGGATTTGCTGAAAAGGCCATACAGCCAAATCTCTTCCCCCCGCTACTTGTTGCCTCATAATTTTCTTATTTGTACACAATGTATACATTTTCTTACTACTTGCATTACTATTGTATACATTCCTTTGCAAATGTATTTCCATTGTACTAAATCAATTAAAGCTCGTGTTCCCCAATGAGTTCCCTCATACACTCTTTCTATTATATTTCTCATAATTGGCTTATTTACTATTTGTAACCCATTTGTTGTAATCCATTTCCCATTCATTTTCTCTGCCCCCTCTTTATTTGTTTCTCCTCATCATGAGTGAAATTAGGTTGCACATCACATTCTAAAGCAGGAATCAAAATCATTCATTCCTCCTCTAGCTATGCTGCCTCTTTTGCAGTTTCATCAGATAATTTATTTCCTATAATTTGCTTCGAATTTCCCTTCTTGTGAGCCTCAATATATATTATAGCGATCCACTTTGGATATTCGGCTGCCTTTAATACAGCTTTAGTAAGATCCACTTGTTTTACTTCTTTGCCTTTATTTGTTATTAATCCCCTTTCCATCCAGATTTTCCCAAACGTATGCAAAATTCCATAAGCATATCTAGAAACTGTAAAATGTTCCCCACTTCATTGTCTAACAATGTTAAAGCTTGTAATAAAGCATACACTTCACACATTTGAGCTGACCAAGTAGATGGCAGTCTCCTCGCTTCCAAAACAGCATTGTCCCCATTAACCACCACATATCCATTCATTCTTTTCCCATTTACAACCCAAGAAGATCCATCAATAAATAGGTTTATACCGCCCTCTAAAGGACAGTCTTCCAAATCCTCTCTTACTTTAGATTGTAAATCAATGGTTTGCATGCAATCATGCACAAGTCCATCCCATTCTTTCCTTTCCCCCAATAGGAACTTAGCCAGATTTAAATTCCTATCAGTAGAAAGTATTAGATTCTCTTGAGACATCAAAATGACTTCATATTTTAAAAATCAGAATTGCCATATCTGCTACAGCCTGTACGCACACAGGCCAACCTCTCACTACTGGATCCATTAATTTTGACAAGAACGCCACAGGTTTCTTCTTTCCAGCCCTGGCCTGAGCTAATACACCCTTACCAATTCCATCCTCCACTGCTACAAACAAATGGAATGGCTTTTCTAAATCTGACAAGCTCAAAGCAGGAGCTTGATCATCGCTTCCTTCAAAACTTCAAATCTTTCTCTATCTCCCTGCTTTCAAACAACATTCCAAGGCTCTTCATCCAATAACTTATCATACAGAAACTTTATCTTATCTGTATACCCATCTATCCACAACCTACAGTATCCTATCAACTTCCTCATTTCTTTCTCATTCTTAGGTAAGGATTGGGTAACTATCCCTTCTATCCTTTCTGGATTTATTTTCTTTTCCCCCTGCCTAACTAAGTGACCCAAATACATAAATTCAGTTGCTACATATTGTAATTTCTTCTTTGACACTCAACCCGTGACTACCTAGAAAATTCAACAAATCATTTGTACTTTCTTCAACCTCTGCTTTCTTTTCTCCAGACAATAACAAATCATCTACATACTGTAACATGTGAATATCTCTGGGCTGTTTAAACGTCTCTGTTAGCAACTCTGGGTTTCAGAACCAGTGTCACAACTCTGGTCCCCATAACCAATGTTAGCTAATGAATGCGGAATAGTGTAATTCACCAGACAGTAAAGAGATAAGTTGCTGTAAACCACAAACAAACTATAAAACAGTGATAGTAAGAAAATAAATAGTCTTTACTTTGTAGCAACTAAAATACTTCTTCCAACTATCTTCTCTAACAATGATAACAGTTCTACACCAAACAGATTTTATCTTACAGTGATGCAAACAAAACCTCCTTCTTCACAGCTTCAACACAGGATCACAAGGAATCGAACAGGGAATGATCTGCATTCCTGACCTTGATTATATGGTAATGCTGAGCAGCACAGCCAATCAAACACAATCAGAATTTAAGTCAGTTCTTAAAGCTACATAACTTCTTAAGAACATAGGCTCATATATATTGTCAACCCAATATAAGGCTGAATATCCTAACATACTCCCCCTTGGGTTGATCAATAAATATTCACATCCTTAATCCAAAATGCATCACAACACTCCCTTATATTTACATACCTAAGATCAGTGTGTTTTGATCTTGTCTTTACAGCTCTATTTGTATCCTTTAGTATAGCTACTTGATTGTCCTCACATACATCAATTGGACACATTACTTCAATACCTAGACCTCCCAATAATTGATTTATACTTCACAAACCCAGATTGTCGATTTATACTTCACAAACCCTTATTGACTATTCCTTAACAACTAACAGTGATGTTGTTTAGCCTTCTTCATTACCCAGTAACCTCTGCATGTATATCATATGCTCTCACAGTGCATGCAGATACGCCGTCTCCATTTCCAGGTGATTGATTACATAATTATCCTGCCCTGAGAGTATTTGCCTTGTTGCATACCCTTTGTTATAATCAGATACAGACTGATTAAACTTCCTGTTCCATCTATCATCATTTATATGTAATTTCTTTTAATTACCCTGTCTTCACTTGGACTCTTTTTATATTTATCTCCTGTGGGTTTGTAACCTACTCGTAAATTTCCAGATTCTTTAATTACCTCAACCTCTTATCCATCGCAGCTTTCCACATCGTCTGATCGTCCTCTTGGTATGTTGCTATCTCAGTGTACTTTGCCAAAAAATGTATTTTTCCTATAGATCAGACTTGCCTGATAACGATCAGGTGGCCTGGTGTTTCGTTTTGACCTCCTCGACAATTCAGAACTTGTGGATGGACTCTCCACCTTTATGTGTTCCTGCTCTCTTTCCTCCTCTTGAAGAGTCTCTACTACTTTTTCCTCTCCTACCTCCTCCTGAGTAGTCTTTACTGCTTTCTCTTTGTCTACTTGAGTATTTTCAGTTTTTGACTCAAATATTATTTCTTTTCCATTCTGAAGTTTATCCCAGTTTATATTTTCCAGGAACCTTACATCATTATTGTTAATCATCCTCGTCGTGCCTTTCTTCCGGAACTTGTATGATTTATGGTTAGCGTTATAACCCACAAATATTAATTTCTGAGCTCTACTTTGCCCCTTTTGTCTTACCCATGCAAGTGGGTGGGTGGGTGGGTGGATGGATGGATGGATGGATGGATGGATGGATGGATAGATAGATAGATAGATAGATAGATAGATAGATAGATAGATAGATAGATAGATAGATAGATAGATAGATAGATAGATAGATAGATAGATAGATGATAGATAGATAGAAAAATACAGTAGGTAGGTAGGTTGGGGCTTATATGGTGGTTGGGTGTATGTGTGCAGGTGTAGATCTACACACAGATTGGTTGGCCATTTAACCAGACTGGGCCACAGCAACGCGTGGCCGGGTATAGCTAGTAATAAATATAATTGAAGGCTAAAATCCAATTAAATACAAGATGCCCTGTGCTAAAAATAATTCCCTAATACTATTAACCCATTTAAAATCTAATTAAAACAATTTAAAATTCTGTCTACAAACATGGTTGTGAGGATTAGGTCAGGCCGGCAAGATGGAAGAGATGTGTCTTCAAATGTTGGCGGAAGGAGCGGAGGTCCGTGATAGTCCTAGGTTCGGGGGGGTAGGTCGTTCCAGAGGGTTGGGCCCGCCACAGAAAAGGCCTTTCCCCTGGGCGTCGCCAGCCGGCATTGCCCGGTGGACGGCACCCGGAGAAGTCCCTCTCTATGGGAGCGAATCGGACGAAGGGATGTATGAGGCAGGATACGGTCCCGCAGATAACTAGGCCCCATGCCATGGAGCGTTTTAAAGATGGTTATCAGCACCGTGAAGCGCATCCGACAGGCCACAGGCAGCCAGTGCAGCTCGCGCAGGAGCGGTGTTACGTGGGAATGCCATGAGGCTCCCAAAATCCCCCGCGCGGCCGCATTCTGAACTAGCTGTAGTCTTCGGGTGCACCTCAAGGGGAGCCCCATGTAGAGAGCATTACAGTAGTCTAGGCGGGATGTCACGAGTGCTTGAGTGACTGTGCGAAGGGCGTCCCGGTCCAGTAGGGGGCGCAACTGGTGTACCAGGTGAACCTGGTAAAAAGCCCCCCTGGCCACGGCCGTCACATGGTTCTCCATGGACAGCCAGGAATCCAGGAGGATGCCTAAGTTGCGCGCCCTATCCACAAGTTGTGTGCCCTATCCATTACAGTTATGTCTTTTCCTTCTAACCATGTTTTGATGTTTAACTCTTTTACAATACTTGGCTATATGGCCCTTTTCCCCACAATTAAAACATTTTACAGTATATACATGGTTATTTACATTTACATTTACATCAACAGTTTCTGGTTCAGCTCTAAGTTGTTGCCTTTCCACTCGCCGTCTTGACTCTTCCAACAGACGCGAAAATATGTTGGCTAATGTAACTTCTTGTTGAGGCAGTACTTCAAATGATGTTACTACAGCATCGTAGCTTTCATCCAGTGATGAGAGTAGTATGTACACCTGCTGCTGGTCTGTAAAATTCAGTCCCTTTTCTTGCAACTCTTGAAACATGTCATTCATGCAGTTAATATGAACTAACATGTCTCCTTCCTTGCTGAGCTTTGTCCTAAACAGTTTTCTGGTTAAATGTATGTGTGCTCCTACAGTGTCACGAACATACAGTCTCCTTAAATTCTCCCAGCATCTTGCAGCAGAAACTTCACCCCGAATATTCACTAGCTGGGAATCATCAAGCGTTAAGCCTATGATGCAAAGTGCCCTTTCGTTGTTTTGCTTAAACTCTGCAAGTTTTCTGGCATCTTCGGCATTATCCTCGCTCCAGGCAGTCACGTCTGGTGGATTCGCCACAACCTCCCATAGCCTCTCTCTGCACAGCAGCAAACTGCACTTGGTGGACCAGGAAACGTAGTTGGTGCCACCCAGCCGTCTAATAACTGACAAATCTGGACCCTGGACTTGTGCCATCTTCACCAGAGTAGTTTGTTGTGTTTTAGCAACTCCTCTATAGCTGTAAACCAGTATTTACACTGTGCAGTCTGGGCCCATAACCAATGTTAGCAACTCTGGGTTTCAGAAACAGTGTCACAACTCTGGTCCCCATAACCAATGTTAGCTAATGAATGCGGAATAGTGTAATTCACCGGACAGTAAAGAGATACGTTGCTGTAAACCACAAACAAACTATAAAATAGTGATAGTAAGAAAATAAAAAGTATTTACTTTGTAGCAACTAAAATACTTCTTCCAACTATCTTCTCTAACAATGATAACAGTTCTACGCCAAACAGAGTTTATCTTACGGTGATGCAAACAAAACCTCCTTCTTCACAGCTTCAGCACAGGATCACAAGGAATCGAACAGGGAATGATCTGCATTCCTGACCTTGATTATATGGTAATGCTGAGCAGCACAGCCAATCAAACACAATCAGAATTTAAGTCAGTTCTTAAAGCTATATAACTTCTTAAGAACATAGGCTCATATATATTGTCAACCCAATATAAGGCTGAATATCCTAACAGTCTCCAATACCTGTTCCAACATTTGTCCAAATAGATTTGGACTTTCCAAAAATCCCTGCGGTAGAACACACTACCGATACTGCTGATTATGAGGGTCAGACCATTGCTGATTATTATCAGAGTCAGACCATTCAAAAGCAAAAATATCCCTTGATTCCTCTGCCAATGGACAAGTCCAAAAAGCATCTTTCAAATCTATAACACTAAAATATTTATGACTATGTGGTATGCGACTTAGAAGAGTATAAGGATTTGATACTACAGAATAACGACTAGCAACTATTGTATTTATGGACCTTAGATCGTGGCATATTCTAATTGATCCATCAGATTTCTTAACAGGTAATATAATATATTGACACATTGCAGGTTCTATTAACCCATCTTTTAATAATGTCTCTATCACTTTTTTCAATTCCCTTTTTACCTCCACTGGTATTGGGTATTGCTTTAATTTTACTGGTTCAACTCCTTTTTTCAAAATTATTTTCAAAGGAGGAATATCCAAAATACCGCTATTTCCTGGTGCTTCCCAAACTAAGGATTCTATTCTTTTCTCCTGTTCCTCTGTTAAGATATTAACTTCAAAAGAGTTATTTGCAAATTTAAGTTTACATCCTAATAAAGCTAAAGCATCCCTTCCTAATAAATTCATCCCAGCTTCTGTACTAATATTGCATCCAAATTAATTTTACAATTGCTACTTTTAAAACCTACATTTTTCAATAATGGCACATTAAATGTTTCTCCTTTCACTCCCCTTATACTTAATGTTTCCCAGTTGTTTCAATACCTTTTGGAAGTTTACAAATTGAAGTCCAAGTCACTCCTGTGTCTATCAAAAATGCATATTCCTCTTCTTCTGACCCCACAAATACATTTATCAAGGGCTCTTGGTGGGACCCTGAAATCAATAGCCACTGATACCCCTAATCTTCATCGTCTCCCATCAGCATATATAGGTGATGTTCTCTCGGCTGATTTTCCCTTTCTCTGGACAGTTTATCACAAAGTGTCCCTCCTTTCCACAGTAAAAACATTTCTTCACACTCCTGTTTCCATTCCTGGTTAAACCATTCCTGGTTAAACCATTACTGGATTTCTTCTACTGAAGAAATCCCCTAACCAGACCTGGCTGTTGTCCCCACTGATTTCTGACAGGGCTATTTCCCTTTCCTTTGTTAAAAAAAAAAAAACCTTCTTGTCTGTTTGCTGATTTGCAGCTTTAATAACAGATGCCATCATCTGGCTCTTCTGCCGGGTTTTTGCTTCATCTCGATTCACATAGACCTTCTGGGCTTCCTTCAGCAAAGTCCTGATGTCAGTGCTTGCCCAGTTGTGCAGTTTTTGTATTTTCCTTTGGATATCTGGCAAGCCCTGGTGACAAATTGTACTTTCATCAAGGCTTCATATGCTGGTGTTTCAGGAGAGAAACCAGAATATTTATTTAAACTCTCTTAATTCTCCCTAGGAACACTGAAGGAGACTCATTTTTAACTACCCCACTTCAAAGGCTTCAACTAAATTCTTCCCTTGTTGTATTGCAGTTCTCATCCCCTTGAAGAATGATTTTCTTTTGATCCATCATGTTCCCTATCAGCAAACTTATTGTTAACCCAACGAGGGTCAACTAAAGGAAACTTAGCTACTCCAGCTACCGGATTGTTTACCCCATCCTGTGTTTTATCCCAATAAGCCATAGCTGCTGTTCTAATCTGTGTCCTTTCCTCTGGAGTAAATAAATACCCCAGAATATGCTTTATCTCAGTAAATGTATAAATGTTTGGTCCCAGAAACAACTCCAAAGATTCAGCTAAGGCTATAGGATCTGATTGCAGAGATGGCCTATGTGCTTTATAACCCCTTAAATCAGAAGAGGTAAGGGGCACATTTACAAACGTTGTTATAGGCACTCCTGCATTAATGATGCCATTTGGCATCTCCTTTAAGGGGAGGCATATTATTATCTATTATTGTCCCTAGTGGTTGGGTCATAACCTCTAGCATTTAAACCATCCACTTCTTTTTTTAATTGCCAATACTGATGTGTGGCAGACACTTCACTGTCACTCATACTCTCCTCAGCAGCATCTTCTGCCATGGATCCTGCCCCTGCCCCTGCCCCATTGTGGTTATATTGGGATGGATGAGAACAGGTGACATATTCTAAAGAATACCATTGTTTCTCTTTACTACCTGATGGAAAAGGATCAAACCACTGGACATGGAACCATGGTCCAACATACAACAGTTGAGTTGTTAGTTTCTTTTTCTCTAGAACTCTTTTTAAAACATTTATCCAATAAGGCCCTGCCTCTCCAAATTTACTCCATCTATAATTTGGTTTTATCAAAATATATTTCAACCAGACATGTGTGCAATACTTTGAAGTTAAGCATTGTTATTTTATCCAGTTTGGCCATAAAAGAACTAAGCCATTCCTTATTCCACTGAGCTATTAAATCTCCCAGGGGAGAAAAAAGAGGACTAGAAGGTATCTCCCTATCTTCTTTAGGAGCTTTAGAAAACAACTTTTTAACCCAGGATTGCTCCATAATTTATTACCCCTAATATCAAACTGTTCAGTTAAAATCTATGATTCCTTCCCGCAACAGTTATGAGATCACTCAACAGCTTAACCTCTTGCTTTCCAGCTAAAATCCTTTAGCTGAACTGCAGAAGAAAGCTTCAATCATTCAGAAAACACACACACAACACTTTCAAAAAGGATTTTGTCACAATTCTGTGTATAGTTTAAACCAGGGGTAGTCAACCTTTTTATACCTACCGCCCACCTTTGTATCTCTGTTAGTAGTAAAATTTTCTAACCGCCCACCGCTTCCACAGTAATGGTAATTTATAAAGAAAGGAAATGAATGAAATTAAAAAAGGAAAGTGCTTCAGTATCAGATAAAACCCCTACTGCCCACCATGAAAGCTGGAATGCCCACTAGTGGGCGGTAGGGACCAGGTTGACTACCACTGGTTTAAACCATACTTACCTGATCTGGTGCACCAGGCCTGCTTGGGTTCTACTGTGTTTTGTTATCCAGGTCTCCTCCGTTCAAATTGGCAAGAGCGGTCCTTCTGGAAAGCCTCTTCACTCCTCCGGATCGCTGCAAAACAATGCAATGGTACCCCCGGCTGGGGAAGACCCTTTCCAGACAGAGATGTCTGCTCTTTTCCTGGCCAATGCACCACTTGTCAGAAATATATGTATATATTCTATATATTTTCTATATATTAAAAAAACAATCGAGACTGTGAGCAACAAAAAGCATTTATTTGGCTCTTGCGCAAGAGGATTCTCAATCAGGAAAAGAAAGAGAATGATCATTAAGGCTAAGCATAGGGTTTAAATACATTGTTTGTGGGTGTCATCAGTTTCATAAAGGTGTTTCATAATACGTTTATATAATTGTACTTGGCTATTATTCCACCTATTATTTCCTAAAAACATTCACTTAACAGAAAGCCCCCATAATTTCAGTTCCCATTACATGGCATAATTTTACTTCCCATTACATGACATAACGAGACAATCAATCAACCCATATCAGCCTCTTGAGAACAAATCTAACACCAACATCCTCTGGTTCATCCAAGTTCCCCTTAGCTCAGTTTCTCCAGCTGGAAAGCCCCTAATAGTTTTGCTAAGTGTTACAAAAGTCATAGTGACCTTTGAAAGTGTTGACTCTAGCTAAATAAAAATGCTAAACTAAATAATAAAAATGTTTGAATAATATTTAGCTATAGCTTTTAACTAAAATGTAAAATGGAGTCTATTCAAAATGGAGTCTGTAAGGTTCATTCCTTTTTTACATGAATAACCAAATTTTATTTCTCTCAGTTATAAAAACTGAAGGAATATTCGTCAGTCCCTTTAATTAAAGGCTGAAGAGCTACACCCAGGAAAAATCTTCAGAGATCTCTCCCCGGGTGTGTATTTTAGTTGGCCATCTTCCTGGAAGGCCTGTTGCTGTTTTTTTCTAAAATACATAATTTTAATTCAAACTACAAAAAGTTTACATTTTAAAAATTATAGTATGCCCAGAAGAATAGGATTCAATGAAAATTAGATGTTACTTAATGCTTATGTACCATATGCCACATTTAAAAACAATTGTACTTTCTTATGCTCTCCTTTATTTGCAGATTGTATACCATGCATTGCAACTATTTTTTTTTACTATACTTGCCATTTTAATAATGAGACTAAAGTTGTTTCTGACTCCACATATGTGCATTATGGCATCCTTGATATGCTCAAAACAGGTAAATTATTGTTTCATTGTCATACTATTATTGGTATAGTGACATAACATATTTTATGGAGTAAGTGATATACACGTAGTCCTTAATAGAGCTTAAAATGGCACTTTTCAAATGATTTGAAATTCCAGTGGCAGCCTTCCATGATGTGATTGCATTTGAGATGCTCGGCATCCAGGAAATATTTACAATCATTGCAACCCCCTTGATGATGTAATTGTGATTTACATTTTTGCCAGAAATTGATGTTTACTTCTCACTTGCTCACTTAATGAGTACCACAAAATAAATAATAAAATCAGGCCATCACATGATGACTCACTTACTACTGACATGACTTAAATTTGGGCTCAGTTGTAGATGTAAGTCAGGAACTACATATATGCATTTTTTAAATAGTTTAAATTGTATTTGTAATAGAGCACACTGTCTCTTACTTTGCAAACACAATTTATTCCCTAAATCAGAAGTGAAATGTTTGCTAAGTGAACAATTTAACAGAAAGAGAGAGAAAGGCTGCAAAAATGCTCTCATGCCGCAATACCAGCCTTATTTTTATCCCAATTTACATTGTTGTGAGGCAAATAAAATTTGTTTTTAATTTTGCACATTGATCAGTAAATGTTTTTAAATTTGTTGTATTTGTAAATGGTTTGTAAATAAAGTAGCTGCTCATTGAAAAATTGCTATGTATGAATGTATAGAATGATGGGTAGAATAATACCAAAATATTATATTTGAAATGTATAGTGCCATTTTTTATACATTGTGAATGATAGTAATTCATTTCTCTCTAGTTTTAAGAAACACAAATTATTTTCAATCCCCACATAGAGATTCTAACAAAGAGGTAAAAGTGCTAGTTAAATGCTTGGGTAATTAAATGTTATGCAAAGCTTGGTGGGGACCTCAGACCAATGTTACACACTATTATCTTTTATTCTATTTGTGTGCATAAAGTATGTATATCATCACTATCTAATATGCATTGTGGAATATGTTATCTAATATATCATGCATATGTCCTCCTACATATGCAACTGTCAAGAAACATTTCAAACCTATTCAAGTGATAAAGAAAACTCATTTATTGCAAGACAAACAATAGAAAGAAAACAGGATTGTTTTGGAGGGAATAAGGAGACTGAAAGTAAGTGATTGAAAGGATTACAAGCGTTGAAGGGGTTTGGTCAATTTGAATAAAAATGAATAGGGAATATATTGCAGGATAGATATAAATCTGAAAAAGATATATGTACAGTTGGAAAAAGAAATGTTTTTTTTAAAAAAGTAGAATACATCTGAATCTGTTTTCTTTCCTCCTGTTTCAGTAGATTCTAATAAAGGAGCGAGGCATACCATATTTTTCGGAGTATAAGATGCACATTTTTTCCTCTAAAAAGAGACTGAATATTTGGCTGCGTCTTATACACTAAATACAGCACTTTTTGCCTCCTGAAGCCCCGCCCCTTCATCAAAATGGCTGTGCATGCCTTTATGGAGGTTTTCAGACAGCTCCTGGGGACTGGGGAGCTGTCTGTTTTTTGCCCCAGCCCCCAGCAGCACTCTATAAGCCTCTATAAGGCTATGCATGCAATTTTTTTGACAAAAGAATAGCACATTTTTTGCTCATTTTTGATCTGCTCCCACCCCCCAGGAGCACTCTGCAAGCCCCCCCCCCCCAGGCTATTAAAAAAAACTGACCCCATTGTCACGAAAAACGGGACGTTTTGGGCAGGTTCAGTTGCCTCCTGCAAAAAACTTCTTTGGGACAACCATGACATGGATGACTGCAAATCTCTACTGACTTTTAATGAATGTATTGTTATATCTTTAAGTTAATAAGGATAAGGACCTGCTAACTCATCAAGAGACCAATTAATTAAGCTATAAATTATTTGTCTAAGTTGCCAAATTTGGATGAAAGCTTAGGAACCAAAGGACTGGAATTGATTCCAGTCCAGACCCCACCAGAGGACTGGAAAAGAGCTGATGTAGTTCCCATCTTCAAAAAAAAAAAAAAAGTGGGAGGGAGGGCTAGATCAAGGAAACTTCAGACTTGTAGTCAAATATTGAGCCTAACCTCAATACCTAAGAAAATGCTGGATAGGATAATCAAGAAACGAAGCAGCGAACACTTAGAGGCAAACAAAGTAATAACCAAAAGCCAACATGGGTTTGTCAAAAACAGATCATAGCAGACTAATCTTATTGCATTCTTTGACAAAGTGACAAAATTAGTCAGAAGAATGCTGTGGATATAATTTATTTGGACTTCAGTAAGACATTGGATAAAGGAAACAACTACCTACCATTTGATAAAATAGAAAAATATGAGTTAGATACAATTATCACCAGATGGAATTGTAACTGGCGGAACAACCGCGTTCAATGTGTAGTCCTCAATGGAACTGCATCTATATGGAAGAAAGTATGCCATCAGGTACTCCAAGACTCTGTTTTAGGCCCAATACTATTCAACATCTTCATCAGTGATTTGGATGAGGGGATAGATGGGGAACTCATCAATTCTCCAACGTTGGTGGAGACAGTGGTCATGTGCCGGTTAACTCAACCAGTAACCAATAGACCTGAGTCTACCAAAGTGATGTCATCGCCTCAGAGGAGTATCCTCCCGCTTTTTAGACTCAGTTCGATCGGAACTGGCTGTGCTAATCGCTCTCTCTTCCAAATTTGATAGTTTCTTTAATTGGCTTATTCTAAAAAATTTCAAAAAAGTCTTTCCAACTTGCAGCTTTCTGCCAGAAGACTCCCGGGCGGCTTGGGGTCTTGCCTCTCGCTTCCAAGCCCCTTCTTGGTCCTTCAGAGACCCAGCCGTCGCAGCGCCGGCCTTTGGAGGCCCTGCTGCCTTGTGACAGAGCTGCTGGCTGCCCGTTTTCGACGACACCGACGCTGCCGCCACCACTTCGGCCACCATCACCAACACCTCGGCCACCGATGCCGCCACCTCTGCCTCTACCACTCCTGCCCTTGCCACCTTGCAGCTAAAGCCATTGGAGGCTCTGCTGCACGGCATCAAGCCCACGCCACCGCGCTCATCCCGCCATCCCCGCGACACCCGCAGCTCTACCAGCGCCTCCGGGGCGAAGTTCTTTTTTTTCATAAACAATTTTTATTGATTTTACAATTTTATGGGAAAAGGGAAAATGATAAGGTCTAATGATTACATTTTAGGATTTCCATGTCAGGGTCGGAATTCGCCTCCGAGGCTTCATACAAATACATTTTTTAAAGATATATAGTGGTGAGAAATAAGCATATCATATTACATTTCACACATTCAATCATACTTTTTTTTTTTAACATCCGTCTTGGTTATAGAAAATTTCAAACATAATTATTTTTGCGATCTGAGCCTCTTAGCTATAGTTTCTCCCTTCTCCTTCTCTTCAATGAGCGGAGCCACTGCTCCCCCTGTTTCCTCTTTTTCTTCTAGGAGGGGGGAGTGCTTTTTAAGAAAAGCCTCCGCCTCTCCTACTGTTTTAATTCTAACCCTACCCCCTTCCCAGTATACCAGCAACCCCTCAGGCATCAACCACTTAAACCAGATTCCCTTTTTGAATAATTTTTTAGATAAGAAGGAGTATTTCCTTCTTAATTCATGAATTGTTTTTGGAATCTGCTTCAATATGGTGATTTCTTTGTCTTGAAATTTTAATGGCCCGCTCCTTTGGGCCCTCAGTATCTCATCCCTCGTAGACCTTCTTAAAAATTTAATGTGAACTTCTCTTGGTACATCATTTATTCTAGCATATGTAGAATTGATTCTATAAATCATGTCTATATCCCCCCAGAAAAATTCTTTATTTTTCTTTGCAAAATCTGCTAAAATTGCACTCATTAAATCCCTAAGATCTTCTCCTTCCTGTTCAGGAACATTCTGAAATCTGAGGAAAAAAGACATTCTCTCAAACTCAATCTTTGACATCTGCATATTAATTTCTCCCGTTTCCTTTCGTATTTCTCCTAACTCCTCTTTCGTCTCCTCTGCTCCTTTTTCTAACACTTCAATTTTTTGTTTATTTTCTAATGTATTTAATAATAATAATAATAATAATAATAATTTATTTTATATACTGCGTCCTCTCCCCAGGGGGACTCGGAGCGGTGCACAGGGAAAACATTAAAACACGTAAAATATATACATAAATAAATACAATAAGTAAAAACAGATTAAATCTAATTGTCCCTGCACTAAAATCCCCTGGTTAATGCTTTTGTCTCTCGCATTTCTAACTTTAAATCTGCCAAGTCCTTTCTAATTCCACGTATTTCTGTCGATATGTCCCATAGCATCTCCTTAATGGTTGATTCTTATATTGAAAAAGTTTTATTGAGTTTTACAAATTTTTTAAGTAGGGTAGGGTAAGGTGAATTGAGAAAATATTTTGAGAACTTTCACGTCGAGATCGTTGGCCCCCTCCGGGGCTTCTTAACAAAACATAGATAATACATATTTCAATAATACTACAAGGTGAAGATAAGTGCATACATCATTGTAAATTCTAAATTCTATGCTAGCAATCGTGTACAAACATCCAAACAAAAGTTATACTGTACTAAAAAAGTCATTTTTTAGATCTAAGTCTCTTGGCAATTGTGTCTTCTTGTTCTCCTCCCTGACCCCCAGTGGGCGGGGCCGTGGCCCCCTCCGTTCCTCCAGTTTCATCCCCCAGGATAGAGGAATATTTTTTAACAAAGGCTTCCGCCTCAGCAACTGTTTTAATCCTTACTCTTCTTCCTTCCCAGAACACCAACATCCCTTCTGGCATCACCCACTTGAACCAAATCCCCTGGTTAAACAATTTTTTAGATAAGAAGGAATATTTCCTCCTCACCTCTCTAATCTTTTTCGGGATCTGCTTCAAGATGGTGACTTCCTTTTGTTGGTACATTAACGGACCCTCTCTCTGCGCCCTCAATATTCCCTCCCTGGTAGACCTTCTAACAAATTTAATATGTATCTCTCTGGGTAGTTCATTTATCCTGGCATATGCTGAATTTATTCTATAAACCAGGTCAATGTCCCCCCTGATCTCTTCCTTAGGTTTGTGTAAATAGTCTGCTAAAATTGTGCTCATAAGATCAGGAAGGCATTCACCAGATTCTTCCGGAATATTCTGAAATCTTAAAAAATATGACATCCTTTCAAAATCCATCCTAGACATATGACCAGTTAAATCTCCAATTTCAGTATTAACATTTTTAAGTTCTCCCTTTGCCCCAGCCAGCCCCACTTCCAACTCTTCAGTCTTCTGTGTGTTCTGCATCAATTTCTTCTGTGTCTCCAAAAGCTCTAATTTAGAACTGCAGTGGTCTTTTCTAAGCTCTTTAATTTCCAATACCAAAGAGTGTAACACTTCCTCCATAGCTGTTATTCTTGCTTCAATGCCTGGTTTTTCTGGTTACTTTTTAGAAGCCATGGTGAGCTGTTTAAGTCAGTGCCACTAAGATGGCGTTTTTTGGGTGCGGCCGCTGGAGCAAGTCCAGAGAAAAAGTTCAAATCAGAGTTGTAGAAAGTTGTAAAATCCAGAGAGAAAAGCAATTTTCACAGTCAATTATGAAGACAAAGAACGCACTCCAGGGAAGGAATCAATTAATCATTTATCAAAAATCCTCCGTTGGTAGAGAGAGACAGTCCAGGTCACAAAGGAATGTTGGAAATTTTCCATAAAGAATAGTCATTTAAGAACAAAGGGAAGCCATCTTCCCCCGCCCAATCTGGAAGCCAGCAGGAGAAAGCAACAAAGAAAATTGTTCCAATAAAGCCGGACTTAGATACATTGTAGCTAGAAACAAACCGCAAGGGACTTTCACTTCTTCAACAAAGTCCGGATGAGAAATATCCGCTTCCTCGCACTCGAGGAGCCATTTCCAAACGCCGCTGCTGTAAATCCGAGGGGGGGTTTAACAAACACCCCCCTCCATCGTTTCTTTTAGTCAAAGCTGCCAGCAAAAAAAAAGTCAGAGTCACTTACACTCCACCTCGCCGCCAAAGCCCCGGCAAAGCCATCTGGCTCGAACGCTCCCGCTCTCTCCAAATCAGCTATTTGTTACCGTCCTCCGTTGGCGAAGGGAACCAAGCCCCCCGCAGCATGTCTTCTTCCTCCTAGAGCGAAGACCAGGACTAAGCCCCGGCCGCCGCCAGGCTAGGAAAGGTCCAGGCAAGCCGATCTTATGGGGGGGTCCCTAAAAAGGCACATCCCGCCATTTTGGGGCCGGAAAAAGAACAAAACGGCGGACGAGTCCCAGGACTCATCCGTTGCCTCCAGAAGCCGGAACAGGAAGTCTCCTTAATGGTTGATTCTTGAGAGCTCTTTCCAGTTGCTTCCTTCTGCAACAGTTCGGTGATCTTGCCTTGTTGTTGGACAGGGCTGGATCGAGCAGACGATGGGGCAGAAAGCGATTTTCCAGCGGGAGGTTTCCTGTGTGCCATTGTTCTAATTTTAATTGTGCAATAAAAATGGCGCCAGAAAAGTGAGCAGTCAGAGAAGTCCAAAGAGCCGGAGAAAAGTTCGATTGAAAATTCAAATCCTGTATTAATGACCAGAGAAGAAAGTTAATCCTCTAATTTAAAAAGGAAGCATCCACTTTGGGAGAATCACCAAAGGCTTCTTGAGGCGGGGATGTAAAGTAAATTGAGCATTAAGTTGTTAAAATCACTGCAGAGATGCTTTCACTGCTCTAGGGGATAGTTCAAATTAAGAACAAAAGGAAGCCATTTTCCCCTTCATTGTTGAGAAGAAGGTGTGAAGAAAAGTTATGTTTGTTGCAAGGAGCTCAATACAATGTTGCCTCTATAACCATCTAAATAACAAAGTTTCCGCTTTAAAATAGTCTTCATTCAGATGCCAATAAATCTTTTCCCTTCTCCTTTACGGAGAACATTTCAAAACGCCGCTTTTACAAGGGGGGGTTTCTGCGAACAAAACTCCCCCCTCTATTCTTCTTTGTAGAAAGGATTGAATGGATTAAACAACTCACAGTCACTTTTCAAATGCTAGAGACCCGGTGGAGTCCTCCGTCCCTGACATTTCCGTCCAAATATAAATTTTCAGCTATTCCGACATCCCTTGGCAAGAGGAGTACGTTCCCCCTGCTCTCAGCTCTCCAGCTCCTGGGTCGAGGCGGGAAAGGCTCCCCACTGACTGCCGTCTAAGTGGGAAAACCCCCGCAGCCGTGTCTACGGTGAAGAGAATCCCTTCAGGATCCTCAAAGCCCCCGAGGGCTCACCAGAGAAGGCAAGCAGTGGACCCGTTGGCAAACACATCCATTGCCTCTGGAATCCGGAAATGAAGTCAGGGGTGAAGTTCTTCAACCACCGCAGCCTCCTCAGTGGCTCGGCTACCTTGTGGTGCCTGGCCCATAGGCTTTTTAGCCTTGGTGGCCATTTTGTTTTGGTGCGAACACCCAGCGGCCATTTTGTCATCTCACCGTGAGTATGGAGCCTTCCCAGGATACGCAGGCCATTCCTCTGGCCCAGCCCTTGGCGTCTAAGGACGCCCCTCAGCCCAGAGCCCATGAGAGGAAAGCCTCTGTGGACCCCCAGCCCTCAGGGCCCCTACCCAAAGCCTCTGGCCTGCTTGCAAAGCCCCTTCCAAGACATCAGACCCGCGTCTGATTATCTAGACCTGCGCCAGTCCGGCTTCCGACCCGGTTACAGCACTGAGACGGCATTGGTCGCATTGGTGGATGATCTCTGGAGGGCGCGGGATAGGGGATGTGCATTGGGGGCGAAACACTGGCCCCCGTGGAGAGGGCGCGCAATTTGGGTGTCCTCCTGGATTCCTGGCTGTCCATGGAGGACCATGTGGCGGCCATGGCCAGGGGGGCGTTTTATCAGGTACGCCTGATGTGCCAATTGCACCCCTTACTGGACCGGGCTGCCCTTCGCACAGTCACTCAAGCACTCGTGACATCCGACTTGACTATTGTAACGCTCTCTACATGGGGCTTCCCTTGAGGTGCACTCGAAAGCTACAGCTAGTCCAGAATGCGGCCACGCGGGTGATTACGGGAGCTTCTAGATACTCCCATATAACACCTCTCCTGCGCGAGCTGCACTGGCTGCCTGTGGCCTTTCGGGTGCGCTTCAAGGTTTGACGACCATCTTCAAAGCGCTCCATGGCTCGGGGCCTAGTTATATGCGAGACCGTCTCCTGCCCCATACATCCCTTCGTCCGATCCGCTCCCACAGAGAGGGCCTTCTCAGGGTGCCGTCGGCTGGGCAATGCCGGTTGGCGACACCCAGGGGAAGGGCCTTCTCTGTGGTGGGCCCTACCCTTTGGAACGACTTACCCCCGAAAGTCACTGAGCCACTGAGCCCGAGGCCACCCCCAGGAAGGCCACGACCAAAACCAAGCATATTGAGGCGACTCCATTCAGGGCCCAAAGACAGGCCTCTCCTAGCCCCCCTCCCCCAGATCTCTCTTCAGATTCTGAGGACAATGCCTCTCCTGTGGCCTCCATCCAACCTGAGGAGGCCAGAGGCACTGAGGACCTAGCACATAGTGGGGAGGAGTCGGAAGGGGATAGGAGTGTAACCCCTGAAGGGGAAACCTTTTACCAGGAGAATGTCCCTCAACCTCTTCCTCAGTTTGCTTATCTTCCTGACATGGCGACCATAATTTCAGATGCCATTGAACGTGGCATAGCAGCTGGCCTCAAGCACAGGGCCTCTAATCATTCTACCCCTCCAGGTCTTCTTCTGCCTCCAGCTCCGGAAACAGAGATGGCGACCTCTCGGCCTCCTCAGCTCATGACTTACCTGGTCCATCAAATCAGGCTTCGGGCTTTGTTTAGTTTAGTTTAGTTTATTCGATTTGTATACCGCCCTATCTCCCAAAATGGGACTCAAGGTGGTGCACAGGAACTATAAAAATAAATATTAAATTCACATAAATACAAACAGTTACAATGATTAAAACGAACATTAAATAAATTTGACCCGTGCTAAGAACTTTGGTTAAAAACCCAACTAAAATAATAAAATAGCTATACTAGCTATGCCAGGCTGGCCAAATGAAAAAAGTAGGTTTTTAATGCCCGACGGAAGAGGCAAAGGTCTGAGAGTGTACGGAGGTCTGGAGGCAGGTCATTCCAGAGGGCGGGACCTGCCACAGAGAAGGCTCTTCTCCTGGGAGTCGCCAGCCGGCATTGTCCGGCGGACGGCACCCTGAGCAGGCCCTCCCTGTGGGAGCGGACAGGTCAAATGGAGGTATGTGGTAGTAGGCGGTCTTGCAAGTAGCCCGGCCCGATGCCATGGAGCGCTTTAAAGATGGTCACCGAGACCTTGAAACGCACCCGGAAGGCCACAGGCAGCCAGTGCAGTTCGCGCAGGAGAGGTGTTATATGGGAGTATTTTGAAACTCCCAAGATCCCCCGCGCGGCCGCATTCTGCACTAACTGGAGCCTCTGGGTGCATCTCAAGGGAAGCCCCATGTAGAGAGCATTGCAGTAGTCCAGGCGAGAGATGACAAGAGCTTGAGTAACCGTATGTAGGGCATCACGATCCAGAAAGGGATGCAACTGGCGTATCAGGTAGACCTGATAGAAGGCCCCCCTGGTTACGGCCGTCAGATGGTCATCCAAGGACAGCCGCGAATCCAGGAGGACACCCAAGTTGCAAGCCCTTTCTGCGGGGGCTAATGACTCACCCCCCGATAGCCAGAGGTGGAACTAACTGGCTATGTCGTGGCGCCGGAAACCACAGCCACGGTCTTGGACGGGTTGAGTTGGAGCCCGTTTCTTCCCATCCAGACTCGCATGGCCTCCAAGCACTGGGACATCACGTTGGCGGCATCGTTGGGATGGTTAGGGGTAGAGATGTACAGCTGGGTGTCGTCAGCGTACAGATGGAACTCTACCCCAAAACCACGGATGATCTCACCCAGCGGCTTCATGTAGATGTTAAACAGGAGGGGAGAGGACTGACCCTTGAGGCACCCCACATATAAGGGGCCGCGACGTCGACCTTTGTCCCCCTGCCAACACAAATTGCAACTGGTCGGAGAGGGGGGAGGAGAGCCACCATAATATGGTGCCTCCCAACCCCAACCCCCCCAGCCAGTGCAGTAAGATACCATGGTCGATGGTATCGAAAGCCGCTGAGAGGTCTAACAGGACCAGGATAGAGGAACCTCCAGAGATCATCTACCAATGCGAGCAATGCCCTCTCCGTGCTGTACCCAGGTCGGAAGCCAGACTGGCATGAGTCTAGACAGGCAGTTTCCTCCAGGTGCTGGTGGAACTGTCATGCCACCACACTCTCAACAACCTTCGCCAAAAAGCGAAGGTTGGAGACCGGACGGTGGTTGGATAACACAGCTGGGGCCAGGGAGGGCTTCTTGAGGAGGGGCCTCACCACCGCCTCTTTCAAGATGGTTGGCAGGGACCCCTCACTCAAAGAAGCATTAACAATCTCCTGGAGCCAGCCTCGTGTAACCTCCCGGGAGGCCAGTACAAGCCAGGAGGGACACGGGTCCAATAAACATGTGGTGGCATTCAGCTGCCCCAGTATCCTGTCCATGCCTTCAGGAGTCCTTTGGTTAGGAAGAACATCCTGCACATGATTCAGATCTTTCAGAGGATGAGGGCCTGCCCCCCGACCCCCCTCCCTTTGTTGGTCTTTTCAAACCTGCCATGTTTAGATCTCTTCTCTTTAAACCCAAAAAGATTGCAGGTATTCCACCTCCTAAGGCCCCCTAGGACGCAGAGACGGACAAAGCTGACACCACCGACCCTCTCTTCGTTCAACCATAGGTGGAAAAGGAGATGATGTCCACGCCCAAGCTCTTCAACGTCGTGGTACAGAAACAGTGGGCATCACCAGGTACAGGTCCTCTCCCCAATATCCTGTATAAATGTCTACAACGTAAGTCCGGATCTCATCAAGGCTCTTGAGGCTCCCCCCATTGACTTGCCCATTGTGGCCTTGTCTTCCCCCAATGCGTCCTAAGCGGTGCCCGAAGAGTCCCTGTGCCCGGAGGACAAGAGAATCGAGCAGAGTTAAGGGTCATCAGGCATCAGCTTGGTCTGTCAGAGCCACAACGTCTGCATCTTTCTTTAGCCGCTCCGCCCTTCTATGGCTAAGACAACTCCAAGCAAGGCTCCCTGCTCGAGATTCCAGGGCACGCAGGGACATAAACAAAGGCGGTCCTGGGATACACAGCAGACGCTTCCATGGGCGCAGCTCAGTTTGCATTCAAGGCCATAGCCTCCTCGGTCACCACCCGTAGGCTAGTTTGGCTCAAACAGTGGCGGGAGGAGGCCAGGGCTATTATTCTCCTTCCCAATTATTTGGGGGCCCCCTTAGAGCCCCTCCTAGTCAAATCCAAAGACAAAAGAAAGGTGCTGCAACCGGCCACTAAAAAGCAGGATTCTAGAAATCAGTCCTTTGACCGCAGGCAGCCCTTTCGTGGACAGGACGGTGGTGTATCCACCTCCCGCTCTCAGCACCTGACCCCCCGAGACAGGGCCCCTCCTTCTCCAGCAGATCGGGTAGGAACAATCAACAGTTCCAGCCCAGGAAATCCTTTAGGGATAACAACAACCGATCCTTCAAGCGTCAGAAGTGACTGCCTGGAGGATTTCCCTATCGGGGGTCATCTGGCAGCGTTTGCAGACCATTGGGATGATATTACCAGCGATGCATGGGTGAGATCCACAATCAGATTCAGCCTTCTCCTGGATCTGCGATCCAGCCCCCCGAACCACTTTGTCACTTGTCCGATATCAAGAGGCTCCTGGTGGAGCAGGCCATCCATCATCTGCTCTCCATTTGGGCCATTCAACCTGTGCCCCCAGACCAGGTGGGTCATGGCTTCTACTCTCGCCTTTTTATTGTGCCAAAGTCTTCGGGGGGCTGGAGAACGATTCGGGACCTAAAATTCCTGAACCTGTTTGTCAGATACAGAAGGTTCAAGATGCACTCTCTCCTGTCAATTCTGCAGGGCGTTCGTCCCAACAACCTCATCACTTCTGTGGATCTCACCAAAGCTTACCTTCATGTCCCCATCCACAAAAACCACTTACGGTTCCTCCGTTTTGTCTATGCAGGCCGTCACTTCCAATATCGGGCACTCCTTTTCGGGCTCTTATCGGCCCCGAGGGACTTTACGCATATTCTGTTAACTGGACGACATTCTCCTGTTGTCCAGATCCCACAGTCAGGCAATTCGATACCTCCAGGACACCCTTCAGGTACTCCAGGATGTAGGCTTCTCCATCAATCAGGAAAAGAGCCACCTGGTCCCAACCTCTCGGCTAGTTCATCTAGGCGCCCTCATAGACTCTTCCCGGGGACGGGTCTACCTGTCCCAGGACCGACAGACCAGTTTCAGGGACCTAGCCCTGGAGGTGCAGAGGAAGCGACAGGTTCCATTTCTCCAGCTGTCTCAACTGCTGGGGAAGATCGTCTCCTGCTTCTCCATAGTTCCGTGGGCACAGTTACACAGCCACTACCTCCAGTGATTTCTCCTGCCATACCAGAATGAAAACAGCAGCTGCTCTCTAGCGAAGGTCACCCTGACAACAGAGGTGCTTCAATCTCTGGACTGGTGGGTCTCTCCAGCATTATCTCAAGGATCCCTCTTCAGAGAGCCACCTCAGCTGGTGATCACAACAGACGCCAGCCACTCAGGATGCGGCGTCCACCTGCAAGAACAGGTAGCTCAGGGTCTTTGGGGCCGACAAAAACCTTTCCCACAGCATGAATTGGCTGGAACTGCGGGCCATTCATCTTGCCCTTCTTCATTTTCAACCATTCATCCTCCACTCTCATGTACTGATACGAACGGACAACACAACGGCAAGGCTCACATCAATCGCCAGGGGGGAACTCAGACTGTCTCTCTCATGGAGTCTGCGTTTCAGATAGGGACCTGGGTGGAAGTCCACCTTCAATCCTTACGCGCTGAACACATCTCGGGTGCCGACAACTCCTGAGCAGATTGGCTGAGCCGCACGACCATCGATCCTGCAGAGTGATCTCTCAACCAGCGAATCTTCAGTCAGCTTTCAGCCAGATATGGGACTCCGAGAATAGATCCCTTCGCGACAGCTTCCAACGCTCAATTTCCCAGGTACCTAGCACGTTACACAACACCGGGTGCGCAAGGGAAGGGCGCCTTGAGATGCAGGTGGCCTCACAGTCTCCTGTACGCCTTCCCTCCCTTCCCCCTGATTCAGAAGGTAATCCGAAAGATGATAGAGGAAGAAGCCGAACTAATCCTCATCGCTCCCCATTGGCCACGCCGCCCTTGGTTTGCCGATCTGGTCAATCTATCGGTGGCCCGGTGTGGCGCCTTCCCAAAATCAGGTCACTTCTTCACCAGGGCTCTATTCTTCACCCTGACCTACCCTGGCTCAACCTAACCACTTGAGAGCTGCCAGCCTCTTGGAGGGGGTGATCCAGACTATTAAGGCCTCTCGTCGCCCATCCACAAACCAAATATATGAATCCACATGGCAGGCATTCATCTCATGGTGCCTGCCCAAGGGCTATATGCCTCTAGAGACCTCTGTGGCACAGGTCCTGGACTTCTTGCAACAAGGTCTTAACAACCACCTGTCACCTAACACCCTGAGGAGGCAGGTCTCGGCCCTCTCTTCAGTGCTGTCTCATCACAGGGATGAGCCTCTTTCCTTGCACCCCCATGTATGTCGCTTCATCGGGGCGCATCCAATCTCTGTCCTACAGTCGTACATCGTTTCCCCACTTGGGAATTTCCTCACGGGCCCTGCCCTTTGAGCCTCTCAGGTTGGCTTCTCTACACCATCTCATGCTGAAGACAGTTTTTTGGGTGGCAAACACTTCGGCGTGGCAGGTGTCAGAATTGGCAGCCCTTTCCATCCGTTCAGACCTCTGTGTTTTCCACCCGGATCAGTTGTGATAAAGGTGTGACCCCACCTTTATCACAAAGGTGAATTCAGCCTTCCTCAGAACCTCATTCTCCCAACTTTCTGTCCCAATCCGGTGCACAGGCTGGAATGCAAATACCACATATTGGATGTGCATAGGGCTCTAAAATTTATATTGACACAACGGTCAGATTCTGGTGCACCGAGTCGCTCTTCGTGGCCTTCCTCCCTCCAAACAAGGGACTCAGAGCTTCCTCCTCTATGGTGGGCTGCTGGATCAGTTCGGCTATTTCCAGGGCCTACTCAACATATCACCTGTCACCTCTGCCTTCCATCACAGCTCATTCTACTCGCAATGCATCTACATGCAGGCCTCGGAAGATGAGATTTGTAGAGCGGCCACCTGGACTTCTCCAGTTCCCTTTATCCGACATTACAAGGTGGATAGATACGCCTCAGCGGATGCGGCCTTCAAGAGGTGAGTCCTCCAACAGGTGCTCCCTTCTGCAAGCTCTTAGGTCAGTCTCCTTCCCACCCGGGGACACGCCCAGCTTTGGTACGTCCTGCACATGACCACTGTCTCCACCAACGTTGGAGAATGGGGCGTTGGTTTTACCTGATACGCCCCTTCTCGAGGCAGGTAGAGACAGTGGTCATCCCCACCCTTTCGGATCTGGCCAGTCTTACGGCAAAGGGGAGCACAGACTAGAGTTGTCAATTGATGTGAGAGAACGATCCTACATGCATGGCAGTCTACTGATCTCCTTCGTCAGCAAAGCAGGAGGATACTCCTCTAAGGTGATGACATCACTTTGGTAGACTCAGTTCTATAGGTTATTGGCTGAGTTAACTCACAAATGACCACTGTCTCCACCTGCCTCGAGAAGGGGCGTATCAGGTAAGACCAATGTCCCATTTTGCAGGCAACACCAAGCTGGCAGGAATAGCCAATACTCCAGAAGATAGACTTAAGATACAGAAGGATCTTGACAGACCTGAGCAGTGAAATGAAATTCAATGTGAAATTGTTTAGGCAAGAAAAACTAAATACACAGGTATAGTGTAGGTCAATAGTAGTAACTGTGAGAGGGATCTTGGAGTCCTAGTGGATAATCACTTGAATATGAGCCAGCACTGTTCTGTAGCTGCCAAAAAAGCCAACACAGTTCTAGGCTGCATTAACAGAGGAATAGAATCAAGATCACATGAAATGTCAATACCACTTAATAATGCCTTGGTAAGACCACACTTGGAATACTGCATCCAGTTTTGGTTGCCACATTATAAAAAAGAATTTGAGACTCTAGAAAGAGTGCAAAGAGGAGCAACAAAGATGTTTGGGGAACTGGAAGCTAAAATATATAAAGAACGGTTGCTTTGAATAGGGTATGTCTAGTTTAGTGAAAAGGAGGACTAGGGGTGACATGATAGCAGTGTTCCAATATCTCGGGGGTTGCCACAAAAAAGAGTCAAGTACTTGAGGGCAGGAAAAGAAATAATGAATGGAAATTAATCAAGGGGAGGGGGGAAGGAACCTAAAACTAAAGACATTTCCTAATAGTTGGAACAATTAATCAGTAGAACAACTTGCCTCCAGAAGTTGTGAAACAGTGGAAGTTTTTAGGAAGAGATTGGACAACCATTTGTCTGAAATGGTATAGGGTTTTCTGCCTGAGCAAGGGGTTGGACTAGAAGACCTCCAAGGTCCCTTCCAACTCTGTGTTTTTATTCTATTGTTTGTCTCATTTTGTGAAAGTGACTTTATCATACAACTATCAACCAGATGTATCAAGAAATTCATAAATGGAACATAAGATGATTCCTTTTCATTGTTGTTCCTTAATGATACCTTTGATTTTCAAGAGTATTTAGCTATCAGAATTCATAGACATAATTAGGCCTTTTCTGTGTGATTTTGTTCAGTCTGCTTTCAAAGCTGCTTAAATTGGTAGCCATGAATTTTGAAAAGAAATAATACTTTAAAAAAATGGATCTGAAAGTAAGATTTTGCTTCTTGTTATTTTGACTTAAAGTTTGACATATTCATTACTGATACTATTGTTTTATTTACCCCATCTTTGAATGAAAGAAGTGCTTGATGTTTTCTGAGCTTGGTTGCTTGCATGTAGATGTTTTATTACTGACTAGGTAATATAATCAGGATATTATATAATTGACTAATGAAATGTCTTCAAGCAAATAACCAAGTTCAGAGATAACCAAGGACTATATTATATTCTTTTCTATTATATTCTCTTCTATTTGTCTATAGAGATTCTCAGTCATCCAGGTCATGGCTCTCTCAAAAGTGTTTTTTTTTAAGGCAACTGAACTTTGTTTTTCCTGCAAGGAAAAACAAGGAAAGTCCAGTTGTTGTTTGAAAAAGCACTTTTGATACATGCTCTTCTATTGGCATTAATGACAGTTTTCAAGTCTTTTTAAATCAATATAAAATTAAGTAGTCATAATGCTGTAAATATTTATAATTACTGAGATTAACTTTAGTGATTAAATCAGCATGAACTGTGTTTTAAAATAGATTGATGTAATGTTTTAAAACTTAAAACTGAAAATTAATAATCACCTTGTATCTAACCATTTCCTTTCACAGTTGCTTGGATGGATTTTTTACAAAATCCAACCTGGAACACTTGTTCTTGCAATTTTGGCAATGATGGCATTTGAGGGAATAGCAAATCTTCAAAAAGAATGGAGTATTGTGGGAGAATTTAGCAATTTGCCCCAGGAAGAATTACTGTTGTGGATAAAAGCAAATACTAAACCAGGTAAAACCAGAGTAGAACAACAACTCTTATTGCAATGTAGTGCGTAAGAGGCTTAGCACTTTTAACACTGAACAGTTTTTCCTGGTGCCTTGATTTCTTGTGACTCATGTAAATGATACAGATTAAGAAAAAACTGTCTGTATAAATACTATTTTGTGGCATTAAAAATGCATTTTGAATGGAATGACATGTTTTAACTAGAAAGAAAACCTTTACAATATTATGTTTTTGAGGGGGGGGTTGTGGTTTGGAAGGAGAAGTTGATTTTTAAACAATTTTACAACCTAAAAAATGTATGGTGGTTTCTAGTTCTTTTTCCAATTATTCCTGCATTTTTAGATATCCTGTTATTTCAGATGCTGTTTTTGCCGGTGCAATGCCTACAATGGCAAGTGTAAAACTATCTGCACAACGACCTATTGTGAATCATCCCCATTATGAGGATGCAGGTTTACGGTAAGGCTTTATATATTTTATAAATATTATATATTTTTATATAAATTATATAAATATTTACATATTTTAAGATTTGTTGTAGCCAATTTCAAGTAAATGCATTAAGTCAATTTACTAAAACATTATACTAGGTTTATGTATTTTTATTCATTTGTTTCAAATAGATGGATAAACATACATTAACATAACATAAACATTAAAGCCAATTGGGCCCCACGGCCGTTGTTACCTCCTGGTTTTATTCAAATGTACTCAGCGGCTGACCTCCTTGCCCTGTGGGAGTCCCCCCTCTCGCAGGTTTGGCCCTCTGCTCTATAGAGGGCCCGCCTCAATGACTGGTTTCTGAACCAAGAGAGGTGGTATACATCTAAGCAGAAGCTGAGGCAAAATTTTAAATTTATGTCTTAAGGGGTCAAATTAGAACTAGGGTGGTGGGTGTGAGGGAAAACCCACCGGGGATTGTTTTTAGGCCAGCTAGGGGCCTTGGCGGGGAGGGTGTAGTGTCCAGAACTGGGGAGGGGGCGAAGGTCTGTCCAGAAGAGGGTTATTCCATCAATACTGTGAGTGGGAGGGGCAGGTATGGCGGAAGCCGAGGGCCATATCCTGTAAGAGGAGGGCGCACTCGCTGTCTTCAAGCGGTGGCGCGCTCCGGCCCTCACGGCTCCCCTTGCAGCCCAGGGGGATTAGGATCTCAGGGCCTGGGTCTTCGGCTGATGCTATGTAACGCCAGGTCCGTGGTTAATAAAGCCCCCCTCATTCACAATCTAGTCTTGGAGGGGGGGTGCGGACCTGGTGGGTATCACGGAGACCTGGTTGGGCCAAGAGGGGGAGTGCCCCTTGCTGAAATGTGCCCATCGGGTTACTGTGCTTTTCATCAGCCAAGAGCCCAAGGTCGGGGTGGAGGGGTGGCGGTTGTTATAAAGGAGAGTCTTGATCCGAGGGAGACTACTGTGCCTCAGATAGCCGGATGTGAGTCCCTCTATGTGAAGTGGGGTCGTGGGAGGCAGTTTGGCCTGTTGACTGCATACCTGGCTCCCTGCTACATATCAATGGCCCTACCCGAGGTGGCGGTTGGCACCCCCCAGGCTGCTAGTCATGGGGGATTTCAACTTGCCATTTGTCGGTGAGACGTCTGAGATGGCCCGGGAGTTCATGGCTCCCATGACGGCCATGGACCTGACCCAGTTAATTCATGACCCCACCCACATTGGAGGACACACTCTGGATCTAGTTTTTGTCTCTAGCCAGTGGTTGAGTGATCATTCGACTTGACTTTCCAACTGCTGCACCCCACCACAGGGAGACGGAACCGGAATCAGTGAGATGGTTCCGTCCCAGGCGCCTGATGGACCCTGAGAGGTTCCAGATGGAGCTTGGGCCGATACCTGAGACCCTGACCCACGACTCGACTGAAGACCTGGTGGCGGCATGGAACAGTGCGGCCAAGGGGGCTTTGGACCGTGTCGTGCCTTTGTGGCCTCTTACCCGGCATCAAACTCTCCTCGCGTGTGGTTTTCCGAGGAGCTGAGGGTGATGAAGCGTCGGAAGAGATGCCTAGAGAGTGGCTGGAGAGCCACCCGCTCCGAGTCTGACCGGACACTGGTAAGGTCTTTCCTTAAGACCTACCTGGTGGCGATAAGAGCGGCGAAACACAACTATTTTTCCGGTCTTGTCGTGTCTGCAGATAACCGCCCAGCCGCCCTGTTTAGGGTGACCTGCTCCCTTCTCCATGTGGAAGCGCGGGATGATCCCTTGCAGGGTTGAGCGGAAGATTTGGGGCATTATCTGCATGATAAAATCGATCAGATTCGTGACGGGTTGGCCTCTGACTGGATTAATTCAGACGGGTTGACTGAGGCAGGTCCAGAGAATGCTATCTGGGAAGAGTTCGATCCTGTGACTCCAGAGGACATGAACAGGATATTGGGGCAGTTGAACGCCACCACATGTTTATTGGACCCATGTCCCTCCTGGTTGGTACTGGCCTCCCCGGAGGTTACATGAGGCTGGCTCCAGGGAATTGTCAACGCTTTTCTGAGTGCGGGGTTTTTGCCGGCTGCCTTGAAAGAGGTGGTGGTGAGACCCCTCCTCAAGAAGCCCTCTCTGGATCCGGCAGTTTTGGCCAACTATCGTCCTGTCTCCAACCTTCGGTTTATTGCAAAGGTTGTTGAGAGTGTGGTGGCACGGCAGCTCCCTCAGTACCTGGATGAAACTGTCTATCTGGACACGCGCCAGTCCCGCTTCCGGGCCAGACACAGCACGGAGATGGCATTGGTCGTGTTGGTTGATGATCTTTGGAGGGCTCGGAATAGGGGGTGTTCCTCTATCCTGGTCCTGTTAGATCTCTCAGCGGCTTTTGATACCATCGACCATGATATCATGTTGCACCGGTTGGAGGGGTTAGGGGTGGGGGGCACCGTTTTACGGTGGTTCTCCTCCTATCTCTCTGATCGGTCACAGTTTGTGTTGGCAGGGGGCAGAGGTCGACGTCGAGGTGCCTCACTTGTGGGGTTCCACAGGGGTCGGTCCTCTCGCTCCTCCTGTTCAATATTTATGTGAAGCCGTTGGGTGAGATCATCCGTGGCTTTGGGGTAGAGTTCCATCAGTACGCTGATGATACTCAGCTGTACATCTCTACCCCGGGCCACCCCAACGATGCCATGGAAGTGATATCACGGTGTCTGGAGGCCGTGCGAGTCTGGATGGGGACGAACAGGCTTCGACTCAACCCATCCAAGACCGAGTGGTTGTGGCTTCCGGCGTCACGGTATAGCCAGTTGACGCCATCTCTGGCTATCGGGGGCGAGTCATTGGCTCCCACAGAGAGGGCTCACAACTTGGGTGTCCTCCTGGACTCTCGGCTGTCTTTAGAAGAGCACATGACGGCCGTGGCCAGGGGGGTTTTCTATCAGGTCTGCCTGATACTCCAGTTGCGCCCCTTTCTGGATCATGACACCTTATGCACAGTCACTCAAGCTCTCGTCACCTCCCGCCTGGACTATTGTAACGCTCTGTACATGGGGCTTCCCTTGAGGTGCACCCGGAGGCTCCGGTTAGTTCAGAATGCGGTCGCACGGGGGATTTTGGGAGCATCTAAACGCTCCCATGTGACACCTCTCCTGCGTGAGCTGCACTGGCTGCCTGTGGCTTTCCGGGTGCGCTTCAAGATATTAGTGACCACATTTAAAACACTCCATGGCAAGGGACCTGGTTATCTGCAAGACCGCCTCCTGCTGCCAAATACTTCCCACTGACCAGTTCGCTCTCACAGAGAGGGCCTCCTCAGGGTGCCATCAGCCAGACAATGTCAGCTGGCAACCCCCAGGGGGAGAGCCTTCTCTGTGGCAGCCCCTGCCCTCTGGAATGACCTACCCCCTGAATTACGTACTATCCCAGACCTACGTCTCTTCTGTTGGGCCCTGAAGACACACCTATTCCATGCAGTCGGCCTGTCATAGCCTTGTCATAGCCTTGTTTTAACTGGGTCTTTAGTATTGGCTTTAAATTACGGGACGAATTATTTAATATTTTAATATGTATTCTTACTTCTGGTTTTCTGTTTTTACCATGGTTGTTCACTGCCCTGAGTCCTGAGAGGGAGAAGGGCGGTATATAAATTAAATCAAATAAATAAATAAAATAAATAAATAAATAAAGATACCTGAGTGACCATCTTCTTCCAGTTGTTTCTACTAGCCCAGTTTGGTCAGGCATGTTGGGCATGTTGTGAGGATCCTATCAGTCAAGAAATGTTGGGTTTGGGAATCAGGAGATGTGCCATCTCTGCTGTAGCCCTGTCTTCTGGAATTTTATCCAGATAGTAGAATGATTTCAACCTCTTGGCCTTTCATAAGGTCATGAAGACTACTTGGTCATGACCTTATTCCAGGCTTGGAATTTCAAATGTATTAATGGCATGTATTTTTATCAATAGTAATAGTTTTGCTTAGTGCTATTTTGTACTGCTTTAATTATTTCAATATTTCATTTGTTTTATATTTTGTAATGAATGCTGCCCCATGTCACATTGAGATGGTTGGTTTCAGCAATCAAACAAATTTTTATTTATTTATTTATTTATTTTTCACATTTGTAACCCACACCCATCTCACCACAAAGGGAGTCGGGGCGGCAAACAGAGATTTAAAATAAATATACATAAATACAAAATATTATTAAATAATAAGTAAATTAAATCAATACCCTGCTTAAAATAAAATTTAAATTCAAAAATCCATAAATTAAAATTTTGATTTGTTATAAAAACAATGGGTGTGGAGTAGATCATGCTAGGCCGACCAGGTGAAAATAGTAAGTTTTTAAGTGCCGGCGAAACAAGCGGAGGTCTGTGATGGAACGGAGATCGGGAGGTAGGCCATTCCAGAGGGTAGGGCCCACCACAGAGAAGGCCCTTCCCCTGGGAGCCACCAACCGGCATTGCCCGGTCGACGGCACCCGGAGAAGACCCTCTCCCTGGGAGCAAGTCGGTCGAAGGGATGTATGGGGTAGTAGACGGTCTTGAAGGTAGCTAGGCCCCATGCCATGGAGCACCTTGAATATGGTCATCAAAACCTTGTAACGCACCCGGAAGGTCACAGGTAACCAGTGCAGCTCGCGCAGGAGTGGTGTTATGTGGGAATGTCTTGAGATTCCCATGATCACCCGCGCGGCTGCATTCTGGACCAACTGTAACCTCCGAGTGCATCTCAAGAGGAGCCCCATGTAGAGAGCGTTACAGTAGTCCAGACGAGAAGTCACGAGTGCTTGAGTGACTGTGCGAAGGGCCTCCCGGTCCAGTAAGGGGCGCAATTGTCGGACCAGGCGAACCTGGTAAAATGCCCCCCTGGCCACGGCCGCCACCTGATCCTCCAGGGACAACCGGGAATCCAGGAGGACTCCTAAATTGCGCACTCTATCCACGGGGGCCAAATTTTCACCCCCCATGGCCAGCGATGGTGTCAACTGGCTAAACGGGGAAGCCGGGAACCACAGCCACTCAGTCTTGGACGGTTTGAGTTTGAGTTTGTTATTGCCCATCCAGATCCGTACGGCCTCTAAACACCGGGACATCACCTCAACGGCATCGTTGGGGTGGCTTAGGGTAGAGATGTACAACTGGGTATCATCAGCGTACAGATGGTATTCTACCCCAAAACCACGGATGATCTCATAAATAAATAATAGTGACTGATTTAGACAAAAGCTTTATCATAAAAAGTTGAATGAATTGATAAATATTTGGTTTCATTTAGGATAACAAATCCTAAGAATTACTCTATTTAAGATAGGAAAGCACAAGATTTGTGACTTTGCAAGAGCATCCATTATTAAAGGGGAATCTATAAAGCATAATGTCTAAAATTATTTTCTTTTCTTTACCTTTCTTTAAATAAATGTTAATCTCAGTTTTGATTTACAGGAAGCAGCTCTTTACTGCCATATTTTTTTTCCCTGCTTATTATTATAAACATCATTATGTGATGTTTCTGGTCATAGGAGCAGCAAATATAGATAAGAAAAGTTCTTTTTTATCTAAAAACAGATTCCTTTAAAATTATACAACCTTAAACTCTAGGTATATGAAACCAATTGATTATTAATAAAATGAATATTTGTATTTAATTAAAAATTCTTAATAAAAATAATATAACCAATATAAAGTTCAGTTCAAATTAAATTTAGCAATTGTGCACCATGTAGATATTAACAAATTAGTTTACATCTGATATTTTGCTTAATCATGATTGCCATGATTTCCTTAGCAACCTGTTCAAAAGTAATTTGAAAATTGATAGAAAAAAAGGACAGTGGACAACTTTCTAAAAGTTCTATTCATTTCTATGTAAGTTCTACTGAAGGAGCTTATATTGCTTTTTTCAAACAACTGATTTTGACATAAAAGATATGCTTCCCATCCGTTTGAAGCTAAATCTAGCCTACCTCAGTAGACAGATACTTTTAAATGTAATAAGTACTACTGTCTAGGTCCAAAAGAATGTGAGAGTCTACAGCGAATCTTATATAGGAATTAATCTAATTAATATTTTATTAATACTTTTTATAAAGTATTATAGCAATAACACTTAGACACATATTTTTTCAATACTGCTTTAAAACCCTCTCTGAGCAGTTTACAGAGTCAGTATATTGTTCCCAACAATCTGCTCATTTTACTGATGTTGGAAGTAAAAGGTTGACTCAGGCAGATAGAAGTCTGAGTCAACCTTGAGCCGATCAGAATCAAATTCCTAGCATAGGCAGAGTTAGCCTGCAATACTGCATTCTAACTGCATACTGCATTTGGCTACTTGCAAGAAATTGTTGTTTTTTTTAAAATATGCTATAAAAAATTCTTGGCCAGACTTCCTTATAAACTTGTTATGACTTGAATAGAAGAAGCTTGATCACCAAATCCAGGTTAACATCTTCTCCCTTCAGTGAAACTTCATCTGCACATGCACATACATGTGCAGATGTGCAGATTGTGTGTGAAACCATATGACTCCCCTTCCTGTACTTAGTTTTTCTGAGCCCGTTTTGAGATGCAGATTCATAGATTAGATAGAACATTCTAAGGCTTCTTTATCTTGTCCCAAAGCTCAATCAGCCCTCAAAACTTTTATTTATTTATTTATTTATTTATTTATTTATTTATTTATTTATTTATTTATTTATTTATTTATTTATTTATTTATTTATTTATTTATTTATTTATTTATTTATTTATTTATTCAATTTATATCCCGCCCTTCTCCGAATGGACCCAGGGCGGCGCACAGGAAAGTTAAAACAATATACAACAATACAAAAATACCAAAATACAAAATTTAAAAATCTATTAAATAGATTTTTAGATCCTGCGCTAAAACCAATTAAAACCCCCCTTTTTAAAAACTATCTATACTAGTCCACAGTGGAGGCTATGAAAGGCCGGCTTGGTGAAATAAATGTGTTTTCAAACACTGGCGGAAGAGGCGGAGGTCAGTGATGGTACGAAGTTCAGGGGGTAGGTCGTTCCACAGGGCAGGGCCCGCCACAGAGAAGGCCCTTCCCCTGGGTGTCGCCAGCCGGCATTGTCCGGCCGACGGCACCCTGAGAAGGCCCTCTCTTTCCAGGCTCTTTTGCTCGTACTTGCAGTTGTTTGAATCCATGGCCTTCTGTAGAAAATAACTTCATATGTGCCATCATCAAAACTAAAGAAATTTCTTTAATCAAGACTTATAATGGGCCTGCTGTATTTAGGATGGGATGGGATGGGATGGGATGGGATGGGATGGGATGGGATGGGATGGGATAGAATAGAATAGAATAGAATAGGACCTTGTAGGGCTTCCAGTCCAGCCCCCACTCAAGCAGGAGAACCTATACCATTTCAGACAATTGATTGTCTAGTCTCTTCTTAAAAAGCTCCAATGATAGAGTGCCCATGATTTCTGCAGACAAGCTGTTTCACTGGTTAATTGTCCTCACTGTTAGGAAGTTTCTCCTTAATTCCAGGTTGCTTCTCTCTTTGATAAGTTTCCAACGTTTCTTGTCCTGCCCTCCAGTGCTTTGGAGAATAATTTGAGCCTCTGTTCTTTGTGGCAGCCCCTTAAGCCCCTGGAATACTGCTATCATGTTACCCCTAATTCTTCTTTTCTTTAGATTAGCCAAACCCCAAACCAGCTGTTCTTCATATGCTTTAGTATCTAGGCCTTTGATCATCTTAATTGCTCTTCTTTAAACTTTTTACAAAGCCTCATCTTTTTTGTAGTATGGTGACCAAAATTGGTTGCAGTATTCCAGGTGTGGTCTTACCAGGATTTTATAAAATGGTACTAGTTCTTCACATGATCTTAATTCTGCACCCTCTGTTTATAGACACCAGTATTGTATTAGCTTTTTTGTCTGCTGCTGCACACTGTTGGCATTCAAATTAGTATCCACTACGACTCCAAGGTCCCTCTCTCAGTTACTGTTTTTGAGCCAGGTCTTGTCTAATCTGTATTTATACCTTTGATTTTCTCAGCCTAAATACTTTGCTTTTCTACACATTAAAATTCATTTTGTTGGATAGGATCGATTGTTCAAATTTGTCAAGATCTTTTTGGATCCTGAGCTTGTCTTCTGGGGTGTTGACTATTCCTGCCAGTTTAGTATCATCTGCAAATTTGATGAGTTCCCCTTCTATTCCCTCATCTAAGTTATTTATGAAGATATTGAAGAGTACTGGGCCTAAGATAGAGCCTTGTGGTACCTCACTGCTTACTTCTTTCCACATGGATGTAGTACCATTAAGGATTACTCATTGAATATGGTTTGTCAGTCAGCTACAAATCTATCTGGTGGTGATATTGTCTATTCCATATTTTTCTATCTTACCAAGAATTAGATTGTGGTCTACTTGGTCAAATGCCTTACTGAAATCTAAGTATACTGTGTTCACAGGCATTTTGCTGGTCTACTAATTTAGTGACTTTATCAAAGAATGAAATAAAATTGGGTTGGCATGATCTGTTTTTTAAAAACCCATGCTAACTACTAGTCATAACTTTGTTTGCTTCTAGTTGTTCGCAGATCTGTTTTTTTATTATCTTCTCCAGGATCTTCCAAGTTATTGATGTTAGACTGATTGTTCTATATTTCCTGAGTCTACTTTTTTCCCTTTCTTGAAGATGGGAATCACATCAGCCCTTTTCCAATCTTCAGGTACTTCCCCTGTGCTCCAGGATTTTTGAAAGATATGGTTCAGTGGTTCTGAGGAATGGGTCTGCCAGCTCCTTCAGAACTCTGGGATGTAATCTGTCAGGTCCCAGTGATTTATATTCATCTAAGTCAGATAGATAAATAGTGTGTGCACAGCAGTGTAGAAAGCAAAGGGAAGACTACTACTCTATATATTTCCCAGGAAAATCATGTGGCAAAACCTAACAATGGCCCCGAATATGGGGCGCCCCTTAAATGGGGCAGGGGTGTGAAGACTGTCCCGGTCCGCTAGAAGCATGATATACCCAAAACTATGAAGGGACTGAACAAAACCTAAGGAACTGGACAAAACTCAGCAGCACTTTTTCATGCAGCTATTGACAGAAATAGGATTGCCAACATGATTGCCAACGTCCGATGACGGATATGGCAGAAGAAGAAGGGAGGGGGAAGGAGGAGGAGGAGGAGGGGAGATAATCAGATAGGTGTTCTCTTACCATTTTTTTGTTTATTTTTATTTTTATTTTTGGTTCATCTTTTACAGGTTTGGGTTTTTTTTTGGTATGTTGGGCTATAATATATATATATATATTTATTGATTAGCTCATAAAACTAACACACATATTTAAAAAATCCACACAACGGAACTCTCTTTCTGTCTAGATGGTTTCTGGTGATGAGCCGAAAGGCAGAAAAGGAAACAGTATGTCTCCTCCCTTAATTGGGGCCCTAACAGGGTGTTGTGGAACAATTATAAATACTAATCCTCCTGTCTCAGCTGATGCAATTGGGAAAACCTGGCTGGCTGAATGGTTAAAGGCTCTTGCTTGATATGCAATACAGCCCCGGTTTGAATCCCAGTAAGGGTATGGCTAGCTGATGAGAGCTAAAAAGCTCGAAATAGATCTATACTAGTCTCTCTGATTTATTTATTGGTCAGCTCATAAAACTAACACACATATTTAAAAAATTCACACAACGGAACTCATGGCTTTCTGTCTAGATGGTCTCTGGTAATGAGCCGAAAGGCAGAAAAGGAAACAGTATGTTTCCTCCCTTAATTGGGGCCCTAACAGGGTAATATATGTAATTATATATATATATGAGAGAATATTTTCACAGCTCCTGTTCAGGGCCCCTTTAAGGGAGGAGACTTAACGTCATCCCTCTCTGCCACTTCGATTCAACCCAGAGATCAAAATTTTTAAGACCCTTAAAAATCTAACACATATATATACATATATATATATATGAAGTGGATATTAAGAGACCAGTATGGCCAGCTGATGAGGGCTAAGGAGCCCGAAATGGATCCATCCTGGTGTCTTAATTAATTATTATTAATCATCCCTTAAAGAAATTTAACACATATCTAAAAAGACAGCAGCAATTTAATAGGTCTCTGTCTGGATGGTCTCTAGGTTGAGTCGAGGACAGAGAAGGATGACAAGTTTGTCTCCTCCCTTAAATAGGCCTAACAGGAAGCTGTAACAAAATATCCACTTCATCAATAAAGTCCTGTAGAAAGGATGATGTAATCAGGGATACTGGTTAGCTCAAGGCATAGAGAAGCCTGCTTCGAATGCTGGAGAGCACCAGTTCAAATCCCTGTAGGGAAGTATGGCCAGCTGACGAGGGCTAAGGAGCCCGAAATGGATCCATCCTGGTCTCTTAATTAATTATTATTAATCATCCCTTAAAGAAATTTAACATATATATATATGGATTCATACATGCAGCATCATTGTACATGAGTAGTTCAGCTCCAGTTATTATTCATTTTAAACAAAATATTTTAGATATTAAAATCATGCATACATCATTCCATTACATCATTCTAGTCTATTTAACAATGCTAAACTTTTATAGTATTACATATATCATTCTGTTATTCTTAAAATATAAGTTCTCCAACATTTTTCATTACCATGATTTTTTATCTTACTGAAAATACAAATCCCATACCTTATAAAATTGTTCATCTTTTTGTTCTCTGATTTCAAATGTCAATTTACTCATTTCAGCACATTCCATTATTTTTCGAATAACTCCCTCCTGCGTTGGTATTTTCTTGTTTTTTCAATTTTTTGCAAATACAATTCTAGCTGCTGTTAAAACATTTACAATCAAATATTTCAAATCTCTATTATATATCTCTGGTATAATTCCCAATAAAAAAAAATTCTGGTTTAAAGTCTATGTGTTGTTGTGACATTTTCTCCAACCACATGTGGATCTTAGTCCAATATCTTTTAGCTTCTGCGCAAGTCCACCACATATGGTAATATGAACCAGGCATCTGATGACATTTCCAACACTTTTCTGATTTGTTCTTGAACATTCTTGCTATTCTTGTTGGGGATAGGTGCCACCTGTAAAACATCTTATACAATTTTCTTTATATGCTGTTGACATTGTCATTTTGTAGTTTTGGGTGCACAATTTCTGCCACTTCTCTAATTCAGTCCCATGCCCAAAATTTTTCCCTCAGGCTATCATAGATCCTTTAATTTGTTCTTCTTCTAACTTAACCTCTAGTAAGTGTCCATAAAGTTTTTTAATTACTTTTTCATCAGTACCCGTCAAAAGTCTATCTAACTCAGTCAAAAATCTTCCTCTTTACGATCTTTGTCATATCTAGATTGTATTTGCACATATGAAAACCAGTTTATCTTTATTCCTTCCTGTTCTAGTTCTTGCATAGATTTTAAATTCACCCTCTGCATTCAAGTATTTCACCATATCTAACTGTTCGTTCCTTTTTGTATATTATTGGATATAAAAAGGCTTCAATGGTTATAGCTAGACTAGAATTTTTAAGTAATATTGTCTTTTAATCTTCTCCCAATTTATTAGCAAAGCTTTCCGTAGATAATGTCTTCTAAAATACCCCTGTGTTTTAGTTCCCTTGAACCATAAAAAGGCATGCCATCCCAACAATAGATCATGTCCTTCAACAGTCAATAATCTGATATTCCTTAATGTTATCTGCTCTTTAACCCACATCAAGCTTGCTGCCTGATAATATAATTCCCAATTAGGCAGGCCCAGTCCTCCTCTTGTTCCTGCATCTTGTAACAGTTTTAGTTTTATACTTGCTTTTCCCCCTGCCATATGTACTTCAACACTATTTTGTTTAAGTCATCAAAGTATTCCTTCCCTAATCTTATTGGAATTGTCTGGAACAGATATAAGATTCTAGGTAAAATGTTCATTTTAATTGAAGATATTCTTACTATCATTGATAGTTGTAAATTTTCCCATTTCATTAGGTCCATCGCGATCTGTTGTTTAAGTTTATAGTAATTGTTCTCTTTGAGAGCACTGCATCTTGCTGTTAAATATATCCCCAAATATTTGACCTTATTCGTAACTTGCATCTCCAAGGTTTCCACCAATTCTTCCTTTTGTCTTGCTGATATATTCTTTGTTAAGATCTTCGTTTTGTCTTTATTTTCAAGCCTGCTACTTTTCCATAGTCCTCTATTTTTTTCTATCAGCTTAGGTGATATTTCTAATGGATCCTCTAGAATGAAAACCAAATCATCTGAGAATGCTTGTAGCATATTCTTCCTTTTTGATTTTCATTCCTTTTATTTCTTCTCTGATATTTCTCATTTAAAACTTCTAATGTTAAAACAAAAAGTAATGGTGATAGTGGGCAGCCTTGTCTCATCCCTTTCTTTATTTCAATAGACTCTGTCAAATCTCCATTTATCATTATCTTTGCTGTTTGTTTGTAGTATATAATTTGTATGGCTTGAGTAAATTTCTCACCGAAACCCATCTGTTCCAGTTGTGACAGCATAAAACTCCAATTCACAATGTCAAATGCCTTCTGTGCATTCAAGAACATCAAAGCCAATTGTTTTTCGGGATGCACCTCATAATATTCCAAAGTATCTAAGATTATTCTCATATTATCTTTAATTTGTCTCTTTGGCAGAAACCCATTTTGATCAGAATGAATAAAACTATTTAGGTATTTTTTTGAGTCGTTCTGCCAATATTGAAGCAAACATAGTGTGAATTTAACAGGGAGATAGGTCTGTAATTCTTAATTTGTTGTAAATCGATCTCCTCTTTTGGTAGAAGTGTGATATATGCTTCTGACCATGATTTAGGTATCCTCCTCTCTGACATCACCTCATTCATAACTTCTAACAATGGAAGAGACAATGATTCCTGCAGGGTCTTATAGAATTCTGCTGGTAGCCCATCCGGGCCTGGGGCCTTTCCATTATTTTGTTTTTAAGTGCTTCGATTAGCTCCATCATAGTCATTTTGCCTTCTAGCATTGTTACAGTTTCTTTGGGTATCTGGGGTAAGTTGGCTTCCTGTAAATATTGTTTCACTCCTGCCTCTTCTATATTCTCTTGGTCATATAGTTTACCATAGCAGTCTTGTATAATTTTCTTCTTCTCTTCATTCCCATAACAAGTTTGCCCTTGATCATCTATTAACTGCAATATTTTCTTTGATTCTCTCTCTTTTCTCAATTTATATGCCCCTTATATGAAATTTGCTTCTAGAGCACTGGCCTCCAAGGTGACCTCACGCCGCCTGCTATGGCTTTGCCACTGGCAGAAGGACATGAAGGCGAAATGGAAGTTGGCCTCTGCTCCATTCAAAGGGAGAAATCTCTTTGGGGATTCCCTGGACAAGTTCATGATAGAGATGAACGACAAGAGGAAGATCCTTCTCTCTACACTTAAGAAAAATGACAAGAAGGGTTCTGGATCCTTCAGGAAACAGACCTTTCGGACCCAGGGTAGTCACAGCCCTCTACCTCCTACTCTTACCAAAGGTCCTACCCTCAACCAAGTGATAGGGGCCAGGATAGATCCAACTTTGGATCCCAGGGTAGACAACAACAGGGCTCCTTTCGGAAGCCCCTTTGTGGCGGTTCCAACAGCCGCCACTTCAGACGTGGCAAGTGACCATCACAGAAACCTTCCCACTCTGTGCAGACCGGTGGGGGGAGATAACCATGAACACATGGATACTCAACACCATTAGGAGGGGTCTGGTGCTAGAGTTTCTGACATTCCCTCCACGAAATTTCATTCGTTGTCTTTTACCAAAGAAACCCCTAAAAAGATCTCTCATGCAAGCAGAGATAAGTCACCTTCTGCAAACAAACGCCATAGAGCCTGTCCCATCGGACCAGAAGGGGAGGAGATTCTACTCCATTAACTTCCTGGTCCCTAAGAGCTCAGGGGGTGGAGGGCCATCTTGGACTTGAAGCGTTTAAATAAGCATCTGGCCTACAAGCGGATCAAGATGCAGTCTCTCCAATCCATCTTGGACTGCATAAGGCAGGGGGAATCTGCTCACCTCCATCGACCTGAAAGAGGCCTATCTACATGTGCCCATTCATCCGGCACACAGGAAGTTCCTGCAGTTTTACTACGACAGGAGGCATTATCAATGCAATGCTCTTCCCTTCAGCCTCTCGTCTGCACCCAGGACTTTTACCAAACCTCTGGAGGCTGTGGTGGCCCATCTTCATACCCATCCAATACACCTGGAATGCTACCTGGACAACATCATCATCCAATCAGTGAGTCATCACCAGGCCCCAAGTCACCATATGTTCTCTTCAATGTCACAACTTTTCAGTAAACCTAAAGAAAAGTTATTTCGAACCAACCAGTCGCATTCAAAATCTAGGCGCAATAATAGACTCGGTATCTTGCCAGGTGTTTCTATCTCCATACTGTCTGCACAACGTCAGGACCAGGCTCCGTCAGTGCCAGCGGGTCAGGTCAGTCCCGATTGTCCAGCTCTCACAACTCTTCATGCCAAGGAACTACAGTGGTTTTTACTTCTAATGCAGTGATACAAGAACAGCACTCTCCCAGCCAGGTTCAGCTTCCACAGAAGGTTATTCACTCCCTCAGGTGGTGGCAGTCGACGTCAGTCAAGAAGGGTTGCCAGTTCAAGGAGCCCTAGTGAATCGTGGTCACCTCGGATGCTAGCCTGCATGGCTGGGGGGCACACTGCCAAGGACAACTGTCACAGGGCAGGTGGTCACTGACAGAGGTAGCTCAAAGCATAAATTGGCTGGAGCTGAGAGCAGCCAGACTCACCCTGCAACGGTTTTTGACACATCTGGTGGGTCACCATGTTCTGTTGCTCACAGACAACATAGCGACAAAGGCCCACGTAAACCCTCAATTGGGCACCCACTCCAGGAGACTCATGGCGGAGGCAGAGTCTCTCAGCTGGTGGGCGGAGCGCCACCTTGCATCGATCAGAGCGGATCATATATTCGGAAACAGCAACGTGGAGGCAGACTGGCTGAGTCGCCAGACAATCGACCTTGTCAGTCTCTTCATTCAAAACCGTGGAGAATTCCTCAGGAGCAGATCTCCCTCAGCCAGGGAGTCGTCAATCACCCAGACCCCCAGTGGCTCCCATTAGCTGTCTGGCACTTGAGGAGGAGCTCCTGAGAAACAAAACCTATTTGACAAGGTCATCCAGACCATCCAAGTCTCCAGAAGACCATCCATGACATGCATTTACGACGCAACCTGGGTAGCCTTTTCCACCTGCTGCAAAGAACATGGTGTTGTACATGTATCAGCATCCATACCGCAACTCCTGAATTTCTACGAGAGGGGTTGGACAAGGGATTGGAGCCCAGCACTCTTCGTCACTAGATCGCTGCTTTGCCCACCATCCTGGCTAGAGACTCTCAACAGCCCCTGACTCCACACCCTCAGAGTTTCCTGAAGGACACCTCCAACATCTGTCCTCAGACCATACACAGATATCCTTCCTGGAACTTATTTTATGTCTTACAAGCCCTGACGAATGTGCCTTTTGAACCCATTCGGACGGCCAGTCTTTGCCATTTGACTCAAAACTGCCTTCCTAGTGCCGATTACTTCCACTAGGAGAGTGTCTGAACTTGCGGCTCTCTCAGTCAGGGAGGAACTGTGTATAATTCATAGCGATCGGGTCATCTTGAGACTCGATCCTACCTTTATACCAAAAGTGAATACGCAATTCCACAAGGCCCAGGAGGTGATCCTCCCTAACTTTTGCCCTAAACCCAAACATCCAAAGGAACACTCTTGGCATAAGTTGGACGTTAGGCATGCTGTACACATATATATCAAGAGAGCCAAGGAATTCAGACACACAGAATCCTTCTTTGTGTCATTTCAACCTGGGTCAGTGGGCCACAGGGTCTCTTCTTCAACCATTGAACATTGGTTGTGGGTCTGTATCAAAATGACTTATGAACACCAGGGCAGGTCCATACCCAGTCAAGTGACGGCACACTCCACATGGAGTGCTGCCACTACAGCAGCCTGGGTGACCCAAGCCTCTATTATTGACATTTGCAGAGCAGCTACCTGGGCGTCCCCCACAGCATTCATTAGAAACTACAAGATTGACACCTTTGCCTCAGCCAAAGCCTCATTTGGAAGGCGGGTTTTGCAACAAGTTGCCTCGGCTCCAGACACCCTGGACACAAACTCTCCCTGCCCTGGGACACAATAACTTGGGTATGTCCCATGCTTGGACTCTCCTGCAGTGCCCAGAGAATGACCATTCAGGTAAGCCAATGGTCATTCTCACCTTTTTCTTCTTCTATATTTTAGAATCTTAAGAAAAATTCTGACCTTTCAATCTCCTAACTCAGTATTCCAATATTGTCTTTTTCCACCACACTCAGTCTATTATCAATCTCCCCAATTTTCTTCTCTCTTTGATCACCTCTTTCTTCAATTTTTTGTAGTTATCTTCATATTTCATCACCATTTGTTGAATACTGTCAATTTTTTAATCATTTTTGTTCAATATTTTCCGTTTGCTGTTCTATGTTCTCAATCCTTTTTTCCATGTTCTCTGTTCTCTTTTCAATGGTCTCTGTTCTCTTTTCAATATTATCTGTTTTTACTTGTAGCTTCTCCTGCAGTCCAATTCAATCAAAACAGAATAACAAATATCTCCATAAGATAAGAAAAAAGAAAAACAACCACAGGAAGCACAACTTTCACAACAAAGAGAAGTAGGCACTGCAACCCCCCCCAAAAAAATAGTTTCAAGGCTTTTATAAAATGAAAGCCTTTCCAAAAAAACAGAAAGAAATAGTTTTAAGGTTTTTATAAAATGAAAGCATTTCCAAGATAATTTATCTATTCTTTCCAGGCAAAGTTTCAAACACTGAGGATTTCAAAGTGAGCACGTGTGTAAATAACCATGCTCATCTCCTATCAGTCCTTGGCTAAGCCGGTGGCCTTGGAAAGAACAACCTTTTTCCAAACATTCATTCATACAAAAAATGGAAACAATGTTTCAAAGTCTCTAGATGGCAGTGTTACTTATTTCCCCCTTTCCCTCTCTGTATTTCGTTCTCTGCCTTATTTATAAAAAAGAATAAAAAGCCAAATGAAAGAAACAGAAATGCAATATACTTTAGACAGATATATAAAAAAAGATTCTTGCGTAATAAAACTTAGTTGTCAGAGTCCAAATGGGAAAGGAAAAAAAGTGCGGGGGGAAAGAAAGCCAATCCTGTTTAAAACTGCGCTACATAGAAAGTCTAGTAAAGCTTCCAGCAATAAAAAGGAGGGGGAAATGAGGAAATCACTTTGACTATGCCTTAGATTTGCCGCTTACTCTCTCCTCAGTCTTTATTTTAATTTAATTCTCTTCATTTAGGGTGTTCTCTCAAATAGGAAAAAAAGTAAAACTCTCACCAAAACGACACGCTTCTCTCCTGCTCTTTATCTTACGAAGCTGTCAGCAGTTTCAGCAACCTTTATGGCTGCTTCGTAGCCACCGGCAAAAAGGGCTATTCCTGGATCGCTAGAGACTTTGCGGGTGTCTCCAGAATTGACAGGATGTGCCCCTTCCTGTCACCATCTCTTCCAAATTGGACTGTCCAGCAGCTGGGATTCGGTGGCAATCTCGGAGCCCCAAGATCGTCTTTCGTTTCACTGAGTCGTGAGCTTCCTTGGCTATAATATCTTTTTGTGTGAAGACTGATACAAACTATGAGTTACACAGCTCTTTTTTCTCCCTGCTGCCCATTACCTCCTTGCCATCTTCTCTCTTTAGTGGACCTACTGTTTCCTTGACGTTTTTCTTGTTATTAATATGTTGAAAGAAATGTTTTTTATTATCTTTGACTTTTGTAGCAAGCCTTAGTTTATTCTGAGCCTTTGCTTTCTTGACTTAATCTTTGCATATTCTGGTTATCTTCTGATAATCAGCCTTAGTTATGTGTCCATCTTTCCATTTTTTGTGTTTGCCCTTTGAATACTATTTGAATTTAACAGGAGAAAAAGATGAAGAGGTAACTAACTACCTAATGTCATCTGTGATAATATCAAGCCCTTTGTCACATCAGGTTTTTCCAACTGTATTTTGCTTATTCTACCATTCCTGACCAGTCTCCACTAGGTTCTTTTTTGACATAGAGTTGAGTCTCAGAAGATCTGTGACAGACCTTCTTTGAGCCTAGTTTTTTAGACCACTCTTCTCATTTAAAGATGATTAGGACTAAGTTCCTCACTGTTTGCATATTGCAGTTAGTCCTACTTTATTTTTAAAAATATGATCTTACACTATTTTTTTGTTGGTCATTAGCTTTTCTTTAGTTGTTCATTGATGTTCATGGAAACAGTTAGGTCCTAATTAGCTGACTCATATCTCTTATAGAAGCGCTTTACATATAGTGGTCTTCCATTCTATACTAGCCTTGCATTCCTAGCTACAACCCAACTATGTAGCAATCAATTTCCAACAGGAAACATCAAAACTTCAGTGAACTTAAAAACTTCATTATATAGTTTGTCTACCCTGCCCACCAAATTGGAGATGCAGATATGTTACAGGTCCTCTTACTTAAGGAGGTCTATTTAGTGAACTCAAGAAGAAGGGCTTTTTCTGTGGTATCTCCAACCCAGTGGAACATCACTCTTGAAGAGATAAAATTATTCCCTATCCCCTGATATTCTTTCAAAAGGCCTGAAGACATGGTTTTGCCATCAAGTCTGGGGATCCCAGAGTGACACAGAGCCCATTGTGCTCATTGTGGCCAGGGGGGAGAGGGGGGAAGAGGTAAGGTTTTATTGGGTTTTGTATTTGGGGTTTTACTGCTGTAATCTTCCTGGAATCACTGTGAATCAGTGATCATATACATTTTCATGAAAATAATTTTTTCAAGGAGACCTCACATGCAGGTTGTATTCTTATATGATCTTTTGCCCAAGGAGTATTGTCATTCCTTAATCACTTCAGAGACACTTCAACCTAAGCCTTTTGTTTTGCCATTAAACCATGGAAACTGCTCCATTTACCACCTAGTGGATCTCAAGTACCGTATTTTTCAGAATATAAGATGCTTTGAAGTATAAGATGCACCTAGATTTTGGGGAGGAAAACAAGGGAAAAATATCTGGCTCTGCCTCCCAATTTCCCTATTATTAATTTTATTTATCTCCTTTATAATTTAATAGATATGTAGGTTTGTTTTACACAAATGAGAAGGCATTTTGTTCTATAAAAATGAATGCAAGAATGGATTATCTAGGCTACCTCTTCTATCATCTCTTCAATCGTAATATTTTGCTTTTCTGCAAAGGGCAAGAACAAAAATAGTTTATTCCATGTATAGCCGAAAACCTGCAAAAGAAGTTAAAAGAGAACTATTAAAGATGGGAGTAAATTACTACATTTTAGAAGATTCTTGGTGCCTGAGACGAACTAAGTAAGTATTCAGTAATAAGACTAATTGTTTCCCTCAAATGTTCAACAAGCAGAATGCTGCTCTCTAACACATATTAGGTAAGTTTTGAGATTCCTTTTAACATCACTCATTTCATGAAATGATGCGGTTACATGATGTGCTTTACAGTTATATCACTTTAGTGATGGAAATTCTGTTTATTTTATATCCCAATTTTATTATTATTGTAAATAACTCAAGGTGATATATCTAACATTTCTTCTCTCAATTCCTCTCCCCACCCCAACACAATCCTGTGAATTGAGTTGATTGAGTGAGAGTAATTGGTTCAAAGTCACCCAGCGGACTTTCATACCTAAAGTGCATGCTTAAGTCATGGTCTCGTGTTTCTATGCTAATGCTTTAAACCACTTGTGGGCTATTTGTATAATGTATCTTTATCTTAGTTATGTATTAAAATTCAGATAAATTATAGTTTAAAATATACTTCAGAGCAATAATTTAAATTAAAATAATTTTATAATCTTGTGGAAAATATAATGTGATTTTATGCTTTGTGATTTTTTACTGTGCTGCTTTTATTTTAAATATTAAGATAAGTTTGGTCACTATGAAATTTCAAAAAAAAATACTATGTTTCCTTGTGGAAATGGATTGGCTGCAATTTTAACTGTTAGGGTAATTGTTCTTGTAACGTACTGTTAAGCTTGGTCATAAAATGTGGCAATAAATAATAAATCAATTTCTCTATCCATCTATCTACTTGTAATTCAGCAGAACTATCATTCTGGTTGCATTCTGGAATGCAAAATAATTCTACATTAGTAAGCTTTTTGAATTTTAATGTAAGAAAGAAAAGCTTCCCATCCATCCCCTTCTCTACCTAAAATAGCCTCTGGAAAATAATGCAGGAGGGTTTTGTTAAACATTGAGGCCTATGGCTAAAGTGACCAGATTTGAAAATTTGTCAAGCGGGACACCATTGCCGGGGGGGGGGGGCTCAGCGGTCTTTCCCGGCCCTGCAGCTGTCGCTTCCCTCGCTGGCCGTACCTGAGGTTGAAGCGATGGTCAGAGTGGGCTGGCGGACAGCCGAAAGAGGAGGACCGGCGAGGGAGGAGCAAGCGAGAAGGCAGGAGGCAGAGGAGGAGGAAGAGGATAGCTGTACACGGCGGGGGAGCGGCCCTGAACTTTGCTGCGCAGCCACAATGCGCTGACAGCGGCCAGGCATGAGCCCCACCGCTGCTGCGTCCCTTCCCTGTCCGGCTCGTCCCGGACGAGCGGCACAAAGTTCAGGCCTGCAGCCGGAGCCCGCGCGGCCCTGAAGTTTGCACCGCCGCTGCCGCAATGCGCTGAGAGCGGCCAGCTCGGGCGGGGGAGGCAGCGGTGGTGGTGCTCACGGCTGGCCGCTCTGAGCACCACCACCACTGCCACCTCCCTGCCAGAGCTGGCCGCTCTCAGCGCATCACGGCGCAAACTTCAGGGCCGCAGCCCTGAACTTTGTGCCACTCGTCCCGGACAAGCCGGGCAGGGATAAGATGCAGCAGCGGGCTTCCGGTTCCGGCTCCGGCTTCCGGTTCCGGCTCCAACTGCGACGGGCGAGCCTAGCGCTCGCTCGCCGTTTTGTTGCTTTTTCTGCCCCCCCACGGGGGCGAGACGCCCCTTTTTTGGGGGTCTCCCGTAAAGCCAGCTTGCCTGGGACGCTCCCCCCCACGGCGGTGGGGGAAGCGACCCTTGTCTTCGGCTTAGGTGAAGGAGAACATGCTGCGGGGGGTTCTCCCTTCGCCAAAGGAAGACGGCGCCATTCACATCCATGTAGAGGGCTAAACGTCGATGTCGGAAGGCTTTCCGAGGCTTCAGCTGCAAGGGGAGAGTGAGTGCTCAAAAACTTGTTTTTCTTACTGTCAGCCGGGCTGAAAGGACTGGGAGGGGGGTGTTTGTTTTTTAAAAAAAACCCTCGGACTTAAGCGGCACTTGGAAATGGTTCCTCACGGCGAGGAGCGGAAATCTTTAATCCTGACTGTTTGCGTTAAGGGAAAGTGGATTGCGGCTTGCTTGCAACAATGTTTCTAGGTCTGGCTGACACAATTTCTCTCACTACTTTCTCCTGCGGACTCTGAGCTGGGCGGTGGAAAATGGCCTCTCTTTGTTCCTGATTGACTATTTTGTTTATGGAAAAATTTCAGCGTCTCTTTGCAATCTGGACTATCTCTGGCTTTTAATGAAGAATTTTTTTCTTTTGGATTTGTGATTTCTTTTCTGGAGTACCTTCGCTATTACACCTATTGAGTTGGAAAATTGTTTCTCTCTTGGTTCCTGAATTTTACAACGTTACAACCTTGATCAGAACTTTTGGCTCCCGGTCAGCCTCACCAACCCCACCCTGAAAACGCCATTTTAGTGGCACTGACTTTAACAGTTAGTCATGGCTCAGGAAACAGCACTGACAAGTTTAGAACAAAGGATGGCTTCTCTTGAAACTGTTATACAAACTTTGGTACAAGAAATTCAGGCCCAGAGGGCAGAAAACATCAACTTCAAGAAGGAGTTATTGGACACACGGAAGCAAGTGCTGGAGAATACACAGAAGAATGAAGAATTGGAAGGGGGGTTGGCGGGGGTTAAGGGAGGGATTAAAAATGTTACTAAAGAGGTTGGGGAAACAAATGGGCATGTGTCTAGGATTGATATGGAAAGAATGACATATTTTTTGAGATTTCAGAATGTTCCTGAGGAATCTGGTGAATGCCTCCCTGATCTTATGAGCACGATTTTAGCAGACTATTTACAAAAACCTAAGGATGAGATCAGGGGGGACATTGACCTAGCCTATAGAATTAACTCAGCATATGCCAGGATAAATGAAGTGCCTAGAGAGATACATGTGAAATTTGTTAGAAGGTCAACCAGAGAGGAAATCCTGAAACAGCAGAGAGAAAGTCCATTAATCTATCAACAAAAAACGGTTGCTATCTTGAAGCAGATCCCTAGAAAGATTAGAGATGCAAGAAGGAAATTTTCCTTCTTGTCTAAAACATTGTTTGATCATGGGATTTGGTTCAAGTGGGTGACACCCGAAGGGATGCTGGTGTTCTGGGAAGGAGGAAGAGTGAGGATTAAAACAGTTGCTGAGGCGGAAGCCTTTCTTAAAAAACATTCCTCTATCCTGGGGGAAGATCCAGGGGGGATGGAGGGGGCCATGGCCCCGCCTACTGGGGGCCTGGAAGGAGAAAAAGAAGATTCAATTGCCAAGAGACTTAGATCAAAAAAATAACTTTGCCTTGACTTTTCTTTTGAACAACTTTGCATAATATTTGTATTTGGATTTTTTGTAAAGGACTGACAGTATAGAAATGAGAATTTAGATATATGTACACGCTTTCACTTTGTAGTGTGATGAAAAATGTTTTTTTTTAATTGTTATTAATGTATTTTGAGGTCCCGGAAGAGCCGACGACTTCGACGTGAATGTTCTCAAAATTTCTTTGTATCCCTTACCCCATCCTATAGAAAAAATGTAAAACCAATAAAACTTTTTCAATATAAAAAAAAAAAAAAGATTGAAAGTACCGTAGCAAACTTCTCCTCATCTCCCAGAATCTTCCATATTTTAAAGCTTTTTTTTGCAAAAAAATAAATAAATGGAAATGTAAAATATGAATATATATTGGTAACTCTTTTCTTCTTTAAATCATGTGACCAGAAGTGAAAGTGACACAGTCAATGTTGTGCTTTGGGAAGTAATAAAAATCTAATTGCACTAGCAAAAGATGCAGCAGCGGTGGGGCTCATGCCTGGCCGCTGTCAGTGCATTGCGGCCGTGCCGCAAAGTTCAGGGCCATGCCCCGCCGCATGCAGCTATCCTCTTCCTCCTCCTCTGCCTGCTGCCTTCTTGCTCGCTCCTCCCTCGCCGGCCCTCGCTGGCCCGCTCTGGCTGCCGCTTCCTGCCCGCGCTGCTGCCCTGGCTGCAGCCGCCGCCCGCCCGCCCCCCGCCACCTCTCCAGCCAAAAAGCGGGGCATTTTTAAGAGGTGGTGGGGCGCGGGACTAATTCTTGAAAAGCATGATTGTCCCGCCAAAAGCGGGACATCTGGTCACCTTACCTATGGCATAATGGGAAGCTACTGTGGGAATCATATATGACTTTGATGTAACACAACTGACTTATAAACGGTAAGTTTTTTGCTCACTTCTGAATACATTTTTCTGTGCTCTATCCACAATGTTCACTACGGTCTCAGAAGCCATATTCAGGGCTTTTATATTCACATTGTATCTCTCTTACTGTAATCTAGAACACATTATATAGAGGTCTAAAATGTGTGTGGGCCTATATATATGAAACAGAGCATGGGCACTAGCTAAAAGAGAGTGAATTCAGCCCCATTCTTCTAACAACTGAGATATGAAGCCTGAAGTGGCTCTATTTACCTGCATTAAAATAATACATAATTCTTTCATTGCAATATATGTCTTTGTTTGCTCAATGATATTTATAAATATTTTTAGGCCTGGTTGCAGTATGCCAGAAATTTGGGACATAGAAGATCTTACCAATGCTGGGAAAATTCCTTTATGCAATCTTATGTGCAAAGATTCCAGGCCATACTTCAGGACAGTGTTCAACAATAATATATTCAAAATATTGGAAGTTACCAGAGAATGATTCTTCAGTACTGTATCATTTTTGGCAGTATATGTTTCAAACCAGCATTTTAAAAAATCTACTTGAATTCCATTTAAAAATAAAAAGAATTGATGTTAATTACAGACACTGTTAGATTTGACTTGCATTCCAAAGAATTAAACACTCAAGTTTTTTTTTCATTTGAAGCAATTGAAGTTATCCATGTCATTGGATGAGATTCTTAGGAGTCCAACTGTATTTATTGAGAAGTTGAAAAAAGATGAAAATAACTGTAATTTGGATCAGCGGGTGTTCTAAGATACTAAATGGAATACCACTCTTTAAAATGTGAACAGTTAAAGTATATTTTGGCACAAATGTGTCTCTTTCTGGGACAGTTGTTTAAAATTTGCTATGCAAATGTTTATTGCATTTCAACGCTTCTTAATAAATACTGATCCTAAGAAAGAGAGCAAAAGTATTTGTAGAAAATAATGCCAAACTCAATGAAATTGTGCAGATAATGATTACTAGAGTGTTGCAATTTTAAACCCTGAACAAAGAGTTGACAAAACCTAAAACATTTTCTCACATATAGTCATCATATTGCTAATTCAATTTTCTTTTCATGCTTCTCCTTTTCAAATAAGCATATTTTTGTGAAAAAGGATGGTTTCCATGATTATATATTAGCATAAATTGCTGTTTATTTTATTAAAACTGAAAAAGTTCACTTATTACAACTAGTTTATTTGTTCTGCTTTAAAATTCTGAGTATCTTGAAATTTGCATTGAGCCAAATGACACATAAAAAGACTTCTACATTCTCATTTATCAAGCTGAGAAAGCATTATAGTGTATGTGATTAATCTTTACTATTCCTTTTTTCTTTTTTTTCTTTTTTCTTTTTGTAAAATATTAGATCTAAACCAGAATTCCTGGTTTCTTGTTTTTTAACAAGCCAAATTTAGAATCCAACATTTATTCTTGGCTTGCTTATTGTTTTGAATCCAATATTCCAAGGAATCCTTTTCTGAATAGGTTTTTAAACAAATTCACTGGTTGCAGAAATAGTTGAGAAATAAACCACCCCAATGTATATAGAAAAAATATATATGCTTCTTCAATAGTTACTAAAATAGGGCTGCTGAAATTCATGTATATTTATCTGAATTTTTCTACTATTGACATGCTATGATGAACAAAATAAAGTTATTGCATGTGTTAATCTTTTAAAAACAAAAATTTTCCAGGAAAACTGTACTATTTTGCCTTAATGCAATAAAGGATCATCATTAATCCTTGTAGAAAGTTTAACGTAACAGGAAATAATATTTATTCTCTAAGAAATAAATTGTAACCACTTGGTAAAATGCAGTGTAAAACAATTATGCTTTTGTGTTATTTCATTATACACCTTAGAGTTACTTTATACAACATAAATTCCAATACTGCAGCAAATGTTAGGTAAGTTAAAATCATATTCTTAGGCTCATTTTTATAAAACCCTTTTAAAACTTCAAAAATATTGTAGTCATTTCTGATTAATTGTAGAGATGATGCATAGCTCCAAAGCTTGGTTGCAGTTTATTTTTTTGTCTGATACTATAGGCCATGATTGTATACATTCTGTGTATGTTTAAGACTGTTGAAAAATCTTACAAGTTGTTTAACTAAGAATGTTAATGTAGGTTTTTTCCCCCAGACAAAGTACAAAAGGGTCAATTCAAAATGTAAAGAAATTTATTTCCTATTGAGTATTGAATCGTAAACTAAGATCCATTCAAAAGGCAGGAAATTGGAGTCATTATTTTGTACTTAGATTATATTATAGAATAGAAAACACTGTATTTTTATAGATTTTATGCCAATTGTTGATGTTCACTTTCAAATAAAAGTTTTGTTCTTAATTGCGTTTACATAAAAAGTATTTCACAAATAGCAAGAATCTTGTTATTATATTATTTTCCAGAAAATCATTGAAAAACAAGTTTAATCTATTTTTATCTGAAGTTGCTCACTAAAATTTATTATACTTCCATATTAGAGAAAAGGAGAAAATCCTGGTAACTATATACAGCTGGCATTTCTGATTTATGAATCATATTTAATTATTCCATTGAAAGCAATTACAGTAAATATGGCTACTTTTTTAGAAAATAAGCATTGTGAAGAAGCTTGATAGGTTTTCTATTTTGAGAATAGTAAGTAACTATAGGAATATAAGAGAGCTTCACCACATTCACCGCAGATAACTGCCCTGCCGCCCTGTTTGGGGTGACCCGCTCCCTCCTTCATCAGAGGCCGCGGGAAGCCCCTCTGCAGGGATGAGCAGAGGAATTTGGGATTTATCTGCAGGACAAAATCACTCGGATTCGGAATGAGCTACCCTCCATTGACAGTGGTCCGGTGGGAATGTCCGAGGCTGGTCTTGAGGCACCATTCTGGGAGGAGTTTGACTTTGTTACTACCGAGGATATGGACAGGTTGTCAAGGAGACTTAAGGCGACCACATGTTTATTGGACCCGTGTCCCTCCTGCCTTGTACTGGCATCCTGGGAGACGACACGAGGCTGGCTCCAGGAGATTGTGAACGCCTCCTTGAGTGAGGGGTTCTTGCCTGCCGTCTTGAAAGAGGCGGTAGTGAGGCCCCTCAAGAAGCCTTCCCTGGACCCAGCATTATTGGAGAACTATCGTCCGGTCTCCAACCTTCACTTTTTAGTGAAGGTTGTTGAGAGTGTGGTGGCCCAACAGTTTCCGCGACACCTGGAGGAAGTTGATTATCTAGACTCGCGCCAGTCCGGCTTCCGACCCAGTCACAGCACCGAGACGGCATTGGTCGCGTTGGTTGATGATCTCTGGAGGGCGCGGGATAGAGGCTGTTCCTCTATCCTAGTCCTGTTAGACCTCTCAGCGGCTTTTGATACCATCGACCATGGTATCCTATTGCACCGACTGGGGGGGTTGGGGCTGGGAGGCACCGTTCTACGGTGGTTCTCGTCCTACCTCTCTGGTCGGTTGCAATATGTGTTGACGGGGGCAGAGGTCGACCTCGAGACCCCTCCTATGCGGGGTCCCCTCGCCCCTCCTATTCAACACATATATGAAGCCGCTGGGCGAGATCATCCGTGGTTTTGGGGTGGGTTACCATCTATACGCTGATGACACCCAGCTGTACATCTCCACCCCAGACCACCCCAACGATGCCGCCGAGGTGCTGTCCCGGTGTTTGGAGGCCGTACGGATCTGGATGGGTAATAACAAACTCAAGCTCAACCCGTCCAAGACTGAGTGGCTGTGGTTTCCGGCACCCCGGTTCAGCCAGATTACTCCAACTCTGGCCATTGGGGGTGAAACACTGGCCCCCGTGGAGAGGGCGCGCAATTTGGGTGTCCTCCTGGATTCCCGGCTGTCCATGGAGGACCATGTGGCAGCCGTGGCCAGGGGGGCGTTTCATCAGGTACGCCTGATGCGCCAATTGCGCCCCTTACAGGACCGGGCTGCCCTTCGCACAGTCACTCAAGCACTCGTGACGTCCCGACTCGACTACTGTAATGCTCTCTACATGGGGCTTCCCTTGAGGTGCACTCAAAAGCTACAGTTAGTCCAGAATGCAGCCGCGCGGGTGATTACGGGAGCCTCTCGATGCTCCCATATAACACCAATCCTGCGCGAGCTGCACTGGCTTCCTGTGGGCTTTCGGGTGCGCTTCAAGGTTTTGACGACCATCTTTAAAGCGCTCCATGGCTCGGGGCCTAGTTATATGCGAGACCGTCTCCTGCCCCATACATCCCTTCGGCCGATCCGCTCCCACAGAGAGGGCCTTCTCAGAGTGCCGTCGGCCGGGCAATGCCGACTGGCGACACCCGGGGGAAGAGCCTTCTCTGTGGCGGGCCCTGCCTTTTGGAACAACCTACCCCCTGAACTGCGTATCTTCTCGGACCTCCGCCTCTTCCGCCAGTGTCTAAAGACACATCTTTTCCAGCAAGCCTGCCTAGCCTAACCTCCCGTCGGGGCTATTTTAGATAGTTTTTAAACTGGGGATTTTAATTTGGTTTTAGCATAGGATTGTAATTTAATATGAAATGAAATTGAAATTGAAATTTATTATTTCTAGACCGCCCCCTCTCCCCATGGGGACTCGGGGCGGTGCACAGGTAGCATAAAAGCAATAAATAACAAACAACAATAAATATACCAACAAAATTTAAGAACCAATTAAATAAACCCTGTGCTAAAATCCCAATTAAACTAAAACCTATTCTATAAAATCCCAAGGCAAGGAGGCTATCCCAGGCCGGCCAGACGGAAAAAGTAAGTTTTTAATTTAAGACGGAAGGAGTGGAGGTCCGTAGTTGTCCTGATGTCGGGGGGAAGGTCGTTCCAGAGGGCCGGGCCCGCCACAGAGAGCGCCCTTCCCCTGGGTGTCGCCCGCTGACACAGTCTAGTGGACGGCACCCGGAGAAGCCCCTCTCTGTGGGAGCGAATCGGCCGTGAGGATGTATGAGGCAGGATCCGATCCTGCAGATAGCTAGGTCCCGAGCCATGGAGCGCTTTAAAGATGATGATTAGCACCTTGAAGCGCACCCGGAAGACGACAGGCAGCCAGTGCAGCTCGCGCAAGAGCGGTGTTACATGGGTAGACCTTGCGGTCCCCATAATTGCTCGCGCGGCTGCATTCTGGACTAGCTGAAGCCTCCGGGTGCACCTCAGGGGCAGCCCCATGTAGAGAGAGTTACAATAGTCCAGTCGGGATGTCACGAGAGCATGAGTGACTGTGCGAAGGGCGTCCCGATCCAATAGGGGGCGCAATTGGCGAACCAGGCGAACCTGGTAAAACGCCCTCCTGGCCACGGCTGTCACTTGATCTTCCATGGACAGCCGGGCATCCAGGAGGACACCCAAATTGCGCGCCCCATCCACAGGGGCAAGATGTTCGCCCCCTATGGCCAGCGATGGAGTAAGCTGGTTGAATCGGGCAGCCGGAAACCACAGCCACTCGGTCTTGGTCGGGTTGAGCTTGAGTCCGTTACTTCCCATCCAGATCCGTACAGCTTCCAGGCACTGGCACATCACCGCTACGGCATCGTTGGGGTGGTTTGGGGTAGAAATGTACAGCTGGATGTCGTCAGCGTACAGATGGTATTCTACCCCAAAACCACGGATGATCTCACCCAGCGGCTTCATGTATGTGTTGAACAGGAGAGGCGAGAGGACCGACCCCTGAGGCACCCCACATGTGAGGGGTCTCGCGGTCGACCTCTGCCCCCCTGTCAACACAAATTGCGATCGGCCAGAGAGGTAGGAGGAGAACCACCGTAAAACGGTGCCTCCCACCCCCAACCCCCCCAGCCGATGCAATAGGATACCATGGTCGATGGTATCGAAAGCCGCCGAGAGGTCTAATAGGACCAGGATGGAGGAACAACCCCCATCTCTGGCCCTCCAGAGATCATCAACCAACGCGACCAATACCGTCTCGGTGCTATGCCCGGGCCGGAAGCCGGACTGGCGCGGATCTAGATAGTCTACTTCCTCCAGGTGACGGGGAAACTGTTGTGCCACCACACTCTCGACAACCTTCGCCAAAAAGGGAAGGTTGGAGACGGGACGATAGTTGTTCAAAGTAGCTGGATCCAAGGAGGGCTTCTTAAGGAGGGGCCTCACCATCGCTTCTTTTAGGGGAGCAGGCAAGGCACCCTCACTCAAGGAAGCGTTGGCCACCTCCTGGAGCCAGCCTCGTGTCACCTCCCAGGATGCCAGTACAAGCCAGGAGGGACACGGGTCCAATAAACATGTGGTGGCTTGCAGTCGCCCACGTAACCTGTCCATATCCTCGGAAGTGACGGAGTCAAATTCCTCCCAAACAAGATCTCTCTCGTGGCATCCCACTGGGCCATGAATGGGGGGTAACTCGTTCTGTATCTGAGCGATTTTCTCCTGCAGAAAAGTCACAAATTCCTCTGCTCTACCCTGTAGCGGGGCTTCCCGCACCCTCTGTTGAAGGAGGGAGCGGGTCACCCTAAACAGGGCGGCAGGGCGGTTTTCTGCGGATGCTATGAGAATAGCGCAATGATGACGTTTGGCTACTCTCAGCGCCACAATGTAAGTCCGTAAATGGGCTCTTACCTGTGTCCGGTCAGATTCAGAACGAGAAGACCTCCATCTACTCTCTAGGCATCTCTTGCGGCGTTTCATCACCCCCAGCTCCTCGGTAAACCAAGGAGCCAGGGTGTTCCGCCGCCGCAAGAGAGGCCGCAAGGGTGCGACCCGATCCAAGGCTCCCGTGGTCGCACTATTCCATGCGGCCACGAGGTCCTCCATCGGGGCGCGGGTCAGGGGTACAGGAACTGGCCCAAGCGCCGTTTGGAACCCATCCGGGTCCATCAGGTGCCTGGGGCGGAACCAGATTGGTAACTCAGGTCCCGCCTCCCCGCGGAGGGGAGCAGCGGTCGGAAAGTCGAGCCGGAGAAGTGAGTGGTCTGTCCATGACAAGGGTGTAATGACTATGTCCCCTATACCCAGATCACTCGTCCATTGGCCTGAGACGAAGATGAGATCCGGTGTATGTCCACCCTCGTGAGTGGGGCCTTGAATTAGTTGGGTCAGGTCCATGGCCGTCATGGAAGCCATGAACTCCCGAGCTACCTCGGATGATTCGCCCACGATGGCAGATTAAAGTCCCCCATGACTAAAAGTCTGGGGGTCTCCACTGCCACCGTAGCGATCACCTCGAGGAGCTCGGGCAGGGCTGCTGCTACATAGCGGGGAGCCAGGTATACAACCAGCAAGCCCAACTGCCTCCCTAGGCCCCACTTCACACAAAGGGACTCACAACCGGTAGTCTGTGGCACAATATGTTTTTAAATTTTGTATTTATCGTTTTGTATGTTTTTAGATTCCTGTGCGCCGCCCTGGGTCCTTCGTGGAGAAGGGCGGGATATAAATATGATTAAAATAAAAAATAAAAAAAAATTACCTAATCCATGACAACTCCTGGTGAGTGACATCAAGTTGGCCACACCCATCCAGTCACATGACCATCAAGCCATGCCCACAAAATAGGCCACACCCACAGAATAGGTAGTAAAAAGTTTTGAAACCCACCCCTAATATATTGCAACGTGTTGTTAGCTATCTTGTCAGTTGTGAAACGTGCACACTAATACACTGCTGATTCTGTTCAAGTGAAGAGCTTGAACTGTATCTGCAATTCTTTTGCTTCAATCATGGATTGAACAAGTTGACGGAAAATGTTGTTTGGTGTGTTGTAGAAATTATTTTTCTTCTACCAAATCTATACAAATAAAAATTTAAAATAGTTTGTGCAAAGCCACTAATCTCAGAAAGTAGTGCACCGATCGACACCAAATTTTCACACAATGTTCCCAAGAACTTCCAAAGCAATCATACGTACAGTTTGTGTGGCTGGCACACCTGTGCCATATGCAAGCAGCACAAATGTAAAAGGTACGCACTTCTGAGGTTTTCACCTCCCTTAAGCTCCTCCCACCTGGCTGCTTCTTATGCTGCATCACGCACACACAACCTCCCCATACTTTCAATGTCACATTTCCAATGGTCATTTCCTCAGCAACCGAATAAGCCTCTAACGTTCCCTCACACATGGCACACTCACATATGGGCCATTTCTGGTCCCAGCAGGCTGCATGGACTCCTACTAGGCCCAAAACTAGGCATGTGGGGTGGCACACTCCAATATGGCCCATTTTTGGTCCCAGGAGGCTGCATGGAGGCCTACTAGGCCTAAAACAAGGTGCAGTGGGTGGCACACTCCCATGTGGCCCATTTTTGGTCCCAGGAGGCTGCATGGAGGCCTATGCCCAAAACAAGGCGCAGGGGGTAGCACACTCCAAGGTGACCCATTTTTGGTCCCAGGAGGCTGCATGGTAGGTAGGTAGGGCAGAGCAATTTGCTCCATTTCCAAGCAACACTTTTTGCCCAGATGAAGAAATGATGGAGAATCAAAGCTTTGTGTGCTTGCAAGGGAGACCATTTAAAACAGAGCGATTAGAGGTGATCCCAGTGCACCACCCACTCTGTTCCACTGTCTCTCGGCTTGCCTGCTGCCATGCCAACCAAATACCCACATGGGGCATCAGGATTACCTGCCTCCCCCATCCCCCATGTCTTTGCCTGCTGCTAGTGCCATTGTCACTGCACAAGGCTCTCACAAGGCTCCCATGAGTCAGGCAGCCACACATCATGTCCGGATCACCTGTCTTCCCCTCCGCCTGTGCCTACACAGTTGGATTTAACAGTATTTGTGTTGTGCCAAGGGGCCTGCAGGCTGACACCATCAGCCCCCAGGTACTAGCCACCTCTCATGCTGGTCACACTGATTCCTCTGGGCTTTTGGGGGGGGGTAGGCCTTATATTAGGCCCACTTCAAAAAATCAGGCTAGGGTTGTATTCAGGGTGGGTCTTATTTTAAAAACATTGAGGAATGCAACAGAAAATGAAGCAAAGATAGATTTATAAGTTAGTTTGGTCCATTGGTTTCTCAGAAAATGCTAAAACTGTGTTTTAGCAGTTGTATAGTAGACTCACAAGTCAAGTCCTGGACAGTTTTGAGGTGCCTCACTTTAAAAGAAGGAACATAAATCAGATTAAAATACAAAGTATTTTAGTGTTATGTAATGTTAGTTAACAAATAACAAAACCCATGTCATTTGCCCCTCATAATCCCCCCTTTGATGCTAAAGGGCAAATAAAAAAATGCCCTTTCAGCATCACTAAAAAGAAGCAAGTTTTGACCAACAGGGACCAAATGCACAGAAGAGTCCATTCAGGGTAATTTAAAATTACGTGATTAGGTTTTAAGGTTAAGTTTTTAATTTTTATAAATTTGTACAGGGGATTATTTAATTCGATTTTAGTTTATATGTATGGTTGATTGTCATAGTTTTAATTTTTACCTGTACACCGCCCCGAGTCCCTTCGGGGAGAGGGGGCGGTCTAGAAATCCAATAAATAAATAAATAAATCAGTGAGATAATAGAGCTTTTTTCGTGATTTTTTCCTTTATTACATTCTACCTCTCATCAATTGGAGTTGCTTAAGATATGATAGTCAGAAGAAATTCGAATGGAGCAAATCTTGATATGTTTTGGTTTCCATTTCAACCTCCTAGTCTCTTAAAAAACTGATAACCTAATCTTGCCTGTACGGTGAATGGAATGTGAAACTCTGAGCAGGAAGATTTAATTAACCAATTGCCATAAATCAGAACTTGGAAAAGCAGGAGGTGAAGAGAAACATGCGATAGTTTGGCTGTATGCAAGTTTGTTCCAATTAATATATTTTGAGCAACTTTAACCAACAAGAAGTGGAAGGTAACAAGGGGAAAAATAATAAAATCAAGAACTGGGAAAATATGAAGGGTTTTTTTCTTTGCAAAAGATCAAGATGGCTCCCGCTTCTCTTCCTCTCCACATTAGCTGAATTAGCTTAAATTTAAGTTGGACCAGAATTTTGAAAAAAGAATGGTATAACTAATTGCAATTTTGAAACTGGACATTATAGAAAGTAGGAATTTGAAAAACTACATAAAATTATATTAAAAATATGCATAAATCATTAAAATCAAGTCTAAATAGAACTCAGAGAAGCAGGAACTGAAGGAAAAAGTGGGGGAAAAGGCGCAAAAGACCCAGTGTAGTATGGTGCAAGGTTCCGGTGAGTAAGGAACATATAAAGTCCCTCCGTAGGGTGCGAGAAGTCCCTCCCTAGGGCATGAAAAAAGTCCCTGTAAAAAGGCACGAAGAGGTCCCTTTAAAAGGGCGCAAAATTCAAAAGGGGAACAAGTAGCAGCAAGTCCGGCTGATACGAAGTGAGCCCCACATCTGAGTGGGATCATGGGAAGCGGCAGCTCGAGGGCAGCCAAGGAAACCACCACCCACTTGGGGGCCTGGGACAAAAAACAAATGCCCTGTCCGGTATGGAAAAAAAAGAAAAGAAAAAAAAGAAAAAAGTATGTGGGAAATGGGCTTTGCTGAAAGATGATACAGGAAAATTTGGCTACATAAAGGTCGTTAAAAGAAAAGGAAAAATGTTGGGAGTTTCTGTTTTTTTCTCTTGTCTTTTTGTCTCTTTCTTTGTTTTCTATGTGGTTTATTTGTTAAGATTTGTGCCTTCCCTAATTTAACAGATTTGTGCTGGGAATAACTAGGATGTGTAAACCTGAGAGTTCTCTTCCCCCCCTTCTTTATTTTCTCCTTGTCCTTGTGTATATGTGTGTCTAAATATTTGTACACCCTCAAGGTAGTTGTAACTATAAAATGTCTCCAATCCAAAAAGACAAGAATTTTAAATTGTTTAAAGAAAGAAAACAGTAAGCTGCAGAAATTGTCTTCTCTCAGTTTGTCGGGCCCAGAAAACTGAGTGAAGGGGGAGGGGAGTCTTTCCTTTGTGTATCTTTGGCCAACAGAAACAGACTAAAGAGGTATTTTTTCTTCCTTCTTTCCTGTACATTTCGACCTTGCATTTATTGTGTGTTTAAATGATTTTACCTGTTCATCCCTTTCCTGAAGCATGTGAATCCAGATCCCATCTCTCATCTGTGATATCCCCATAATGTTAACCAGTTTATCTGTTTAGTAACTAATGGTTTTATTTTTCAAACTCTGCCTGCAAGCTATCTACACCCCCCCCATACCCCTTACCTCTAATCCTCCAACAATGGTTTCTCTGTGGGGGAGGGGACCTTGTTCTCATGTCTTTCAGCTCTGGAAGATTGTACTCTGTGAGGTGAGTGGAGATTTTTTTTTCCTTTTAGGGAAAAGAGGGGAGTGTTGCCTTGTTGTGTGCATGTATGAGACAAAGGACATACCTACTAGAGGTTTGCCTTTGACCTGAGTAAAAACCCTCTACACATCTATCTGGCCAACCTACTCTATTGGTCCAAAGGTAGAAACCTGGCCTCAAGAAAGCAGTTGTGATTTAGATTTTTGTCAACAAATTTGCTGATTTTTCTGGCCACCATCAGATGAACTGAAGAGGAGCTCTACCTGAGTTTCTTCCCCAGGGTGATTTAGGAATCCACAGGGATACGTTAAAAACTGTTTGCAGAAGTAATAGTCTTTAAAAAGAAAAGTAGAGCTCAAGAGCCCCACCCAGATGCAAATGATTTGTTAATGAAAGTCTCTATACATCTTGGTCTTTAAAACTATGCCAGCGATTGCTGGGAGAATGAAGAGTTTGGATCTTTAAAAATATGCCAGCGCCTGCTGGGAGATCCAACCTAGAACCCTCACCGAATGAAAACAATGTGTGAACAAACATCTCTATACATTGTCTCTATACATCTTGACCTTTAAAAATATGCCAGTGATTGCTGGGAGATTAAGATAGATATAGAAAAGTTTGAATCTTTAAAAATTAGCCAGCATCTGCTGGCAGATCCAAATTAAAAAGAAGACAGTGAACACCTTAGGGCAGAGACAGATATTAACAATCTAGTGCTTAAGGAGATAGAACAATGGGTGTAACTTTGAGCAAAAGTAAGAAATCCAGCAGGTAATAAAAAGGTAACGCCTGTCTGAATGGGACGACCTAGGTAACCTAGGACTTGATTAATTTGATGTAATGTCTGTTAAAATTCTTAGGTGTGCGTCTATACTAATAGCATGTAGAATTGAATGGGGTTGAATTGATTGTGATATGTTTGACCAGCTGGCAAAATAAGTAAGCTTCTCAGCTTGGGCTTGAATCTGTGGGGAACGGGAGAGTAGAATGTTGCGGCAAAAACCAGGCACACCACAGACTGGTTCTAACGAAGGAACGAGAGACCACGAAGGTAGTAGAGAAACAGGATTTATTGACATGTCAAGAGTTCAGAGTGCTCTCGCACTGAAGACTGAACTGCCTGGGCAACGCCCAGGGAGTTAGTTTTATACCTTCGTCCTTAATACAGAAACACATATGGATAAAAGCAGAAGTTAACTTTGGAATAGTACAGAAACAGAAGTTAACAGCAAAAAATTAACACGTGTCCTATAAATGCATAGTCATTTGTTTAATGCCAGCTATAGTTCCCATATAGGGTTTACACCTACCCTTCTCCCCCCAGTTACTTCCTCTTTCCATCCAGCAATATTTATAATATTTTGAGAACTTTTAAGAACAGAGAAGTACACCCACACATCTTTCCCAGGCTGTCCAAAGGGCAAGCGGGCAAATCTCCCAAGGGGTCAGGGTTGACCCAGGGTCCAGGAATTTGGGTCCCTGGCCCCTCTGCCACATTCCCCCCTTTGGAAGTCCACCATAATCAAAAGATTACAGTGGAGTTTCACAAATGTTAGACTTTGGATTTTCTGTAGCCAAGACTACATATTCCCATATAGCCATTGCCCTAGCCTTAGCATTCTTCTCTACCAGTAAGGAAACAGTGGTTGAAATGGTTCATACAAAAATAGGGAGGATATAAGGGAGAATGACACAGCCTGCAGCAATAAGCCCAACGAGAGTGACCATGGCCTGGAGGCCTGGCAAGTTGGGGAACCAGGAGTCAAAGGCAGAGGCGGCCACTCATCAATGGTTAGTTGTTTAATGGCTTTTCCTGTCTCATCCATTTGGAGAAAACAATTAGAAAGATAAAACTTACCACAAACCCCACATTCCTTGACCACAATATAGTCCAGTGCTGGTCTATTCTGATGGACCACAGTCCTCAGTTTACCCATGGCTTCCGACAAAATATCCAGAGATTTGTCCAGCCTTTGACCAGCGAGGTCAAGTACTGCCTGTAGCCTGATGATTCCATCAAGCCCGTAAATCACCAGGAGGGTAACTCTAAAATTTCTACACCAACAGCTCTAAAGCCAACAATGGGGAGGCAGCTCATCGCCATCCTTTTCAAGGAGTATTGTGGTCCTGGTTTTTCCCCACAGATCTGGCTTGCTTTGAACAGCATTGTAAGATGAAGGGCCAGTAGACAAACACACTCAACAATTTTGACTCAGGGCAGGGTCAGACTGGACCCAGTCCCAATATTTGTAACATATAGCTACCCTTTCCCAATTGGTACCGGGATGGTCAAATGCTTGACCTTTTATCTTGGGTTTGGCCTACCATTCCCTTCCCACGCATAGATGATGCACCTTTTGCGGGAACGGACCTGTCCCAAAGCGTCCACACCCTGCGACCTGATCCCACCCTGTTCCTTGGGGTTCTCAACATCCTCAGGGCAAGGGGGTCGTTCGGGCATCCACACAACATTGGGAACTAATATTCAGGACCTTGTCATTTAACAGGCCCTTTGCCAATAACAGCCAAAGCCAATAATTGTCCTTTAACAAAACGTCGCCAAACACAACTCTCTTAACCTACAGAATCACCACATTAGGAAGAAGGCGGGGGTTATTTATGATTTGGGTAAGGGCAATATCAGTCTTAGGCGTTCCACAAAACCACCTCTTGTTCGTAACATACAACGTCCAGAGTCTTAAGACCAACACAGTACTACAGAGAGCCCACTCCCTGGTTTCTCAAAGACACAGCACCCGTCTTCCCAAAGAAGAGGCAATCCCAAAAGAATGAATATCCAATATAGCAAAGCACAATAATGGCAAGCACAGTCTCTAAAGCAAGAGATAATGCAGTTATGACTACGAATACTTGGCTTGCCTTTCCCTGATAGGTGCTCGAACTTTCTAATATGTTTTATATCTAATAAATAGAATGTTGTCTTCCTCCTCCAAATCTTCGGCCGTACGTCGAGAAATCAGCTTCCAGGAGTGATTTCAGTAGGGCCTCTTCTGCCCCGTATGTAGCCTGCCCATTGCCGGTAGGACAGTTATAGGGGGCGCTTCTTCAAGCACTAGATGTTGGGCCTCAACCTGGTCTGCCTCACAATATTGCAAGTGGGCCCTTCCACCTAGGTTTCAAATTGTCCGCTTTCCACTGTTTTACCCATAATCTGTCTACCACCTGAATATTATGACTAGAGGTGACTAGACATGGTGGACTAATTGACTAGGTGCCATATGTGATTTTTCAAATTAGCACTTACTACTGTTGGCCTCCCAAACATCATTTCAAAAGGAGATAACCACATTCCCTGATAACCTCATTCCCTCCTTCAGAGTGCATTGCACAGACCAAAGTGCCAGTGACAATGCATTCACCCATTCAAGGTGAGTTTCACTTTGTCCTTGAGTAGGATCATCCCAGGTCACTGACATGTTCCCTTTTCTGCTGGATCCGACCATCCAGCTTGGAGAAATTGTGCAGATTCCCTCAAATGGAATCTTTAATTTCCCTGAGCAAGCACACTAGTTGCTCTTCCTTAAAAAGAGGGCTATCAAGAGTCCTCTTACAGCATGGACATGTAATGTGAGGATTGCATATTTAGAATCAGTCCAAATGTTTACACTTTCATTCTGTGCCCTTTCTAGTGCTCGTATTAAAGCCCACTACTCTGCTACTTGAATACTAATGCTCTTTGTTTCTAATACTCCATGAATTGCATGACTAGTAAACATAGTAATTGGCTGCCCAAAAGTCAATTTGTCAGCTTCCTTGATCAGAAGAGCGATTGCATCAGGGAGTTTAGGGCAAAGTGCCCCTCCCTTTTGCTAATTTTTGGGGATGTTGCCACTTCCCCTTTTCTCGAGTCCAGACTTCCAGAGCTGTGTTGCCTTTTCCGCCCACTTACAAATTGAAAAGTTTACTCAAAGTTGGTAAGTTATTCTTACTTTTAATTTTAAAATGCCTGTTTTTGTTCCTGTGTCCAACCAAAGGGTTCCTTCTTTCCACTAATATTTGAACCAGTCCACTAATAGATGAAGATTACTTAAAAGGTTATGGTAGGACTGTTCTATTTTGGCTGCTACAGCCGCAATCAACAATAAAATGCTTAAAATGATCACTAAATATTTAAAGGGGCATTCCTCTCTCAGCTAGTTTATGCTATAACTATTTTTCAGCATCTGCACTCCATGCCACATACATTTATAGATTCTTAGAGGTCTAATTATGAAGGTTTCCTCCCTGTTAAGACAATACAATACAATCCGGAGTTGGAAGGGACCTTGGAGGTCTTCTAGTCCAACCCCCTGCTTAGGCAGGAAACCCTATATCATTTCAGACAAATGGGTATCCAACATCTTCTTAAAGACTTCCAGTGTTGGGGCATTCACAACTTCTGGAGGCAACTTCTGTTCCACTGATTCATTGTCCTAACTGTCAGGAAATTCCTCCTCATTTCTACGTTGCTTCTCTCCTTGATCAGTTTCCACCCATTGTTTCTTTTTCTACCCTCAGGTGCCTTGGAGAATAGTTTGACTCCCTCCTCTTTGTGGTAACCCCTGAGATATTGGAACACTGCTATCATGTCTCTTCTACATCTTTTCTCTTCTCTTATCTATGTCTCTTTTGTGGATTCATACAGTGGTTTGGCTAGCAGGGCAAAATTTGGATTTTCAGTATTTTCTCTGTTGTAATTAATTTCTTTGAACCTCCCAGCGAACGCTGGCCTATTTTTAAAGATTCAAGGTTCTCTATACATATCCTTTGGAACCTCCTAGCAGACGCTAGCGTATTTTTAAAGATCCAGATGTATAGAGTAACATGTATTGAAGAGACATTCGAGGAATGCTTCCTTCACCACCCATGTTCTATTGCTAAGACACTGTCACCGACCTGGGGTGCCAGGGGTAACTTAACCTCCCACACAATTCTTCCGGCAAGTCCCCTGGCCTCCCACCTTTCTAAGAGCTTCGGCGAGGAAAAAATGTGTTTCCTCTTGCCTTTTGAAGTTCCTTCTTTGAGGTTTTGAGCCCAATTAATATACATTTTGTATGCTCCTTCCACAAGTTCCGAGATGCCTTTCTTGGGCCCCCCTTCTCGTCTTCTGTAATTTTTGCCCTAATGTCATCTGCACAGTGACCAACGAAGACCATTCTGACCATTCTCACATTTTATGCTGCTCCCCCTCAGCTCCTGGCAATAAAATTTCTCTTCGAGACAATTTGAGTTTTTGTCTCAACTACTCCCTTGGACCGGGTTTGTGGTCCACTTGATCTGTCTCTTAAGGAACCCCCCTTTTTTTTCCTTTTTTTTTAACACTTAAACACAACAAAGACAAGTTAAAACAACACAGAAACTAAATGTTCTTGGTGAGACTTTTCTTTTCTTTTCTCTCTCTTTCTGGAGGCTTGTTACTCAGTGACCTTAACAGCAAGAGGAGAGCTTAAAATAACAGTATAAGGTCCCCGCCACTTAGGGCCCAGCACCTCCCGTTTCCAATCCTTAACCCAAACCTCCTGTCCCGGGGTAAAGGAGTGAGCGGGGGTGTCAATCAAATGGGGACAGGCAGAAAGCACGTATTTCTGCAACGAGTGGACTATGGCATTGAGGGCTTGCAATTGCTTAAGCCGGACCGAATCCCCCAACTGGACAATAGCCGGGATCTGAGGAGCCACAAGGTTGGGCACATGGCCAAAGAGTAACTCGAAGGGGGAGACCCCTAAGGATTTGGAGGGAGCACAGCGTACAGCCAAAAGGGCCATTCGGCCTGGCAAAATGCCAGGAGCTTGCGTCTGCTCCATTCAATGCCATAGTCCTGCGACTGATAAGCCGCCTTAAAGTGAGTCAACATGCACTGTAGGGGTGTGTCGGGTTGAGAACTACCACCTCCCATGGTCCTCCCAGGGCACCAGACAGACATGGTAGGAAAAGGGATGAGAGGAAGGTAAGGGGTCCGTTCCTCTCGGGATGACACAAGGGAGCTTCTCAACCACTCACGCCCGACCCAGGGAGCCGGAACTCACGGTCTCCGTAGGGAACTGCAGACGCCAAACACACACACACACGCCACTGGCCTAGGGTGCCGGCCAACTCAACGGTCACCGTAGGAAAACGTAGCAGCAACAGTTACAAGTCTCACTTCTGGACAGTCCTCCCCTGCCAATACCCCTACCCACCAACCGTGATGGGTTAACGTGATGGGATTAGCATCCGTCTCCGGCTCTCTTGGAGTCCGGGTTGGTATCGGCTACAATCGAGGGGAATCGGGCCTCGCTTCCGACTCGCCAGTCGGGTGTTACTGTCCGGGGCTTCTGGCTCGTCAGCCAGGCATCGGCATGCCAGCCGGGTATGGGTCCCACAATACTTGCCTGCAGGGCTTTTCCTCCACTCCTTGGCCAGCCAGCTGGAGAGATCCTGGTCTCTGGTCCTTCTCAAGTGGTTCTTGGGGTTGTCAGCCGCTGGTGCTCGAGAGTCTCCTCAGCCAGGGGGAAGTCCCTTGGAACAAAATGGTCCGTTGGCGCCTGGGAAATTCCCTCCAGCCGGGAGCGTCCCAGCACCGGGGTGAGCACCCCAGAGGGTCCCAACGACCCCTCAGTTCCCGGTCAGGGAACCAGAATGTTGCGGCAAAAACCAGGCACACCACAGACTGGTTCTAACGAAGGAACGAGAGACCACGAAGGTAGTAGAGAAACAGGATTTATTGACATGTCAAGAGTTCAGAGTGCTCTCGCACTGAAGACTGAACTGCCTGGGCAACGCCCAGGGAGTTAGTTTTATACCTTCGTCCTTAATACAGAAACACATATGGATAAAAGCAGAAGTTAACTTTGGAATAGTACAGAAACAGAAGTTAACAGCAAAAAATTAACACGTGTCCTATAAATGCATAGTCATTTGTTTAATGCCAGCTATAGTTCCCATATAGGGTTTACACCTACCCTTCTCCCCCCAGTTACTTCCTCTTTCCATCCAGCAATATTTGTAATATTTTGAGAACTTTTAAGAACAGAGAAGTACACCCACACATCTTTCCCAGGCTGTCCAAAGGGCAAGCGGGCAAATCTCCCAAGGGGTCAGGGTTGACCCAGGGTCCAGGAATTGGGGTCCCTGGCCCCTCTGCCACAGTTAGGATTTAAACTGCCAATTGGGGAGATAGGGCGGTATACAAATTTGAATAAACTTAAACTTAAACTTTAATCTTTTGTCAAGAACATGTGTGTTCCAATCACATGTTTTGGGGAAAAAAGGAGGGATTGTAGAAAGTTATCACCCAGCTCTCTCCCAGAAAAATGAAATATTCTAGGAAATATTGAAAAGGCAGAATATTATATTTCCCTGGATGTGTAAAGGAAGAAACATATTTTAAAGACAAAATAACTCCCTGGAGCTTCCTGCCCATCCCCCTTTGTTAATGGGCCATTAAGACACCTAAGACAGTCCCTTTACATAATAAAGAGTTCTCCCCTTCTTTTCCAGGGCGATGGGATTAAGGCATGACTAACCTTCACCCACTCACCGCATGGCATCTGAGAATTCAACCAAAGCTGGATTCAAAACACAGAATACATTTCTTACACAGAAACAGGAAACAGAGAGGTGGGGCTGTACAGATCATAAAAAGCCCAGCAAGCCCCTTCCTTCCTTCTCTTTTTCTTCCCCAACATTGAAGCATGTGATCATCTTTTCTGTTCAGGACTCAAGCCATGCGGTCATGTCCACCATTAAACCATCTTTCCAAGCAGCCTCCATGTCTCCAGTGTCTTTTTCCCCACTTGGAGCCGAACCCAGAAGGACATTTCTTTCAACACAAGTACACAGTGATGCCAGTCTAGAGTTCACAATGTGCTCTGTTAGCTTTCTACTCTGAGAAAAGTTGAAAGAAGAAGAAAAAACCACAAAAATATTATTGAAGTTTTTATATTAATTCTTTCTTCCTCTCCTTCAACTTTTGAAAATTTAATATCACATTTTTATTCTATTTATGCAAGAAAACTCTACAATGCTGATACCTATTTTGTCCCTGTACTAAATTAGCAGCTATTTTATAGTAATGATCATGTAAAAATCTTTGCATTTGTAATAAGGCATGTAACCATGCCTTAATAGTAGATATTCTAATCAATTCTATAGGCTTCCTGGTACATTAATAATAATAATAATAATAATAATAATAATAATAATAATAATAATAATAATAATAATAATAATAATAATAATCTTGATTGTCATTGTAAAAATTACAATGAAATTGGTACATTTAAGAGCTTTGGGGAAACATAACAGATTTATCCACAAATTAAAAGACTGAAGTAATTTATTATTTCAATGACCTTTTTGCAATTTACCTTGAAGTCAAAATAAAGATTATATCCACAGAACAACCTTTTTCTTTTTAAATAAAAGTAACTTGGACTTCCGGGGTGGAGTCACGCTGGTGTGGAGCAGAAAAACAGGGCTCTGTTCTTTCTGCCTGATTTTCCATGCCAGGAGGCTTGCAAAGACAGAGCTGAATCTCGGAGGGGCCAGCAACAGAGAGGGGAAGCTCGGAGGATAACAGAGAGATGTGTCAGCCCCTGTTATAGTAGGAGAAACCGCTCAAATCTGGTGCGAAAGAGACTGGCCTTTATGGCTGGATCCAGAGGCATGATAGCCCTTTGAAAGGAGAAGGAAGCAGGAAGAGGGAAACAGCTGAGAATTTTGGTGGATTTCAAGGAGTTGGAATGAAGTACTGCTGTGCATCTCAGGAAGGGTAAACCTATAGCCAAGTGGGTGAGTGAGTCTCCAAGGTGGGGGGAGGGGAAACTAATAGCTTTCTGTCTGGAAGGTATTTATTTATTTATTTTATTTTAATCCCATTTGTATACCACCCTATCTCCCTAGTGGGACTCAGGGCGGTGCACAGAAAGAGTAAAAAGGCAATACACACAATAACATATAAAAATAAATTAAAAATAAATTAAATATAGTGGGTCTGTGCTAAAAATTATAGTTAAAAGCAATTAAAATTATTATACTCAAACTATGTCATTAAAAACTATGCCAGGCCAGCCACATGGAATAGATGTGTTTTTAGTGCCCGGCGGAAGAGGCGTAGGTCCGTGATGGTGCAAAGGTCGGGGGACAGGTCATTCCAGAGGGCAGGGCCTGCTACAGAGAAGGCTCTCCCCCTGGGGGTCGCCAGCCAGTATTGTCCGGCAGACAGCACCCTGAGGAGGCCCTCTCTGTGGGAGCGGACAGGTCGAAGGAAGGTATGTGGTAGGAGGCGGTTCCGCAGATAACCAGGTCCCGTGCCATGGAGCGCTTTGAAGATGGTTACTAGCACCTTGAAGCGCACCTGGAAGGCCACAGGCAGTTAGTGCAGCTCGTGCAGGAGAGGTGTTACATGGGAGTATCTTGAAACTCCCATAATCTCCCGCGTGGCCACATTCTGTACTAGCTGGAGCCTCCGGGTGCACCTCAAGGGGAACCCCATGTAGAGAGCGTTACAGTAGTCCAGGCAGGAGATGATGAGGGCTTGAGTGACCGTGCATAGGGTGTCACGATCTAGAAAGGGGCGCAACTGGCGTATCAGTTAACCTGATAAAAAGCCCCCCTGGCCACGGCTGTCACATGGTCATACAAGGACAGCTGAGAATCCAGGAGGACGCGCAAGTTGCGAGCCCTTTCCGCGGGGGCTAATGACTCGCCCCCGATAGCCAAAGATGGAACCAGCTGGCTATATCGTGACGCCGGAAACTACAGCCACTCGGTCTTGGATGGGTTGAGTCGAAGCTTGTTCCTCCCCATCCAGGCCCGCATGGCCTCCAAACACCGGGACATCACTTCAATGGCATCGTTGGGGTGGTCAGGGGTAGAGATGTACAGCTGAGTATCATCAGCGTACTGATGGAACTCTACCCCAAAACCACGGATGATCTCACCCAGCAGCTTCATATAGGTGTTGAACAGGAGGGGCGAGAGGACCGACCCCTGAGGCACCCCACACATCAGGGGCCCCGACGTCGACCTCTGCCCTTCTGCCAACACGAATTATGACCGGTCGGAGAGGTAGGAGAGCCACTGTAGAACAGTGCCTCCCAGCCCTAACCCCTCCAGCCGGTGCAATAAGATACCATGGTCGATGGTATCGAAAGCCGCTGAGAGGTCCAGGATAGAAGAACAACCTCTATCCTGAGCCCTCCAGAGATCATCTACCAATGCGACCAATGCCGTCTCTGTGCTGTACCCAGGTCGGAAGCCGGATTGGCACGGGTCTAGATAGACAGTTTCCTCCAGGTGCTGGGGGAATTGTCGTGCCACCACACTCTCAACAACCTTCGCAAGAAAACAAAGGTTGGAGACCGGACGATAATTAGCCAACACCGCTGGGTCCAAGGAAGGCTTCTTGAGGAGGGGTCTTACCACCACCTCTTTCAAGACGGATGGTAGGAACCCCTCACTCAAGGAAGCGTTCACTATTTCCTGGAGCCAGCCTCGTGTAACCTCCCAGGAGGCCAGTACTAGCCAGGAGGGACACGGGCCCAATAAATATGTGGTAGCATTCCACCGCCCCAGCATCCTGTCCATGTCATCTGGAGTCACAAAGTTGAACTCTTCCCACAAAACGGTCTCAGGACCTGCCTCCGCCCGCCTGGACTAACCTCATTGGAGGCCAGTTCGTCCCGGATCTGAGCAATTTTATCCTGCAAATAACATCCAAATTCCTCTGCATGATCCTGTAACGGAACTTCCCGCGGCCTCTGTTGAAGGAGGGAGCGGGTCACTCTGAACAGGGCGGCAGGGCGATTATCTGCGGATGCAATAAGAGCGGAGAGATAATTACGTTTCGCCGCTCTTATCGCCACAAGGTAGGTCCGCAAATGAGACCTTACCCGTGTTCAGTCAGATTCGGATCGAGTGGACCTCCAAATGCTCTCTAGGCATCTCTTTTGGCACTTCATCACCCTCAGCTCCTCAGAAAACCAAGGAGCCAAGGTAGATCGGCGCCGAGTGAGGGGCCGCAAGGGCACGACCCGATCCAGGGCCCCCATGGCCGCATTATTCCAGGCGGCCACTAGGTCCTCAGTCGAATCATGGGTAAGGGTCTCAGTGAAAACACTGAGGCCATCGAAGACAAGCCGCATAGACAACCAACGTCTGGGACTGCAACCAAACAAAACAAAGAAGGGTTGTTGGGCAGGCGTGTGAAAACACTGATGGATAGAAAACGATGGGAAACGATGGGAAACAGAGCGGCACAACGGCAGCATAGACCACTCCCAGGCCGCTCCCTGGCCGGAAACCATCACGGCTGCCTGCTGCCAGCGAGAACACAGGAGAAAAACAGCCACAAAGAACAAAATGAACAAAACGAAGATAGAAGTGAAGGACCAGAGGGGAGTGGCAGCTGCGGTTGTAGCGACTGCACAAGCCATGATGTCAGGCCACTCCCCCAGCTGAAACCAACACGCTGACCGCAACACGCCGACGGCCAGCTCTCCAACCTCCAGTCGGCCAACCGCCGACCGCCAGCTCTCCTAGTCGGCACCACAGGTAGATTCTTATAGTTCTCCTACAGTTCTTTGATCCCCCTGATGTTACTGGGGATTAGTAGCCGGGATTTCAGGCCATTCGCTGCTAACTTGCTCAGGGCAGCCAAGGCAGGCACTCTGCCTCCTAGCACAGCTCAGCTCAGTACCTCCATCAATTCCAGCAGAATTAAATGGCAGGGATTTCGGAGACTCGTCTCAACTCCTACTCCACTTGAAACACCGTAGCCGAATGTTAAGCAAATCGGAGCCTGCCTGTCTCTGGTGATGAGCCGAAAGACAGAAAAGGAAAGCAGTATGCTTCCTCCTTTAATTGGGGCTTACCAGGGAGTTGTGACACACACACACACACACACATGTGCATTTGTACTGATAGATAAATAAATAAAGAGAGACTATGATAGATCTATTTCGAGATATTTAGCTCTCATCAGATAGCCATACCCTTACTGGGATTCGAACTCAGGCTGTTTACATGTCAGGCAGCAGCCTTAACAATTCGGCCATGGGTTCTACTCCCTTATCAGCTGAGCCAGGGAAATAAGTCAATGTTTATGTCAGAGCACCTGGTATGCCCAAATATGGGAGGAAGGGAGCTTACTAGTACCCATTTTGCCTTTCGAATCCCAGTAAGGGTATGGCTATCTGATGAGAGCTAAATAGCTCGAAATAGATCTATCATAATTTCTCTTTATTTATTTATCTATCATTACAAATGCACACAAAATGGTTTTCTGCCTGAAAGGCTCCTAGGTTGGAGCTGAAAGGCAAAATGGGTAGGAGTAAGCTCCTTTCCTCCCATATTTGGGCATACCAGGTGCTCTGACATAAACATTGATGTGTGTGTGTGTGTGTGTGTGTGTGTGTGTGTGTGTGTGTGTTTGTTACGTTTTTGAGCTGATCAATAAACGTAACACACATATAAAAAAATTACACAACGGAATTCATGGCTTTCTGTGTAGATGGTCTCTGGTGATGAGCCGAAAGACAGAAAAGGAAAAACAGTATGCTTCCTCCCTTAATTTGGGCCCTAACAGGGTGTTGTGGAAACAATTTTATATATATTCTCCCCTTATTAGAGAGATTACCAGGGAGGGCAGACAATTTTTATCTAGACGTCCTCCTCCAGGACACGAACCCGGCTACTACGCATGCAGTGGCAAAATTCTGTGCTTCCGCAATGTCCATAAGGAAAAAATTGGTTATAGAAGTATAGTTGTGAATTCTATAAAGAATTTAAAGAACTAATAATACCAAGACTGCAAAAATTATTTAATGGAATTTTACATGGTGGAGAAGTCCCGATGTCATGGAATAAGACAGTAATATCTATAATTCCTAAACCTGATAAAGATCTTGAGAGGATCGAGTCCTACCGACCCATTTCTTTAATCAACCAGGATGCAAAAATATTTACAGCTATTATAAGTAATAGATTAAATAGTTTTATAGATAAATATATAAGTTATAATCAAGTAGGTTTTGTTAAAGGTAGATATATGAGTGATATAATTAGAAGAGTATTGAACATTATAGACGTTGCTGAAAATAATGGTGATGAAATAGGTATAATATCGTTAGATATTTTCAAAGCCTTTGATTCTGTACAATGGAAAACTATTAAGGTAATTATTGAGGCATTAGGCTTTGGTAATAAATTTATACATGTTATTTCAAAATTGTATCAAAAAAGTAGTGCAAAAGTAAAGGTGAATGGAACAATGACGGGAGAGATTAAATTGGAAGCAGGTACGAGACAGGGATGTCCCTTGTCCCCAACATTATTCTTGTTAGTTATGGAGGTTTTGATTAAATTGATAGAAGAAGATGAAGGATTGGAAGGGTACAAGGGATATAAGATAAATTTGTATGCGGACGATACCTTGATTATTTTGAAAGATATAGAGAAAGATTTAAAGAGGATAAATAAACATTTGATAGAATTTGAAGAAATGACAGGATTAAAGGTAAATTGGTCAAAATCTGAACTACTAATGAATAAAGATGGTAAGGAGTGGGAAAATATGCAAGAACAATTTGGGATAAGAGTTAAGAATACATTGAAATATTTGGGGATAACACTTTCACTTAAAGTTAGAGAATTGAAAAAAATTAATTATGAGGTGATGTTGAAGGAAGTAGAGAGAAAGATAGATAAGTATAAAGAGATAAAGCTGTCTTGGTTTGGTAGAATTGCAATGTGTAAAATGATGTTGTTACCAAAGTTCAATTTTTTGTTTGAGATGCTACCACTAAATTTGATAGAGAAAGATATAGAAGAATATCAGAAGAAATTGGATAAATTTTGTAATGGTGGGAAAAAACCAAGAATAATGAAGAAAATGTGGTATCAAAATCAAAAAGAGGGTGGATTGGGAATTCCCAATCTACTTAATTATTATCGGGCGTATAATATTCGAACCGTGATAAAAATACTCAAAGGTGAAGATGGTCATTGGGGTGATCTGGAGCTAAAAGATATTAAGAGATTTGGGTCTATATGGTTTCTAGATAGAGCAAAAACAAAGGCAATTAATAGTTATTGGTTAAAGGGGCTGAGCAAAATTTGGAATAAATTTGTTAAAAAATTGATCCCGGATATAGCTTTCCTGGGGAAGACAACTGAAAGTTGGCCGATTAAAACTAATATAAGTCGGGATAAAGTAATTGAGGATGAAAATATAGGAAATATAGTAAATTGGTTAAGAGCTCTAGGAATTGAGAGTAGGAAAAAAAAAGTAATCCAAAGATTGGAGTTGAATTGGTTCGAAAAAATACAGGTAGAAAAATGGACTATGAAAGTAAAGGGAATATGTAAAATAGATAGAAATAAAACTAAATTTGAAAGTTTAGTATCTCAAATTATTAAAGATGAAATTGGGTTAAAAGGACTCGTTAGTAAGATATATAAGATTATAAATTTTGATGGAAATCCACAAATGGTAATGAAAAGGAACTGGGAGGAAGACCTTAAGATTAAAATATTGGATTTGGATTGGAATGAGAACTGGAAGAGTCGAATCATGAGGACTTTGTCTATAAGGATTAAAGAGCATAATTTTAAGGTTGTTTGGAAATGGTACTGGACCCCATTAAGATTATCATTGATAGATAAAAAAATGAGCGATAAATGTTGGAGATGTAATATGGAAGTGGGAACTTATGAACATATGTGGTATAAATGTGTGAAAATTAAAAAGTTTTGGCAGCAATTAGAAAAAATGATGGGTGAAATGATGAAAAGAATAATAATATTGAGATCAGAAAATATATTGTTATTGATAATTAATGAACCTGAGTTAACAAAACATGAGAGAGAATTGATTAGAATTATGATTATAATGGGTAGGATTGTAATAGCAAGATATTGGAAAATAGAGGTAAATATTAAAATAGAAGAATGGTTCTGTGAAATGTGGAAATTAGCCTTAAATGATAAAATGACGTGTGATATTAAATTCAGAGAGGGGGTTTATAAAAAAGATATTTTTTGGAAGACTTGGAAGCCATTTGTGGACTATGCACTTGGAACTTTGGATGCCTTGACGCCTGTACCTAGAGAACGTGGATTTTGGAGATCTTAAAGATAACAGAAGACACTTGAAACCAACTCTTCCTTTTGTTTTGTACAGCACTGGGTGATAAAAAAAAAAAAAAGAAGTATAGTTGTGATCTTGTACCAATCATTTGGACATATCGCTAACAATTTCTGGACCATGGTATTTTCATACATACTTAACGCTTTTGCAACTAGGTAAACCAGCAAATGACCTGAAGAAAGTGAGAACATGTATGCTACTTTCCACTTATAATGCTGACATTTTTAAAATTATATCTTAAAAGTTAGTACTTTTTAACATATGGTTAAATGTAATGTGTATTGCTGGTCTTTGACCGTAATAAAGATTTATATATAGGTTATGGTTTATTCGGGTCTTTTCCCGTGTAAAATTAAAAGTGTTTTTGCAACGTTTCGATGGGATCACACCCGTCATCATCAGGCTGGTGCCTTTGTTTTCTTGCTAGTAAACTGTGATCGAAGTGGCAGTTTTTCTATAAGTAGAGGTGGGGGGGGGGTTGGAATGCTGCCTCTGCTGCTTTAAACGGATTGGTTGGGTGATTTGTCACATACTGATTGGTAGATGGAGTTGATGTTTGTTGAGGATAATTGGTGATGGTGTCAGTTTTTGTGGCTGGGACTCGTTGCAAAAACACTTTTAATTTTACACGGGAAAAGACCCGAATAAACCAATAGATAGATAGATAGATAGATAGATAGATAGATAGATAGATAGATAGATAGATAGATAGATAGATAGATAGATAGATAGATAGATAGATAGATAGATAGATAGATAGAGATAGAGATAGAGATAGAGGTAGGTAGGTAGGTAGGTAGGTAGGTAGGTAGGTAGGTAGGTAGGTAGGTAGGTAGGTAGATAGATAGATAGATAGATAGATAGATAGATAGATAGATAGATAGATAGATAGATAGATAGATGATAGATAGATAGATAGATAGATAGACAGACAGAGAAAGAGAGAGAGAGAGAGAGAGAGAGAGAAAGAGAAAGAGAGAGAAAGAAAGAAAGAAAGAAAGAAAAGAAAGAAAAAGAAAGTGGGAGAGAGAGATGAAAGGAAGGAAAGAAAGAAAGAAAGAAAGAAAGAAAGAAAGAAAGAAAGAAAGAAAGAAAGAAAGAGAAAGAGAACTTATGACCACAACTGAATCCAAAATTTTGGTTGCTAAGTAAGAGCATCGTTAAGTGAGTTTCACTACATTTTGCAAGTTGGCCACGCCCACCTGGTCACATGAACCCAGCCACTCCCACAAAACAGGCCACACCCACAGAATAGGTTCTTTAAAAAATTGAAACCCGCCACTGGACTATTTGGAAAAAAAGGGTTATGCTCTCTGCCCAGTGGGGGGAATCAAATATAGGCCCCAGATCGTAGAATTACTGGAAGCTGTAAAGTTCCCTCATGAGGTTGCAGTCATGCATGTCAGGGGCCATTCCAATGATGACACTTGGTGGCGAAGGATAATAGAGCAGCAGACAAGGCAGCAAAAGAGGCCACTTAGCTGGCCCCTATACAGGTCTGCCCCCTGATCCCCTATCAGTTGGAAGCATTCCTGTCCAAACCGTCCTGTACTAGGGAAGAAAAAAAATGGACTCAAGATCTGGGAGCCACTTGGTCCCAGGACGGGTGGTAGAAGTTACGACAAAGGTTGGTAGTGCCTAAGGTTACACTAAGAGCTTTGCTGACTCGATTACACAAAGACACATACTGGGAGGCTAAAGCACTCACTGATTTTGCTGCCTGATACATGGTGGCAAAAGGCACATATGCTGTCACTAATCAGGTCACTGCAGCCTAACTTCATTGTGCACAAAACAACCCAAAGACACCACAGAAACTTCCTTTGGGAGTCCTTCTACAGGGTTCATACCAGTGGTGGGTTCCAGATCCCATTCCAACTAGTACGGTTGGAACGGGCCTGGCAGCATCCACATGGAAGCGTGCAGCACACACAAACAGTTTGCGCATGCATCTTAGTGCCTCTGTGAGCCTCCACAAGGCTCCAGCTGCTTAGCAGAGCATTGCACAGGTGCTGAATGCACCATGCGAGTGCGTGGAACCACCGAAGATGTAAAAGACGAGTAAGGTGCTTGGGCGAGCAGGTGGGCCCTCCGGAGCACTGTACCAGAACAATATCTGGTGCTCCAGGCAGGCTCTGGTACGCCTGTACCGGGGTGTACCACCTGCAACCCACCACTAGTTCATACCCAGGTGCTGTGCGGCAAATAAATTTCACCAAATTTCCTCTGAAGCTGGGATTTAGACATCACTTAGTTTTGGTGTGAACTTTTTCTGGGTGTGTTGTAGCTTTTCCATGCCATACACACAAGGCTAAAGAAGTAGCCCATATCTAAACTCTGTCAGAAAGCCCACCTGCACTGGCCACAGTCCATTCCCATAGCTTTGCTACAACTCAGAATTGCCACACGAAAACATAGTGGCCTTAGCCCCTTTGAACATCTGTATGGATGTGCCTATCTGTTCTATAGAATAGATGGGAAGGCTATGTATTTTGTGGGGGAGGAGACCCTCCATCAGTATGTGAGCCAACTTGTTGGAGTTGTGAATTCTCTTTCTCATTGCATGCCAAAAACAAACCCTTGGGCCTGGATCATCCAGTTTGCATCCCTTTCAACCAGGAGACTGGGTCCTAGTGAACTCATGGATGTTCGACACCCTGCTCCAGAGAAGTGGAAAGGCCCATTCCAAGTGCTGTTGATCACACATACTATCCTGAAGGTGAAAGGCCTTCATGGGTCCATCATTCCCACATAAAGAAGTGTACAGACCAGGAGGTGCCAAAGTGGTGGAATGTGACCCCCAAACCACAGGGCAACAGAGACTTGGGACTGAAGTTTCTTTTCAAATGAAAGGCCACACCTAGTCCTCATTTCAATACATTCTTCTTGACATTTACTGACTTGGTCCATTTTGAGGAATGGTAGAACTGCAATACACAGCTATAGGTTTGGTGAGTTTGGCCCTCATATTACTGATTACAGTGACTGTGGTTATTGGACATTTTATCTTCTGGAACTGTCCCACCCCGAAGGAAGGGGGCATTACCCCTCTGAACTCAAACTGTGATGGTAACAGGTGTGCAATCCCTCTGGATACTTACGTTTGAAGCACCTTCAGAGTGGGTCCTCTGGAGTCTGTTGGGAGTCTTGGATTGTGGTTGTTATACTTGGCAAACAAAACTTGGCTCCGTGGAGAGCACAGGACTGAGACTACTACTCCACACACCACACCCAATAAGTCCCAACTCCCTGGATTGTTGATTTTGCGATTGCAACTGCATCACTGAATGTTGTTATTCCCATTGCTGTCACTGTTGTGCTGTGTGTATGTACTGTCAAATTGAGTGTGAGAATTTGGACTGAACTCCTTGAACCTGAACCATAGAATGAGGAGGTTCCTAATTACTCTGACTTATTTTCAAATGGGCAGGCATGAGTCTTATATGGCTGTGGAAGTTGGGAGTTAGCCACCTTCCCATCATTGGCCCCGTGGTTGTTGGTGTACACCTTTTGGGGCCATCTTCCTTATGTGTCAAAAGGAGTCAGGAGGGCACTCCAGTGGGGAAAAAATGGGGGACCACTGCCAAATGGGATTGAGCATAAGCCCATAAGCATGAAGATATCAAAATCACCCAAAACATTTTCCCTTCCACATACAAACTCTACAGATACAAGGTCACTTACTCTGTTCGGCCATAGCTGCACATTAACAAACAGAGAGGAAACTCCACGAAGGAAGCAAAAGCCAGTCTGCAGCACCCAAATTCCCACTTTGGCTCAGCAGCAACAAAGTGGGCTCAGACTGTGCTCCCTTTCCCTTTGGAAATGAGAGCTCCTGTTATTTCCTGGAGCTTGGAGTGCCCTTTATCATTGACTAAGTCCAGGGACATGAAGAACCTCTACTCAAGCCACTAACTGGCATGTTTCTGGCAGGGATTTGGGGGATCTGGAATAATGAATACAAGTGTTTTCATGCTTTCTCCACGAGCATGGCAGTTTGTTTGGAAAAAAATGGGGTCTTCTTGTGTGTGGGGAATTCATATGTATGTTTGCCTAGCAACTGGATTGAGACATTGAACATCTCTTCCCAAAGATGGGTGTTGTTGCTGGGGAACAGGCCCAACCAGCATGCCAGCCACTCGTCTGCTTCCCAGGGGCTGAAGAGGCTCCGCGGGGGGAGGGAGGGAACTGGCTGCTGGGGTGGGTGGGCAGGGCGCTGCGGCAGTGCCCAGCAACATTCCCTGCCCACCCACTCCACTGGCTCACCCACTGGTGGTCAGTTCCCTCCCTCCCCCCACGGAGCCCCTTCAGCCCCTGGGAAGCAGACGAGTGGCCAGCATGCTGGTTGGGGAGGTTACAGCTGCCTCTTTTGCCTTGGGACAGCCGGAGCGCTTCCCAGGGGCTGAAGAGGCTCCCGGGGAGGGGGGGGGGGGAGAAACAGACAGACAGAGAGAGACAGGGAGGGAGGGAATCAGAGAGACACTGACAGACACACAGAGTACAGAGAGACAGAAACAGAGACAGGGAGGGAGGGAGAGAGACAGAGAGAGGCACAGAGAGAGAAGACAGAGGGAGGGATTGAATCGGAGACAGAGGGAGGGAATCAGAGTGACAGACACAGAGAGAGAGACAGGGAGAGAAAGATAGACAGAGACACAGAATGAGTTATTAAGTGAGTGAATGAGAGACAGACAGACAGACGCACACACAGTGACAGATGGGCTGAGGGAGGAGAGAGAGACAGATACAGAGAGAGACAGACAGACAGACAGGCATAAAGGAAAAGAGAGAAAGAGAAAGAAAGAGAAAGAAAGGAAAGAAAGAAAGAAAGAAAGAAAGAAAGAAAAACAAAGAAACAAAGAAACAAAGAAAGAAACAAAGAAAGAAAACTTATGACCATAATTGAGGCCAATTTTTTGTTGCTCTATATACCAAATTTTTAATAAAGTCCCCCCCCCCCCACCGGTCAATGGTGTCCCACTTTACCAATGTTAAAAGCTGGTCACCTTAACCTACAAAGCAGTTAAAAGGCTGCTAACATCAGACAGCCTCCTCATAGGCATGGCGTCGCCGCGACACAGGGATTTTCTGGAGCTCTGGAATATCCCTGATCCTTGGGCTTTGGATCGGTCTAAAAATAGACCCAGCTGTCTCGTAGAGGTGGCGAGTGGGAGGGGTAGCTCCTAGTGATCTCAAGGGTACCCGCAATATCTTTGGGATCAAGGGAAAAAACCCTGCAGTCCATCGTTCAAGTGACTCCCTCCTCCCAGTGGGGGGGGGGGGGGGGAAACAAGCAGCCGACAGCCTTTAAAAACAGAGCAAGAATCAACATGCCGTTCGGTGAGAACGTTTACCTTTTCTAAGTTTACCATCTGCTAAAGAGATCACCCTGAGATGAATTAACAGTAAAATAATAAAATAACCTGAGTTTAGCAGCGAGATTTTTTGCTATTGAAAACAATCAGGAAGTTGTGTTTTCCTTTTTCTCTGCTACAAAAAAAACCCGGACTGGACTTTCATAATTGTGGATTGGCAACGTCAAGCCTTTTCTTACTGTTTAAAGGGAAAGAAGAGGCTGAAACTGAATGATTGAACATTGATCTTCCCCTTTCTTATCACTAGTTTTTTTTGGGCTACTCCTCTTTGTTTATATCTTATTACTGGCTTTAAAAAAGCAAAATCTTTTAAGTCATTCTCACTCCCCGTGCCCGGATTTTCTCGGAGGAATTGTGCTATTTAAAAGCACAAGATTGATTTGTTTCTGTTCTACTCGAGCTCCCCCTAGTGGCTGGAAAAGTAACAGGGAGAGTGAAGAGAGAAATCACCAAGAATTACTAAGCAGAAGTTGGAGTGACCTTGAATTAAAGAAGAAGGGAAATCTTTATCTTTTTTTTTCTTTTTGTTTTGCTGGCCTCTCTAAGACATTGTGGACTATTAAGAATTTGTTGCCTTACAGACGGTTATTTCAAAGAGACACTGTTGCTTCTATTTTTATTTTTTTTATTCTTTTCTTTTCCCGGTTCCTTGTTCTTTTTCTTTGGAATTTTTGAACTTTTAAATTTTTGAATTCAATTTAACACTTACTACTGTGGACTCATTTGTATTTTCATTTTTCAGGTTTCTCTGAACAAGAGAATCCTTTCTTTTTTTTCCCCCCTGGTTTTTTTTTTGTGTGTATTATTTATTTTATTTTTGATATTTAGTCTAGCTTATACCCCTTTTCTCTATAGGGGATCCTTCTTATTCCATTTTTTCCCTGTCTTACTCATTTTTTCTCCCTTTACTGCTTTGTTCTTTATTCTTCCTTTGATATTCTTCTTTTCTATTATTTCTCCTTTTTCTTCTCCTCTGTTTCTCTTTTTTATTTTTTTATCTTCCACCCCTGTTAATTCTATTTTATTCTGTTCTTCTTTTGATATAAAGCACTACCAATATACTAACTTCTGATATCCTTTCTAAAATTTACTAAATTTACACCGCTAAATTAAAGAGGGTTCTAAGGAAGAAAGGAAAAGAGAAAGGATAGAATCTAAACATGAGTAAGAAGATAACCCCTGCTGGCTCATCAATAGGGACCCCGACATCCTCCTTAACAGGGGGACAAAAAACAATACAAACAATGTTTCACCAAGAAAAAGGAAAGGAAAAGGGTGTAACACTTGATACACTTATGCAAGAGATACGGATGTTTAGAGAGAGTATGAAGCGGAAAATTGAAAATATAGAACAAAGACTAGAGGCAAAAATGGAAAATACAGAGCGGAGGCTAGAGGCAAAACTAGAAGCACTCGATAAGAAAATAGAGAATATTGAAACTAAAACAGCCTTGACAGAAGGGAAAATGGAAAAGATACAGCAATGGATGATAAAACAGGAAGAAGCTATGGAAAAACAAGAAAAGTCCATAAACGAGATGAAAGGAAGATTGGACAAAAAAGATGAAAAAGAGGAAGAGTTGGATGCCAGGCTGAGTAATATGTAAAAAGAGAATATGGGACTAGGATGGGAAACAGACAAGGCTGAATATTTTCTAAGGTTCCAAAATGTTATTGAGGAGAAAGGAGAGGACCTCCCTATAATAATATCAGAAATGTTAACAGACATATTAGAAACTCCACAGGAATTAATATGGGATGGAATAGATGATGTGTTCAGAGTGAATACGAGGTATGCGACCAGAAATGCATTACCAAGAGAAATACATGTAAGGTTCACTAAAAAGATCCTGAGATTTCAAATACTACAGAAAACAAGAGACAAAAAACTGGAATATAGAGGAAAGGAAATCACAGTGTTAAAGCAAATCCCAAGAAAAGTGAGGGAAAAGAGAAAAGGATACCAGTTTCTATCTACATTTCTGATAAAAAAAGGAACCCAGTTTAGATGGCTCATACCGGAAGGTTTGATATTTACACGGGAAGGACAGAGATATAGACTAGATACTATACAAAAAGCAGAAGAGTTTTACAGAAGACATGTCAATGGAACGACGGAGAAAGAGCATTCATTGCTAATAAGATCAGAGGGACCATTAGAAGGCGCAGTAGGTGGAGTGGTCACAGAAGAAGAGGCTATACCAGGACCGGAAACTAGAGAACAGAGAGAAATAAGAACAACTAGAGCTATAAATCCTCAATATAAACCATAAGATATGGAACAAAACTCAATTTTCTCAGTTAATATAAATGGACTTAACTCCCCAGTTAAAAGAAAAAAAATATTCCAGAAACTAGGAAAAATAAAAACACAAATCATTTGTTTACAAGAGACACATATTCGAAAGAAAGATGCGTATTTATTAATACAACCTAAGCTTGGGGAAAAATTTTCCTCATTGGCGGACTTTAAAAAAAGAGGTGTGGTTATTTACGTTAAAGATAGCATACCAACCAAGCAAATCTATGCAGATGAAGATGGAAGGACCTTGATGATTGAAATCACGGACAATAACAAAAAAATACTCTTAATAGCAATCTATGCACCAAATGAGAAACAGGATGAATTCTATAAGAAACTATATGAAAAGATTTTGGAGTTAGAATATCCAGACATTTGCATGATAGGAGATTTTAATGGAATTCTAAACCAAAGTAGAGACTATAAAGCAACTAGGATGTCTAAAATAAAAAGAAAAATATTACCGAAGTCCTTTTTCAAGATGGCAGATGAAATGAATTTAAAAGACATATGGAGAGAAAGAAATCCAAATAAAGAACAATACACGTATTATTCTTATAGACACTTATCATTCTCAAGGATAGACATGATTTGGCTCTCTTCAGAGTTAAGTGACCTAGTTCAAGAAGTGGAAATAGAAACCAGTACTTGGGCAGACCACAATCCAATGATAATTAAGTGGAAAGGGTCAAAGATTAGATCCAGATGGACATTAAATAATACAATATTGAAAGAGAAAAACTTCGTAAGTAAAATGGAAAAAGAACTGAGGTGTTATTTTAAAGAAAACAAAAAAGAAGATACATTTATTCAGAATACATGGGATGCAATGAAAGCAGTTACTAGAGGTTTAATAATAGATTATACAAGAAAAAGAAATAAAGAGAAAAGAGGGCTACAGAAAAGATTAGAGAAGGAATATAAAACACTGGAAAAAGAACTACAGAAACGACCACAGAGAAAAGATATTAGAATGAAAATGGATCTAATTAAACATAAAATGGATATTCTAGAAAAAGAAGAATTGGCTCAGAAGATAAGATCTGCAAAACAGAATTATTTTGAAAACGCAAATAAACCTGGAAGATGGTTGGCGTACAAACTAAAGAAAGAGAGAGAGGCAAGGAAGATTCAACAATTAAAAAATGAACAAGGACAAATACATTACTCAAATAAGGAGAAAAAAAATTGTTCAGGAATATTATATAAAACTATACGAAAAAGAAAACATACTAGAACAGGATGTTAAAAATTACTTACAAGAGGCAAACCTCCTGGTTATATCGGATGACAGTAGAAATATACTAAATGCAAAGATAACGATGATGGAACTAACTGAAGCTATTAAAAGACCAAAAAATGGGAAAGCCCCGGGACCGGATGGCCTCCCAGGAGAGTTTTATAAAACTTTGGAGGAAGTACTATCCCTTCCTTTATTAGAATTGATGAATGAAATTATGTCTGGTAGTAAAATGCCGAATTCTTGGTCAGAAGCCTATATTTCACTGATACTGATTACAACTATCATTACTAGGGAGAATAGCCACGATAAAAATGAATATTTTGCCTAAAGTACTATACTTATTCCAGACAATCCCAATTAGATTGGGCAAGGACTTTTTTGAAAAATTAAGGAAAATGGTCTTAAAGTTCATATGGCAAGGGAAAAAAGCTAGAATAAAATTAAAAATTTTACAAGACACTAAAATAAGAGGAGGTATGGGATTGCCCGATTGGGAACTATATCATCAAGCTGCAAATCTGATGTGGATTAAAGGTTGGAGTACACTAAGAAACACTAGATTATTAGAATTAGAGGGACATGATTTGCCATCAGGATGGCACGCAGCTCTATGGTATAGAAACACCAGGAAACATGGTATTTTCAGAAGGCATTACATAAGAGAATTTTTGATTGTAAACTGGGAGAAGATCAAGAAATTGCACTATTTTAAAATACCAGTCTGGGTATCAATTACTGAAGCATTCACTTACGCAATAATACACAAAAAGGAACGAACAACCAGATACTCGGATCTATTAAACTCAAGGGGTGATCTTAAAACTATTCAGGAACTAAAACAAGAAGGAATGGATATTAATTGGTATACATACACACAAATACATTCAAGATATAAGGAAGATAAAAAAAAAGGAGGGGTTTATGACAAAATGACGGAATTAGACAAAATATTAACAGGCGTCGACGAAAAAATAATTTAAAAACTCTATGCCTACCTATTAGAGTTTAAGCTCCAGGAAGAGCAAGTGAAAGAAACAATGATAACATGGGGGGAAAACTTCGGGCATGGGATCGACTTAGATAAGTGGCAAGAATTGTGGACACAAAATTACAAAATGACGATGTCAACAGCCTACAAAGAGAACTTATACAAGATGTTCTACAGGTGGCACTTATCACCCTCAAGAATCTCAAAAATGAGTAAGAACAAATCCCAAAAATGCTGGAAATGCCATCAGACGCCTGGTACTTACTACCATATGTGGTGGACTTGCTCGGAGGCCAAAAATTATTGGAGTATGATCCACACATGGTTGGAGAAAATAACAGGACAACATATAGATCTCAAACCCGAACTCTTCCTGCTTGGACTTACTTTAGAAACATTCAACAAAAATTTGAAATATCTAATTGTGAATATTTTGACAGCCACTAGAATCGTCTTTGCAAAAAATTGGAGAAATGACAAATTACCATCACAGCAAGAAATTATTTATAAAATTATGGAATGTGCAGAGATGAGTAAATTAACATTTGAAATTAGAGAACAAGACAGTGAACAATTTTATGAAATTTGGAATAAATTTTATCAATGGCTGGAAACAAGACAGTAAAATGAAGGTTGAGGTATAATAATTGTAATATATATAAATATATTGGAACTAAAATATGTGATTTGATATGACTATGACTATGGAAGAGATGTACAGTATGTAACCAACTGACACATTTTCTACAATTTGTAATGGAAGATGGAGTTTATGTTTTTTGTTATATTTGTTTGTGTTTGTTTAAAAATAAAAATAAAAATTGTTTATCTAAAAAAAAAAAAAGACAGCCTCCTCATACAATACATACAACATGTGATGCCTCACTTTATGGCATAAGGACTGCTTCTAAACCATAGATTACCTACAGCAGGCATGTCCAAAGTCAGGCCCGGGGGCCATTTGCGGCCGGGGGGTCGGTTTAATACGGCCCTCCAACAGTCCTCCCTGCTCTGTGTAAATGTGGCCCTCCCTTCCTCCCTCTGTCTCTGGGGCTGTGTGGCTGGGAGGGAGGTGGACGGAGGTTACAGACACCTCCTCCCGCAGCGGGCGAGGGAGCAGGCGGGGTGAGCACCCAAGGCTACCGTCATCTTAAGCACCACGGAGGCTGTTGCCCGGCAGGGGCGTCAGGCAGGGAAGCCGGTCGCGCCACCATCGCTGCACGTTCTGGGGCTGCGAAGCTGGGAGGGAGGTGAACGCGCGGCCCCAGAACGTCCGCTTGGCACGTTCACCTCCCTCCCAGCCATGCAGCCCCAGAACGTGCAGCTCCCGCCGCACAAGGTCGCCCGGCAGGGGCGTCAGACAGGGAAGACGGACGTGCGGCCTCAGAACGTAACCGGTGGTGCCTGCCGGAGGGAGCCGCGATGGAGATGCGACCGGCTTCCCTGCCTGACGCCCCTGCCGGGTGACAGCCTCGCTGGTGCTTAAGATGACGGTAGCCTTGGGTGCTCACCCCACCTGCTCCCTCGCCCGCTGCGAGTAGCGAGGGAGTGACTGACAGACACAGAGAGAGACAGAAGGGGAGGGAGGGAAAGACAGAGAGACAGACAGAGACAGAGAGAAAGAGAGGGAGGGAGAGAGACGGAGAGAGACACAGATAGAGAATGAATCGGAATCGGATTGAATCGGAGACAGACGGGGAAAGAGAGAGAGACAGACATACAGAGAGAGGGAGGGAGGGAGAGAATCAGAGAGAGTGACACACACAGAGACAGGGAGAGACAGAGAGAGGGAGGGAGAGACAGATAGATAGAGACTGATTAAGTGAGTGAGAGACAGACAGACACACACACAGAGTGACAGAGTGACAGAGAGAAAGAGAAAGAGAAAGAAAGAGAAAGAGAAGGAAAGAGAAAGAAAGAGAGAGAGAAAGAAAGAGACAGAAAGAGAAAGAGAGAGAGAGAAAGAAAGAGAGAAAGAGAGAGAAATGGAGAGAGAGAGAGGAAGAGAGAGAAAGAGAGAGAGAGAGAAAGGGAGATAGAAAGAAAGAGAAAAAGAGAGAGAGAAAGAGCAAGAGAAATGGAGAGAGAGCGAGAGGAAGAAAGAGAGAGAGAGAAAGAAAGAGAGACAGAAAGAAAGAGAAAAAGAGAGAGAGAGAAAGAAAGAGAGAAAGAGCGAGAGAAATGGAGAGAGAGAGAGGAAGAAAGAGAAAGAGAGAAAGAGGTAGGTAAGGTTTTTTTAAATTTATTTTCAATACATTGTGAAAACTCAACTGTCAGTTGATCTTAATGTTATGAAATGGAAAGTATGTCATTTGCAATTAACTTGGCATAAAATAATTTATTTGCATTTAATTGTAATTCAAAGAATGTTCGGAAAAATGTTAGGCCCTCCACCATGTTCACTTCATCCAATCTGGCCCTCTTTGAAAAAAGTTTGGACACCACTGACCTACAGGATTGGAGGTACCTATAGCGTATTTCTCCTGAACCATGTCACAAGCTGAAAGAAACTATGGACAATTTAAAAGGAGGTCTTAGCCTTAGTTGCAGGAGTGAAACGATTCCACTCATATGTGTATGGTCATCATTTCACATTGGTCAGTGCATAAGTATAATTTTTATTGCCATTGTACTTAAACACAACAAAATTGGTTGACCATATGCCTCTGCTAGCATCCTTGCCCTAAATAAACAAACACCCCAATACTATCCCCATGAATGACAAGATGGACACTATTCATTCAGGCCTAAATTATACATTAGAGCACAGACCAGGAAAAAAAACCTTGCTCATGCAGACACTTTGAGCAGATGCCCATTACCATTGGCAGTAGAAGACCCGCACCTGCTCACACTGTCTTATCAATAGAGAAACTGCACAGTCCCTTAACTGTAGCAGAGATGTCCAAAAGCTCTGCCAAGGACAAAGTCATAGCAAGGGTATTGGATTGGGTTAAAAGAGGTTGGCCTCAGATCCCTTGGGACCAGACTTTAGATTCTACGGAGCAAGGTAAAATGAACCAGCAACCAAGAAGAGCTGTTTGCTATGGGGATATAGAGTGGTTATTCCTGCCACATTACAGAAACAAGTTTCATCCTATCCTAGATGCCAATTCTAAAGGGGTGGAGGCTAAACTGATGTCCTCTACCACAACAGAAGCCTTAATCAAGGTTCTCCATGGCTCCTTTGAACTCTACCTTACAGATCTGGGTATACGACATATCCTTACAGCCTTGTTTTACTGCTATCAATGAAAGAGCTGAAAGACCTGTATGCTCTGTTAAGGAGGTGTTAACAAAAATGGGCCCAGGGGACTGAAACTCTAAAATTTCAAAATACCTGTTAATCCAGCATGCTACCCCTTGCTCAGACACCAATCAAAGCCCAGCTGAACTATTGAGGGGGAGGAGAATAAAAACTAACTTGGACAAACTACATCCACAATATTCTTCTGACAGGCCTGGGAGGATTACTGAAATAACAGGCCCATGGTCTTATAAAATGGTACTGGAGGATGGAACGGTGTGGAGAAAGCATGTACATCAATTAAGGGATCAGTTTAACACAAGGCCAAAATCCTAATACCAGACATAATCACACACATCCAGATAAAAGTCTAATTCCAGATGGGCCTAATACAGCAGAGCCAATCCACAAGCTGGAGATCACTATACAAAGCAAATACGACTTGCTCAACCTGGAGACCAGTGTTTCTGAGCACCAAGGCATCCAAGACAAAGATGAGTTTTCTCCGAGAAGTTCCAGGGAGCCTTCGGTTCAGCTTCTGTAGAGAGCCTTCGGCGGTCTTGAAGAGTCAGAACACGAGGACTATGAGTACACCATCTAGTGACAGAGGAGGACTGTGTCCAGTCTTCCCTCTGGTCCATACCTGACATAGAAGCTGCTGAGCCCTGATTGGCTGAGGAAAAACTGGTGCCACTAAATAAGGAGCTTTCAAAAGCTGGCAGCTAGTGCTCCTGTTAGCCGAGCCGCCACATTAGCTATCAAACTAGTGCTTACTGTTAGTCTCCAATGTTAGCAATAAAGACTGTTAGCTTTTACCAATTGTCTTGCCTCAGTATGTAAGTCCCCTCGCACTGTAACATAACAATATAAGTAAATTAATACTTTATCCAACTGTCATTCAGTAAATTAGAATTGTTTATAGCTTATTTAACAATTAAATACTTCTTGCCATTCCTATTGCCTTGCATATTTAAATGGGTCTGGTACACCAGCTCTTAGCAGTTTTCCCTTCTCTTTCTTTTTTGTTTTGTATAAATTGCACTTGTATCTCATTTCTCTTTCTCCCAATAATATTGTTTCTAAATTGTTCCTATAATTGTTCCTAGAATGTAGTCAATATAGGTCATTGACCTTAATAAAACATTTTTTAATTCTTCCACTGAATTTGAGTGTGTCCTTATCAATCCCAAATGCATGTTATTATTAAGAAAATGCTGTTGCCCTGACCAAGTAATTTAAGCTGACATACAGATGGAAAATTAAATCAAAGATATTTGCAGTATATTGTAACAGTAATAAATTACGGCACATTCTAGTATGGTAATATATTTTTACATATTGTAAATTACAATTAATGCTATAGTCAAGGAACCCTTGTGGATAGTTAGATTGAACTCTGGTTTCAATCATAAGAGGGTGTGGCTATATATACCTGTGTGTATCTTCGCAATAGCTTGATGTTTTCTTGGCAAGATTGCAGAAGTGATTTGCTACTATTGCTTTCTAGAATTGAGAGAGAGGAAGAGGAAATCATTTTTTAGAGCTTGAAAGATCCTCCTTCTTTTTAAGGGTGCAAGATGTGATAGAGGAAAAGGGAGAAGATCTGAAAGGAATTGTGAGAGATTTTTTTTGTGAAATCTTGGACAAAGAAAAGGCTCTAGTTCTTGGTGACATTGATGAGGTATTCTGGGTTTTTATTAATTATCCAAAAAGATACAACCACCCACGGGAAATCCATATTAGGTTTAGTAAGAAAGCAGTGCAGGAGGAGGTTTATAAAAAACCCCAGGGCCGAACAGTAGTATTTAAGGGGAAACAGATAGGGATTTTGAGACAAGTTCCAAGACGGGTAAGGGAAATTCGAAGGAAATATCACCCCTTGACTCTACAATTGAGAAGGAGTGGGATTTGGTACCGGTGGCTACTTCTGGAAGGTCTTTTGTTTACATGGAATGATAGGAAGGTGAAAATAGAAAACTTGTCAGATGCCCAGACAAATCACCACTTTAGGACAATGAACCGGAACTAGAGGAAGAGGAAAAGGGTGGAAGTCTAGAAGAATGACAGGAAGAAGTAGGGCTGGGGAGCCAAGAGGAGATTAAAGAGAGGGAGAGGATCTTGGAGGAAACAAGGGGGAGCAGAGAGTTGTTGTCCCCAAGGAAAACCAGACAGACCAAGAAGAAGGTTTTAGGGATATAAAAAGGGAAAGGGACATAGGTAGCGATTGGGGGGGGAGAGTTATATCTTATTTCATTAAATGTTAATGGTTTAAATATTCCCTCTAAAAGATGGAAAATACTGAATAGATTAAGAAAATTGGACTATGATGTAGTGTGTCTTCAAGAGACCCATATAAAAAGGAATAATGAGAAATTACTGTTGTACCCAAGACTTGGGAAGATGTACTGCTCGCCTGCTGATCAAAAAAGAAAGGGAGGGACCTCCGGTTGACTCGCGGACATCCCTGGCAGGCTTTTTCGAGCCTGCCAGCCCAGCCGCCCGTAGAGGCGTTTTAAAACATCTAAAACGCCTCAGAAAACTCCAAGCTCCTAAGGATCTTGTGAGAGAGCCAGCGCCGTCGGGTAGAGTCCCTTGTGGAGTACCCCAGAAGGTTTTTTTGCCTCTGGGGTGCAAGCAAGGAAGGGCTCCCCTTCTAAGCAGCTGTTTGCTCTGAGCGCCTGGGCACCTCCGCTTTTAGCGGAACAAGATGCCGCATTCAACCTTCAATCCGGAACTTCCTTCCGGTTTCCCGGAGGCAACGGTCAAGTCCTGGGACTCGTCTGCTGTTTTGTTGCTTTTATGGCCCCTAACGAAGCGGGGAGCTCCTTTTAAAGGACTCCCTCCGTACGGTCGGCTCGCTGGGATTTCCCTATCCCGATGGCGGTCGGGGGGGTCCTTGTCCTCGACCTAGGAGTGAAAGGACATGCTGCGGGGGGCCTGGTTTCCTTTGCCAATGGAGGACCGGAGCAGCTAACTAATTTGGAGAGGGCTGAATCGCTGGAGTTGGAGGCAACGCCGAGACTCTGGCTGCGGAGTGGATCATAAGTGACTTTGTTTTTCTGCTGGCAGCATTTGCTTTAAAAGACGATGGAGGGGGGAGTTTGTGAAACCCCCCCTTGGAATGAAGAAAAGCGGTGATTTGAAAAGGCTCCTCAGGCTTGAGGAAGCGGAGAAATACACATCTGAACTTTTCCAAATGAGCGGAAGTCTTTGTGGAATGATTTTAGATACTTAGTGTTGAAGTCTGGCAACAAAGAAGCAATTTCCTTTACTGTTTGCTCCCGGTGGCTTCCAGATGGGCGGGGGAAGATGGCGTTCCTTTATTCTCAGGAGACTTATTTTTCATTGCAAAATGCTGACATTCCCTTGTGATTGGGACTGCCTCTCTCTTTTTATTAATGATTGTATGTAATTGATTAATTGATCCTTTCCCTGGAGTGCCTTTTTTTAAATATTTGATTGCAAAATTTGTTTCTCTCTGGACTTTAACTGGGTAACAATTTGGACTTTGCTTATTGGAACTTGCTCTTGGAACTTGCCTCACTGACCGCACCTCAGCAGACGCCATCTTACTGACACTGACTTAAATCATTCACCATGGCTTCAAAAAAGCAGACACATCAACCAAAAATCACTTCGATGTTACCTGAAAAACCTGATACGGATGCTAGATTATCAGCAATGGAAGAAACATTACAGACCTTGGTGAAGGAAATTAAGGAAATGAGGAAGGACCATGTCAGTTCCAAGTTAGAACTTTTGGAGGTACAGAAGAAATTAATGGAAAACACACAAAAGACTGATGAGCTGGAGGTGGGGTTGGCTGGGGCAAGGGGAGAGCTTAAAAGTGTTAATAATGAAATAGGAGATTTAGCTGGTCATATGTCTAGGATGGATTTTGAAAGGATGTCATATTTTTTAAGATTTCAGAATGTTCCTGAGGAATCTAGTGAAGATTTATTTGATTTAATGTGCACAATTTTAGCAGATTACTTACACAAACCCATGGATGAGATCAGGGGGGACATTGATTTGATATGTAGAATAAATTCAGCATATGCCAGGATAAATGAAGTACCCAGAGAGATACATATTAAATTTGTTAGAAGGTCGACAAGGGAAAGGATTTTGAGGGCGCAGAGAGACGGTCCTTTAATTTATCAACAGAAAGAGGTCGCTATCTTGAAGCAGATCCCGAAGAAGATTAGAGAGGTAAGATGGAAATTTTCCTTCTTATCTAAAAGATTATTTAAACAGGGGATCTGGTTTAAGTGGGTGATGCCAGAAGGAATGTTGGTGTTCTGGGAGGGAGGAAGAGTAAGGATTAAAACAATTGCAGAGGCGGAAGCCTTTCTTAACAAACATTCCTCAATCCTGGAGGATGAAAATGGAGGAGCAGAGGGAGCCGCGGCCCCGCCCACTGGGGGCCAGGGAGAAGAAGATACAATTGCCAAGAGACTTAGATCTCAAAAATGACTATTTAGTACAGTATAACTTTTATTTGGATGTACACACATGATTGCTAGCACAGATTTTACAATGACATGTATGCATTTCTTTCCACTTTGTAGTACAATTGCAAATTATGTATTACCTATATTTTGTCATGAAGCCTCGGAAGGGGTCAACGACTTCGACGTGAAAGTTCTCAAAATATCTTTCTCACACCTTACCCTTACCCTATTTGTAAAAAAATTCTAAAACCCAATAAAACTTTTTCAACAAGAACCTTCAATCCACATTCCAAACAAGCCAAGGAAAGTACCCTGCTTAAATCGCAAGTATTTAAAGCCTGTGAAATCTCTAAACAATAGCAATGTTGAAACCCGAATAGTATGGATTTAGAACAAAGGATTTAAAACAGGATTTAAAATGGCGTTAATCTCCAGTGGAAAGGAAACTAAAGTTAACCGGTTTGTGTATTCCAGTTTGTTATAAAGTATCCAACCCTGGCTGAAAGCTAAAGGTGGAAGGGAAAGGAGAAAGGAGAAAGCAACTATATGAAACTCAGCTAATATATAATCTGATTTATTTTGAAGAGTATTTTGTGAGAAGTTGGGAAGAAGTTTGCTTTATAAGCATGGCAACGAAGCAAGGGGGAGGTCCCCCAGCTGGCGCAGCTCTAATGCAATCGCAGATAGAGACAATAAGCCTCCAGGATTTGAAAAACTTTATAGGTAAAGAAATCAAAGAAGTTAAAGGAATGGTCCAGGATAATATGGATAAATATGATCAGCTTGATAAAAAGATACAAGTAATAGCTAACGGTCTGTCTGATGTGGTGCTCAAGGTGGATAATAAAGTTGAGCAACTGGCTTTGGACCTGGAAACTAAAATGAAAGAATCTGATTTAAAATTTGCGGAAGTTGATGGAAAAATACAAAGGATTGATAATGAAATAATTATGATGCAATTTAGATCAATGGAATTTGCTATCAGATTGAGCGGGATAAGGGAGAATCCTAAAGAAGATATTAGAAGAATCTGTGGGGACGCATTGGCTATATTACTGAAACTGGATGATTCCGATGAGATTTTTTTTAAGATTGACAAAATTTACAGAGTAAACTCACGTGCAGCACTACAAAGACAGCTACCAAGAGATGTGGTTATATATTTTACTGATAGAAGCCTTAGAAATGATATTTTGCAGAAGTTCTTTTACTCTGCTCTTCAAATAGATGGAATCCAGATTGGTGTTTTTAAGGAGTTACCACCAGCGATGTTAAAGTCTAGAAGGGATTTTGGATTTTTGGTAGCAGAGTTGAAGAAAAGACAGATACAGTACAGGTGGGATGTTCCAATGGGTATTATACTGAGATATGAAGGTGTGAGATATCGTTTTAATACTTTAGACAAAGCAAAAGAATTTTATTATGTAGTACTGAAGGCAAGCGTTACACCTCCACGCACACCTACACTAACAGATATTGAGATTGAAGAGCAGAGGCAATTTGAAAAAGAGACAGAAGAACAAATAAGACAGCTGCAAAAGAAAAGGATGGTGCTGGAGGTGGTTTTCAGGTGGATCCTTTTGGACCTCTCTTAAGCTTTCCTCTGGAGGAATCGTCAAAGACTGTCACAGAGGGAATTGTTGAAATGCCAATGCTTGAGCAACGTGAAACTAGATCTATTACCAGACAAATTCAAGAAGCGCAGAAGCAGGGGAAGCCCCAAACACAATGAGTTAAGAAAGATAAAGGAAAGAAGCAAGTTGAAGCCATGGGAGGAGCAGGACCGAAGATTAGTCTTGTGGAGAAAGAATACAGCAAGAAGGCAAAATACCTTCCTCATGGCAAGCGGCTTTTATATCGTTGATACCTAAAGATGAAGGTGGTCCTAAGAAGCCAGAGGACTATAGACCAATATCTCTCTTGATTACAGACTATACAATTTTTGCTAAAGTATTAGCCAACAGATTGATGCCAGTTATTCAAGAGGTAATTCATCATGATCAAGCAGGATTTATCGAAGGTAGACATACGAAGGAGAATGTAAGGCAACTTATAGATTTAATTGACTATCTAGACAAAAATAAGCAGATCTCTGCAATGCTGGTTTTCTTAGATGCGGAAAAGGCCTTTGAGCGAATGAACTGGAACTTTCTAACCAAGACTTTGGAAAAAATGGACATGGGGATTTGGTTTCGACAGGCGATAGGAGCACTATATTAGCAACAAAATGCACAACTTATTATTAATGGAAATTTGTTTATGAGTTTTGAGATACACTTCCTGTTCCGCTTCTGGCGGCGACGGACGAACTCTGGGGTTCGTCCGCCGTTTTGTCCCTCTTTCGGCCCCTAACGGGGCGGGGCACCCCCTTTTTTTCTTTTGGGGGGGCCCTCTGCAGGGCTGGCTTGCCTGGGCTGGTCCATCCTGGCGGCAGCTGGGAGGCGGTCCGGGTCTTCAGCCCAGGAGGAAGGGGGCATGCTGCGGGGGGCTTGGTTCCCTTCGCCAACGGAGGTTGGCAACAATTAACAAATTTGGAGAGAGCTGAAGGCAGGTCGGAAGCCTTCCGGGGCTTTGGCGGCGAGAGGGAAAGTGAGTGCTTTTTTAAACTATTTTTCTTTGCTGGCAGCCTGGACTGAAAGAACTGTGGAGGGGGGTGTTTGTTTGTTAAACCCCCCCCCCCCCCCCGTTTAACAGCGGTGGTTAGAAATGATTCCTCGTTGCGAGGGAGTTATTTTGTATCCGGCTTTTTTTTTTCTAAGCAAGTGAAAGCAGTTTGCGGCTTGTATCTACAAATGTATCTAAGTCCGGTTGGCTTGAAACAATTGTATCTTTGACTTTCTCCGGCTGGTTCCCAGGCAGGGCGGCGGAAGATGGCTTCCCTTTGTTCCTGAATAGTTATTTTTGTTTGTGGAAAAATACCAACGTTTCTTGATGATTTGGACTGCCTCTCTCTACCAATGAAGAAATTTTTGGATTGATTGATTCCTTATCTGGAGTGCCTCCTTTGTTTGAATAATTGATTTTGCAACTTGCTCTCTTTGGGGATTTTATAAACTTTCTACAACTTTGATTTGGACCTTGTTCTTCTGACTTGCCACAGCGGCCCCACCCAAAAAACGCCATCTTAGTGGCACGGATTTTAACAGCTTACCATGGCTTCTATCACATCAGAAGTGGCAGGACTGGAAAGAAGAATGACAGCTCTGGAAGAAGAGTTACAAACTTTGGTGCAGGAAATTAAAGGACTAAGACAAGAAAATAAGGATTTCAGACAGGGACTTATGGAAACACAGAAACAACTAAAGGAGAATATACAGAAGACCGAGGAATTGGAGGGGGGGCTGGCTGGGGCAAAGGGGGAACTTAAAAATGTTAAAACTGAAGTTGGAGAATTAACTGGGCATATGTCAAGGATGGATTTTGAAAGAATGTCATACTTTTTAAGATTTCAGAACGTTTCTGAGGTAGATGGTGAATGTCTTCCTGATCTCATGAGTACAATTTTAGCAGAATATTTGCATAAACCCAAAGATGAGATCAGGGGGGATATTGACCTAGCCTACAGAATAAATTCTGCATATGCCAGGATAAATGAGGTACCCAGAGAGATACATATTAAATTTGTTAGGAGGTCAACCAGAGAGGAAATTTTGAAGGCTCAGAGAGGTGGTCCGTTAATTTACCAGCAGAAAGAAGTCGCTATCTTGAAACAGATCCCTAAAAAGATTAGAGAGATGAGAAGGAAGTTTTCCTTCTTATCTAAAAAATTGTTTGACCACGGGATTTGGTTTAAGTGGGCGACGCCCGAAGGGATGTTGGTGTTCTGGGAAGGAGGGAGAGTTAGGATTAAAACAGTTGCTGAGGCGGAAGCCTTTCTTAAAAAACATTCCTCTATCCTGGGTGAAGATTTGGGAGCGGCAGGGGGGGCCACGGCCCCGCCCGCTGGGGGCCAGAAAGGAGCGCAGGAAGATGTAATTGCCAAGAGACTTAGATCTAAAAAATGAATTTGTTTGGTTTCTTTTTTTTTACTAGCCCAATGTAATTTTTTATCTGGATGTTTGTACATGTCTGCCAGCATAGAGTTTAGAATTTAGAATTTATGATGTATGCACTCACTTCCATCTTGTAGTATATTGAAAAATGTATTACCAATGTTTTATTAAGAGACCCTGGAGGGGCCAGCGATTCCGTCCTGAAAGTTCTCAAAATTTCTTTGTATTTTACCTTACCTATATATCCCTTACCCTATCCTCTTGGAAAAATGTAAAAACTAATAAAACCTTTTCAATTAAAACAAAAAAAAAGAGATACAAAAAGGTACAAGACAAGGTTGCCCATTATCTCCATTGTCATTTATTTTAACTTTAGAAGTCTTGTTGAATACAATTCGGGACTCGAACTCCTTAATTGGTATAGCTATAAGGCAAAAGGAATACAGAATTAGAGCATTGCAGACAATCTGGTTGTTAACCTATCACGTTTTTTGAATTCAATAATCCAGATGAAAAGTCACTCGGGGGTTGTTTATATAAAGATGTGCTTTTTGCTGATGGGGGCAGTTGGCAATTGAAAACTCTGGAACAACTGTTGGAAGAAGGAATTATTTTAAACTGGCTACATTATAAATAGCTACAGATGAGATGGAAAGAAGACCAAAGAGTTGGATTCATGGACAATGAAGCAGAACTGACTAAGCAGATAAAAGAGACTGGCCCAAAGCATATCAAAAGAATATGTAATGTATTGTTAGAAAGGGATTCAGAAAGTGAATTGGTTAAGGATTGTATGATTAAATGGGCTCAGAATTTTTGGCGAACCTGCCATGTTGGAGACCTGGGGGGAAAATATGGGTTAAATTGTGAATGTTAAATTTACATAGTTACAGAATTTAAGGGAGAACTTTTATAAAATGTTTTATAGATGGTATTTAGATCCTAAGAAATTATCATGTATGTATCCTAATGTTCAACCAAAATGCTGGAGATGTGGGTGTTTAGATGCTACATTTTTTCATATATGGTGGACTTGTAATAAGGTTAAAAAATATCATGTAGCTTTTAGGTAAGAATGAATAGACTGACAAGGTAATAAGCAAGGGGAACAATATGAAGAGAACGAATTACATATGGGTTGTTTGGAATTATTAGAGTGGCGTATAGTGGAAGTCTGGGGGGTGGGGTGGAACGGGAGGTGGGGGAGGGTTAGGGTGGTTAGGGGAGGGAAATATATTTGTATAAGATTTATATGAATTAGCTTAAAAGATGGGGACAAGGGGGTAATGTTATTTTATGAGAAATCTATATTATGTTGGGTGGGAGGAGGGGGGTACAGTATTTGTAGCTGAATTACATTATATGTATGGGGGGGGAGGGGGGAATTTGTTTGTATAAAACTTTCAATAAAAAAAAGAAAAAAGAAAGAAAGGGAGTAGTGGTATATGTGAAGGATCATTTAAAATCTAAGGAGATTTTCAAAGATGAAGAGGGACGACTTCTGTCAATAGAATTAGTGATTGGACAATTGAAATGTGCATTAGTTGTTATATACGCCCCAAATGGCAACCAAAAGTTTTTTTATGGAAATATACAACAAAACCTGATTGAATTAAACTACGACCATGGAGACTAGGAGCTTTGGAGACTTTAATGCTATTTTGGATAGTAATGTGGATTATACACCTGGGACACAATTGTCTGGGGGAGCGAGAAAGAAAAATAGGAGGGGATTGCCAAGCGAGTGGGCTAGAATGAAAGATGAGTTGGGTCTTCAGGATATCTGGAGGGAGACACAGAAGAAAGAGAATATACATTCTTCTCCCCTAGACATAATTCATGGTCGCATTTCAACATGGCCTGGATGACACAGGAACTAGGAGAGCAATTTCTGGACTGGAGGTATGGGCGGATCATAGTCCTTTATTAATAACATGGAAGGGACTGAAGAAAAAGATAAGATGTATACGAGGGTATACAGATGAGGATTTTGTGGCTTGGATCAAGAGAGAAAATTGAGTTCTTTTTCAAAGAAAACAAGAAAGAAGATACAAACCTACAAAACAATTGGGATACTTTTAAAGCAGTAGTTAGGGGACTAGTGATTAAAAAAATGATAAGGAAACGGAGGTTGGAAAAGAAGGAATGCTCAAAACTATTAGATGATTTAGGGCAAGTGGAAAAAAGATTACAGCAAAACCCGAAGGACTTGACACTAATAGAGGAAAAGTTGATTCGTCACAAGATTAATTTAGTGGATCAAGAAGAAATTGCTGAAAAGATTAAGTGGGCAAAGTAAGGATTTTTCGAAAATGCTAATAAACCAGGAAGATGGCTAACTTATAGAATCAAGAAGTTAAAGGAAAGGAGTAAAGTAGGTGGATTGAAAGATGGAAATGGAGGGTGGGTAATTGATAGGGAAGGCAAGAGGAAGATCGTACAGAATTTTTTCTCAGAACTATATAAGGGGGAAGATGGGATGGAGAAAGAAATTGAACAGTATGTAGGAAGGTGGGGCCTCCCCAAAATATCGGCGGAGGTAAGACAAATTTTCAATAAAGAAATCACAGAAAGTGAAGTTCAGGTGGCAATTGAGAAGCAGAAAACTGGGAAAACCTCTGGCACAGATGGGCTACCCAGGGAATTTTATTAAAAAACCCTTAAATATGGTAGCGAAATATATGACAGAGGTTTTTAATAGAGTCCTCTTTGAAGGTCGGATTCCACCTTCCTGTACAGAGGCCTATATTTCCTTGATCCCTAAGGAAGGAACAGATTTATCACTGATCAGAAACTACAGGCCTATATCTCTCCTGAATACTGACTATAAGATCTTTACCTCTATTCTGGCAGGGAGAATGAAAAGGTGTCTGGATCAGTACATACACAGTGAACAAAATGGCTTTCTCCCACACAGACAAATAAGAGATAATCGGAGGATGATTATTAATGCCCTGGAGTATTACGAGGCCCATTCAGATAAAGAAGCGGCATTTACCACACAAACAGCCAGAATTCTAATTAATGGAGAGGAGATGGAACGGATTGAGATTAAAAAGTGGATGAGACAAGGATGTCCACTATCTCCGATCCTATTCATATTTACATTGGAACCTCTTCTTCGGGAAATTAGGAGTAATCAGGAGATAAAGGGACTGAATGTCAGAGTGGAAGAATACAAAATCCAGGCCTTCATGGATGATTTAGCCTTCATATTAGAAGATCCGTTAGATTCAGGAAATGAATTAATTCAGGAGATAGAGAAATATGGCAGAGTTGCGGGTTTCCAAATGAATAAGGATAAGACAAAGATTATAGTAAAAAATATGGTATTGAAATGACGAAATGAATTAGAAATAAAATTGGGCCTCCAGATCGTGAAAAAGATAAAATATTTAGGTATTTGGCTGACTTCCAAGTGTACTTCAATTAAGGTAGACAATCTAAAACTTTTGACTCAAATGAAATTAGACTTAGAAAAGTGGGAAAACCTACAACTCTCCCTACTTTGTAGGATAGCAACAATCAAAACTTATGTTCTCCCAAAATGGATTTATTTATTTTAGACTGCCCCGGTGAGACTAGATAATAAGTTCTTCAAACTATTAGATAAATATGTGAGGAAATTTATTTGGCAGAAAAGAAATTATTGTCCAGATGTTATCAGTTTCTGATACAATGATGGATTGGTGAGGAAGTAGTTAACGACTCTATGATTGCCTGGGGAAAGAATTTAGGGTCTTCTCCTAACCTGGATAAATGGGATGAGATCTGGACCAAAAATATGAAGCTCACACTGGCAACCTCCTATAAGGAAAATATTTATAAAATGGTCTATCGCTGGCACCTTCCGCTGGCAAGGATTGCTAAAATGTATCCAGGAACATCCCCAGAGTGTTGGAAATGTGGAAATAATAAAGGGACTTACTATCACCAATGGTGGACTTGTCCCCAATCTGGTAAATATTGGTCAAAGATTAGGAAATGGATTATAGAGGTTACAGGATATTCAATTGAGATGAAACCAGAGGTCTTTCTACTGGGAATGAAACCCAATAAAATAAAAAAGGACAAATGGTATCTGACCCTCCATATCATCACAGCAGCTAGAATATTATTTGCACAGGAATGGAAAAATGAGTTGCTACCCTCAGAAAATAAACTGATCTGGAAAATTACAGAATGTGCGGAAGCAGACCGTCTAACGAAACTACTCAGGAACCAGAAGGATACAGATTACTATAACTTATGGAATTTATGGTATAATTGGATTTCATTTCATCTCATTTTCATTTTATTCGATTTACATACCGCCCTATTTTCACCTAAAAGGGACTCAGGACGGTGCACAGAGAGATAAAAACCCAACAATACATACAAAATATAAAAGACAAATAAATTATTAAATCTGTGCTAAAATTTAGATAATATAAAATTAAAACCAATAAATATCAAAATTTAAAATTATACCCTTAGTCTATGTCAGGTTGGCTAGATGAAAGAAATGTGCTTTTAGCATCCGACGGAAGAGGCGTAGGTCCGTGATGGTACGGATATCGGGGGGCAGGTCGTTCCAGAGTGCCAGACCTGTCACAGAGAAGGCTCTTCCCCTGGGAGTCGCCAGCCGGCATTGACCGGCTGATGGCACCCTGAGGAGGCCCACTCTGTGGGAGCGGACAGGTCGAAGGGAGGTATGTGGTAGGAGGCGGTCTCTCAAGTAACCAGGACCCGTGCCATGGAGCGCTTTGAAGATGGTGACTAACACCTTGAAGCGCACCCGGAAGACCACAGGCAGCCAGTGCAGCTCGCGCAGGAGAGGTGTTACATGGGAGTAACGAGAGACTCCCAAAATCCCCCGCGCGGCCGCATTCTGCACTAGCTGGAGTCTCCGGGTGCACCTCAAGAGGAGCCCCATGTAGAGGGCGTTACAGTAGTCCAAGCAGGAAATAACAAAGGCTTGAGTGACAGTACATAGGGCATCCTGATCTAGAAAGGGGCGCAACTGGCGTATCAGGTAAACCTGATAGAAAGCCCTTCTGGCCACGGCTGTCACATGGTCGTCCAAGGACAGCCATGAATCCAGGAGGACGGCCAAGTTGCGAACCCTTTCGGCAGGGGCCAATGACTCGCCCCCGATAGCCAGCAATGGAATTAACTGGCTATATTGAGATGCCGGAAACCACAGCCACTCGGCCTTGGACGGGTTGAGTCTGCATTTGTTGCTCTCCATCCAGACCCGCAGGGCCTCCAGACACCGAGACAGCACTTCCACGGCATCGTTGGGGTGGCCAGGGGTAGAAATGTACACCTGAGTGTCATCAGCGTACTGATGGTATTCTACCCCAAAGCCACGGATGATCTCACCCAGCGGCTTCATATAGATGTTAAACAGGAGGGGTGAGAGGACTCCCTGTTGGGATTATAGGTTGGCCTGGACATAGTACCCTGTGGGTTATACCCCCCACCCACCTCCCTAATTTCTATTAACCCACCTTCTTCCCCGGAACCCCTTAAAACTCTAACTAAAAAAAACCCTAAAAACCCTCTAAGCTTCCACTTCCTCCACCTCTCGGGATTCACCAATCCGTCATTGAGGTGGGTCCTCGTTAAAGCTGAGGGCCACACCTGCGAGAGAGGGGACTCTTGCAGGGCGTGGAGTTCAGCTAAGGAATATATAAAAATCTGTGTAGATGAATTGACAGAGGGGAGGTGCTGACTGGGTATAAGATGTCGTAAGAGCCCAAAATCCGAGGTACTAATCGGCCATATAAGCTCCAACCAAGCCTGCGGGCCATTGACCTAATAGGCCAAGCTAGTCACTAAGATCTTAACAGCGCAATTCAGTGTTATCCTGACTCCTGCGCAGGCAGAGCTGTAATAAATGGTGGTGGAAGAAAATGGCGATGATGGTAATAATGATGGTAATAGTCATGAATGGTCCAAGGGCCTAACTGCATCTCGAATGTCCTCCTAAAGCATCTTCGCCCCAATGGGCCAGGCTGTAGCATCGCCCCTAACCAGTTCCCTGAAGCCAAAGGCCCCCGTGATGATATCAAGCAAACGCCAAACAGGGGGTCTCCCAGCAAGGCGGCCAGAACAGAAAAGCCGCAATAGGGATAAAAAATAGGCCAGTTTGATTGTCCCAGCAGGAGGTCATACAAAAGTTGAATCCGTAAGGGCAACAGCCGCTGTAAGATGTAAATGGCGGCGACCCGGACAACAGCTGGGATAGGCGGCCAAGCAGCAGCAGGGGCAGTAGGGCCAACAATGGGGGTGGAGAGCTGAAGAGCTGGAAAGAACGAGGCAGCGGGACGAGGAGAGCAGCGGGCGAGCAGCAGACGGCCGGCGAACAGCGAGCCAGCTGACAGAAAACCAAAAGACAAACCAAAAGACGAACCAACGCAGATACAGTGGAGGCGACAGGAAGGGCATCGGAACGGCAATAAAACAGCAGGACAACCAGCAGGACGACAAGACGGCCAGGAGACGACGAAAACAGCGAAGGAGAGACAACGGGATACCACGGAGCCACAGAACAGCGGGGCAACAAAAGGGACAATCGACGACTGGAACGGAGCAGTGGTGGCGACAGCAGCAGCGGCAATAGCGGCCGCGGAGGCAGCAGCCACACAAGCCATGATGGCAAACCATGAAACAAAGAAAGGGAAATCAAAAATAGTCCTAAGTATTGTATGGAAGTTATTGGTTTAATGGACGCATTTTCATACATGCTTGTTGCAATATATCGTTGGAGTATGCATAATGGAAAAATCTGTTTTTTAAAAAATTGTAAATAAACTTATTCAAAAAAAATAGATTTATTTTTTTTTGCAAAAAAAGTTTTATTGGTTTTAACAATTTTTTACAGGGAAAAGGTATATAGGGTGTAAAAGAACATTTTAGAGGCATCCATATCGGAGGTGCAGGCCGCCTCCAAGGCTTCATACAAAGATTAATTATTTTTCTATTTAAGGTGGCAGGAGTTACATATGTATCATTTCATAAAATTCATGCATTCAATAAATTGTTTCTACAAAACATCCGAAAGAAAAAGTTACAGTATATTAAAGGAAATCATTTTTGTAATCTGAGTCTTGTAAATATTGTATCCTCATCCTCCCTCCCATCAGTGGATGGTGCCATGGCCCCTCCCGTTCCCCCATTTTCTTCCTCCAGGATTGAGGCATATTATTTTTTTGAAAAAGAAAAAGGCTTGCGCCTCTTCAATTGTTTTAATTTTTACTCTCCCCCCCTCCCAGAGCACCAACATTCCTTCAGACATGAACCATCTGTCGCAGATCCCATTTTTATATAGTAATTTTTTTTCCAATAAGAAGGAATAATTCTTATTGTCTGGTATATTTTCAAAGACCTGTTTCAGACTGGCAAGTTCTTTTAGCTCATATATCAATAAACTATTGCGCCGTGCTCTCGGGGTCTCTTCCCTTGTCAGCCCTCTTACATGTTTAATATATATCTTTCTGGTTACATCATTTGTTCTGGCATATGCTAAATTGTAAGGCATTCTTTCAAAATCGATTTTAAACATACAGCCATCAAAATCTATTAATTCTTTTTGTGACTCCTTTATCTTTTCCCCCATCTCCGCTACCCCCCCTTTCCCCCTTCAATTTTTTGTTTGTTTCCCACTAGTGTCCCTTGCATCTCCAAAAGCTCAGATTTTGATCTTAACCTGTCCTTCCGAATCTCTGTTATTTCTTCCATTATGCTTTGGAGAATTCCCTCTATTGATTGTAGCATTTCCATAGTGAGAGTTTTAAGTTCTTGACACTAATATGGCGTCCGCAGGGCGAGGAGCTCGTGAGGTCCAAGAAAAGGAAAAGTCAGTGTCCAAAGTTAAAAATAATCTGCTTAAATTCCAGAGAGAAAAGGTTTTTATAATCAGTTCTGATATAAAAGAAGGCACACGTTGGGAAAAACCCCAAAAGTCACTTGCGTTGGTTTTTCAGTAAATTTTCCAAGCTTGTAACAGTGAGGGAAAAGAGAAAGTTCTCAGCAGGGAGCAAAGAAGCGCCATGTTTCCCCGCCCTTTGGTGGTCAGGCAGAACTAGTGAAAGTCATTTCTCTTGCAGCGAAACTCAGATACTAAGTAACAACAGCTAATCCACATTCAATAGACTTCCAGTTTCACTTATTCTTCTTCTTCATTTTCTGTTGTTCCGGCGCTCCATAGGCAAAAGGGACTCTTCCCCCCGCATTTTGTTCCCCAACTCCTGGGACGAGGCTGGTATGCCCCCCCCCGACAGCTGTCTGAGTAGGGGTCTCCCGCAAGCCGTCCGTCCAGTTAGGGGCTCTTTTGCAAAGCCCCCGAGCGCCCGAAGGCACCGTTGGAGAAACAGGCGACGGACAAGTCAGAGACCGTCCGTTGCCTCCGGAAGCCGGAGCAAAGTCCAAAAAAAAAATAGAATTGAGAGAGAGTGACTGGCCCAAGGTGATCCAGCTGGCTTCATGTCTAAAATGGGACTAGACATCAGAGTCTCCAGGCCTTTAGCCTGATGTCTTTAATACTACATCAAATTGGCTCTCATTATAAATAGCACATAGATACCATATTTTTCAGCGAATAAAACGCACCCAGGTTTTGAAGAGGCAATTTTTTTTTAAAAAGGTAGGTAGGTATAGGGATAGAGAGGGAGAGAGAGAGAGAGAGAGAGAGAGAGAGAGAGAGAGAGAGAGAGAAATACAGTAGGTAGGTATGGAGAGAGAGTAGGTAGGTTGGTAGGTAGAAGGATAGAGAGAAAAATAGAGAGAGAAATACAGTAGATAGGTAGGGGGAGGGAGAGAGTGTTTACGTAGGTAGGTAGGTAGGTAGGTAGGTAGGTAGGTAGGTAGGTAGGTAGAGGGATAGAGAGAGAAATACAGTAGATAGGTAGGGAGAGGGAGAGAGTAGGTAGGTTTGTAGGTAGAGGGATAGAGAGAGGAAAATAGAGAGAGGGAAATACAGTAGATAGGTAGGGGGTGAGAGAGTAGGTAGGTAGATATATAGGTAGATAGAGGGGGGAGAGAGAAACACAATAGGCAAGTAGGGAGAGAGAGAAAGAGTAGGTAAGGAGATGTTTGCATGCATATTTACCCATGTGCTGGAGAAGGAAATCGCTGACAACCTGTAGCACCTAAAACTGCTGGCACAGCTGTTTGAAAGGGGAAAAAGTTTTTGCACTCCGCAAGCCTTCCCAAAACAGCCTGTTTTTTTAAAGCGGCATGAATAGCCTTGGGGGTGGGCTTGCAGAGTGCTCCTGCCCCCCCCCCAAATGAGCAAAAAATGGCCCATTTTTCACAAAAACGGGCCATGTTTTGTCAAAAATTTTTGCATGCATAGCCTTATGGAGGCTTAAAGAGTGCTCCTGGGGGCTGGGGGGGGGGCAAAATTGAGCAAAAATGGCCTGCTTTTTTCTAATTTTTGCCCTTCCCATCCCCCAGGAACTTTGAAAGCCTCCATAAGGGTATGCATGGCCATTTTGGTGAAATGCCAGGGCTTCAGTAGGCAAAAAATGCTGTATTTGGTATATAAGACTTTTCAGACTCTTTTTAGAAGAAAATACAGTAATTAAAAGGTAAGGCTGAAAGGTTTTTAAGACAGAAACAGTAACATAGTGCTATAACATTCAATATGGAAAAAAATCTAACAATATCTAACAATCACATTGTATATCTCTTGCGCAGCAAAAAATGTAATAAATAAATAAAAATAAATAGTAAATGTTAAAAAAAACCAGGGTTTGAAAGGAGAGCCAATAGGATCAATTCTTTCTATAATGCATGAAGATTATTCTATTGTATAATAGTGGAATCTAAACTAAAATGTAAAATGTAAACTTCAGATCAGAAAAGGTACCTCAAAGGACAAGCAGGCACTAAGGTACCAAAGCAGGTCAGAGATGCTTTTAAAATCAAATACATGCACAAATGAAGAGGACAAAAATGAACATTTATAAATAAATGGTTTCCATGGTTCCAAAGGGTAACTAAAAGTTCCTAAAGAAATGGCTGTGAATGGGAGAGACTGAGAACAAAGGTAGAGAGAAACTGCCTCCATTGCATTTTAACTTCCCAGAAGCTGGTGGGAGATCTGCTGGCTGTGAGTGGGGGAGACTGAGAGGGAGTACAGAGGACAAAGGCACTTGCATGCCATTAGGCCCAGAAATGTTAACACAAAGCAGAACTATGCAATCTCTTTTTTTTTTATATTGAAAAAGTTTTATTGGTTTTACAATTTTTTCTATAGGGTAGGGTAAGGGATACAAAGAAATTTTGAGAGCATTCACGTCAGAGTCGTCGGCCCCTCCGAGACCTCAAAATACAGAGTATAAAATAACAAAAAAAAACATTTTTCATAACACTACAAGGTAAAAGCAAGTACATATACCTAAATTCTCAATTCCATGCTGTCAGACATTTACAAAAATCCAGATAAAATATTATGCAAAATTGTTCAGAAAAATCAAGGCAAAGTTATTTTTTCGATCTAAGTCTCTTGGCTATTGTATCTTCTTTTTCTCCTCCCTGGCCCTCAGCGGGCGGGGCCGCGGCCCCCTCCGTCCCCCCTGGATCTTCCCCCAGGGCAGAGGAATGTTTTTTAAGAAAGGCTTCCGCCTCAACAACTGTTTTAATCCTCACTCTTCCTCCTTCCCAGAACACCAGCATCCCTTCGGGTGTCACCCACTTGAACCAAATCCCGTGATCAAATAAAATTTTTGACAAGAAGGAAAATTCCCTCCTTGCTTCTCGAATCTTTCTAGGGATCTGCTTCAAGATAGCAACCTCTTTTTGTTGGTAAATTAATGGACTACCTCTCTGCGCTTTCAGGATTTCCTCTCTGGTTGACCTTCTAACAAATTTCACATGTATCTCTCTAGGCACTTCATTTATCCTGGCATATGCTGAGTTAATTCTGTAGGCTAGGTCAATGTCCCCCCTGATCTCATCTTTAGGTTTTTGTAAATAGTCTGCTAAAATTGTGCTCATAAGATCAGGGAGGCATTCACCAGATTCCTCAAGAACGTTCTGAAATCTCAAAAAATGTGTCATTCTTTCCATATCTATCCTAGACACATGCCCATTTGTTTCCCCAACCTCTTTAATAACATTTTAATCTCTCCCTTAACCCCCACCAACCCCCCTTCCAATTCTTCAGTCTTCTGTGTGTTTTCCAGCGCTTGCTTCCGTGTATCCAATAGCTCCTTCTTGAAATTGATGTTTTCTGCCCTCTGGGCCTGAATTTCTTTTACCAAAGTTTGTATAACAGTTTCAAGAGAAGCCATCCGTTGTTCTAAACTTGCCAGTGCTGTTTCTTGAGCCATGATTAACTGTTAAAGTCAATGCCACCAAAATGGCGTTTTCAGGGTGGGGTTGGTGAGACTAACCGGGAGCCAAAAGTTCTGATCAAGGTTGAAACGTTGTAAAATTCAGGAACCAAGAGAGAGACAATTTTCCAACTCAATAGTTATAATAGCGAAGGTACTCCAGAAAGGAAATCACAAATCCAGCAAGAGAAAAATTCTTCATCAATATCCAGAGAGAGTCCCAATTGTAAAGAGACGCTGGGAATTTCCGGTTCCGGCTCCAGCGGCGACGGGCGAGCCTAGCGCTCGCTCGCCGCTTTGTTGCCTTTTCTGCCCCCCCACGGGGGCGAGATGCTCCGGTTACCGGAGGTCTCCCGTAGGGTCGGCTCGGAGAGGACGTTCTTCCTCACGGCGGTGGGGAGAGCGCTCCCCTCCGTGACCTAGGTGAGGAGGAACATGCTGCGGGGGGTTCTCCCTTCGCCAACGGCTGTCGGCGCCATTCACTTCAATGCAGAGGGCTGAGCGGAGAGATCGGAAGGTCTGCCGAGGCTTCAGCTGCGAGGGAGAGTGAGTTTAAAAAAGACTTTTTTTTCCTTGCTGCCAGCCAGGCTGAACGGATTGGGAGGGGGGTGTTTGTTTCCAAAAAAAACCCCTCGAACTTAAGCGGCACTTTAAAATGGCTTCTCTGGAAGAGAAAGCGGAAATCTTAAATCCGGACTGTCTCTAACAAGGGAAAGTGGTATGCGGCTACTTGCAACATTGTTTCTAGGTCTGGCTGGATAAAAAAAAATTTATTTTTCTACTCTCTCCTCTGGGCTCTGAGATGGGCGGTGGAAGGTGGCTTTTCTTTGTCCCTGCCTGATTATGCAATCTCTTTAAGAGAAATACCTTGGAATATGCAGTGGCACACATGAAATATTTGGCATTTGAACTGTTACAGCATCATATTTTCCCATCTGTTTCAAAGCTGGTTCTGATTCTGATTCCAGTGGAACATTGTTAACCTGACCAGGCCAGATTTTTTTTCCAGCTAGAAGTGTTTCCAATTATCAAACATGGAACAGTAATTCCTAAATTTGTATGGTTCTCCTGGATTAGGAAGAGTCCCAGAATCATCCCATAAGATCCTCCAGAGAGCAGTAATTTGTATTTGTATTTGTATTTATTAAATTTATATACCGCACCTTCTCCCTACTGGGACTCAGAGCGGTGTACAGGCAGGTAAAATCGACAATATAAAACATAAACATTTGCAAGGAATCTCTAGAATGGTGCTTCAAAGTTGCCAGTTGAGTTACTGTCTGGAATGTGGAAATATAGCAACTTCTAAATTGAAAAAACAGCCATTTGGGATTTTTATTTTCAAAGGGAAAATAAATTGTGCCTTCCACTTCTTTAACAACTTATGTGATTATTATTTTTACTAAACTAAAAGAGGCTCTTTTCAATCACAGCCCATTTTGAGGACAACGTTATTGCCAGTGGTAAGCTAAAATAAGATAATGTGGTATATTTTTATCTTTTCTAATTTAGAATAGAAACTTAAGGAATTAAAGATTATTGGTTTTGTCATCTTCATGATCTTGACACATTTATTTCATGTTGAAAGTTCTAGCCTGCAATTTTAGATTGGAAATCTTGGATTGGATTTTTGGATAGAAATTTTGGAGGTTAAAATCCTCTGATTTTAATGAATTCTGATTGGTCAAGAGATGCCAAGTGGATCTATAAAAATGTTTTTTTTTAAAGATTTATCCTTTGATCCTAAATGGGAGCTGAAGACTAGAAGAAAATGAATTCCATAAACTGTTGGCTGTGAGTGGAGACTGAGAACAAAGATAGAGTGAAACTGCCTCCATTGCATTTTAACTTCCCAGAGGCTGGTGGGAGAGGCTGCTGGCAGTGAGCAGGGGAGACTGAGAACAAAGTATAGGTTGTAGGTTTATCTTTTCAGAGGTTTTTCCAGTATATAAGGAACAAAAAGGGGAAGGTCAGAATATAGCGGAGTTTAATGTATGGCTAAAGGAATTGTGTAAAAGGGAAGACTTTAGTTTTATTATTCATAATGTCTGCAGCTGGTCCAATGAAAAACTATACTATATAAGGAGATGGTTTGTATCCATCAAAGAAAGGGACTTAGTTACTTGGTATTAAATCCACATGTTTTCTGGATAAACATTTAAACGGAATAGCCGGGAAAAAGAACTAATTGATGCCAAACATTTCTGTCCCCAGCAATCTAAAATTAATAGGGTTATTAATAAGGCATGAAACATAGATGTTTGTACAAGTAAGATGATCAACATTACTGTCAGCCTCTGCTTCGCTTACTTGCTTTTGGCTGCCATAGAAATGGGAAGGGTGGAGGCATGATATTTGAGATGGGAATAAATGATACAGAAGGTGATATGGGAAAGGGAGTTTTCTTCTCAACATCTTCTGCACATGCTGGTGGCTGATGTTTGGACCTGGTCAAGGCCAACCATCCTGCATACCAACCTGATGATGCTTTCTGGAGATGCAACCCACATGACACGAAAGGGAGTTGCAGATTGGACAATGGAGTTGGGAGTTTTTCTTCTTGGTTACTGAAGGAGGCACGCCTGACATTTATTTATTTATTTATTTATTGAATTTATACCCCGCCCTTCTCCAAATGGACCCATTTTTAAACAAAATCTCACTTTGTTCTCATCCCAGAGCTAACACCTTCCACAGCGTGCACTTAAAACAAAAACCTTCAAAGAAATGTCCAATCCATGCAGTGAACAGGAGGACAACATGGGGAATGCCGGATCCTCATGTTCTTTGGAAACAGAGCAGATGGCTGAACTGGACTTGGAGGTTCATCCCAGGTGGTCGTTGGGAGTTGGACAGAGATGTGATCCTGAAGAAATTCCTGCAGGAGTTACCACCAGCCAACACCGGCAACCTGAGGCTGCCTGGCAGGAAGCTGAACAAGAGGACCTCATGATGACCCATGCTTTGAAACTCTTTCAAGAGGCTTGGGAGAAATGGCATTTCCGTGAGAACCTTGCTGAAAGGGAAGCTGATTTTGCTGATCAAGAAGAGATGTGCAGAGGACCTGGCTAATCCTAGGGGGGGCTGGGGGCAGACAGCGGAACTGATCAGGATGGGAGAGCCCCAACCGCAGCAGCCATACAAGCCCCTCCAAGGGGGAAAGCCCCCCCCACAGATGCCAAATGCCAAAATTTCCTCCCCTTGGCAGGAAATTCAGAGGGAACCCCAAAGAGCTGGGATTTTTCCTGGTCCAGGTCTGGAATTACATGCAACAGTATGGAGAGGATTTCCCTAACAAGGAAGCCAAGGTGAGAGCTGTTACTATGGCATTGGAGAACAAGGCGGCAGCCTGGATGGTCACTTTGCATAATGATGACTCCCCCCCCTGAGAAATTACAATGTGTTTATGGCCACCCTGAGGAAGTGCTTTGATGACCTGCTAGCCAAGTGTAAGGTGAGAACTAAGATGAAGTCTCTTACTCAGGGAAAAAGTCCAGTAGCTGAATATATCCAAGAGTTTCTTGAGCTGTCTGTGCATATGCGGGGTTGGTCCAAGGAGGCTTTAATGGACAGTTTTATGGATGGTCTGAACAAAGATATATACCAGAGCTATGTGAACAGAGGGGCCCCACCAACCTGCAATGCTGGTACGAGATGGCAGCAGATGTGTAAATTGACCTAGCCAGGAATAAATACCCGGGAGGCAGTGATAAAGGCAAAAATTCCCCTCCCCCTCAGAGGAGCTCAGAAGGGAGGAAAGGGATGGTCTGCAAGCAAGCCCCAGTCTACTGCTTGTTTCTGATGTGGGAAGGAGGGGCACTGGCCCCAAACCCACCATTGCTGAGGAGAAGAAACCAGACGGACAGGCAGGGAAATGCAAGGAGATTGCCTTGAAAGGGATGGAAGCTGTTGATGATTTCCCTCTCAGCCAGGTGGAAGAAGAACCCTCCTTTCTTTCAAGGGAAAGTGAAACTGACTCTGATGATGACCACTTGGTAAGTCCCCGATTGGGCCCCATGACCATTCCAGTAGAACTTAAAATGCCCTCTACAAGGGAAAATGCTGGCCCTCTTAGACTCTGGATCCACCCGTTGTGTAATTAGCCCAGAAGTGGTGGAGAAAATGGGATTAAGACTGAGGACTTTGAAAGTGCCCATTGCCTTTTGCCAATTGGATGGGTCAGTGGCTGGGGGGGGGGGCTGCCCATTTTGTAACTGAACCAATAGAAATGTGGATGGGGGATCACCAAGAAACCTATGGAAGTTCATTGACAAAAACTTAAAAAGAGGGTTCATACAACCAGCTAGACCATGGGTCTATACAACAATACTTGTATTGTTCAAAGAAAACACAGATGACTCTTTTCATTTGTGCATTAATTATAAAAATCTTAACACCATTTGCATGGAAAACGTGTATCCCTGCCACTCATTATTATTATTATTATTATTATTATTATTATTATTATTATTATTATTATTATTATTATTATTATTATTATTGTTTAAATTTCTATACCGCCCTTCTCCCTTCCGGGACATGTTAGCCCAGTTGGGTAAAGGGAAAATTTTCAGAAATTTGGACTTAAGGGAGGCCTACTACAGGGTCAGAATCAAAGAGGGAGATGAGTGGAAAACTGCTTTCAACAGCCGTTTGGGATGTTTCCAGTTTAGAGTACTCCCATTTGGACTGCAGGGAACACCAGCAGTTTTCATGCAATTAATAAATGAAATTTTGCATGAGTACCTGTACAAGGGTGTGTTTGTCTACCTACTACAACATTTTTTTGGATTTGCAAATTTCTATCACCAATTTGTTCCCTCATTTGGTATCATTCACTGCCAATTACAAATCTCCTAAAATCAAAGGGAGAGGCCAAACCTAGGCTTGGTAAGCCTCTGAATTGGACTATGGAATGTCAAGCCTCTTTCGAGAAATTAAAGCAACTTTTCACAGTGGAGCCTGTTTTGAAATACCCAGATATGAATGCACCATTCATGGTTCAAGCTGATGCCAGTGACTTGGCAGTAGGGGCAGTAGTACTCCAAAAAAATGCAGAGAGAAAATGGCAACCTTGCGCTTACACCTCACATAAACTTACAGGAACAGAAAGAAGATGGGCCATATGAGAAAAGAAAGCTTTCACTGTCAGATGGGTTTTGATGACCTGGCGACACTTCCTAGAGGAAATGAAACACCCTTTTGAAGTATGGACTGATCATAAAAACTTGGAAGTGCTGAAGACCCCGCCTAAGCTACTCCCTAAACAAGTGTGCTGGGCACAGCATTTCAACCGTTTCAACTTTACCCTCCAACACATCCCGGGGGGGGGGGGAGAACTTTATGGCTGATGCCTTGTCCAGGCTTTCCCAATACAGCAGCTCCAGGTTGTATGGTTCATCCAGTCATCCCAGCTAAGAATCTGGCTGCCCCAATGGTTACTAGGAGCCAGGGCCCAGTGGACTTGGATGTCACTACTGACCTAATGGACAAACTTAAGGAGGGCCTCCGGTCTGATGACTGGTTCAAAAAGCATTCTAGTGAATGCATCATGAAAGATAGACTGGCTTGGGTAGGAGCTAAACTCTATGTTCCTGCCAGCCTGAAACCTGTTGTTCCTCAATGGGCCAATGATTTGAGGATGGTGGACCATTTTGGATTTGTAAAAACTTTGCACTTGATTAAGAGGCAATTTTGGTGGCCTTCCCTGAAAAAAGACATTGAGTCCTACATAGCCAGTTGTCCTGTCTGTGCGGCTACAACAAGACCACTAGGAAAGCCCCAAGGTCTTCTTCAAAATGTTGCCTGCCCTGGGGCCCTGTGGAAAAAGATATCAATGGATTTTATTGTTGAGTTACCAGAAAGTCTTGGAAATACCGTTATTTGGGTTATCACCAATCTGTTCTCCACGCAGTTCCATTTTGTGCCTTGTTCCAAGATCCCATCAGCAAAGTCATTGGCTAAATTGTTTATTTTACATGTATATTGGTTACATGGAGTGTCTGAACACATTATTTTGGATAGGGGAGTCCAATTCACCTCCCACTTTTGGAAAGAGTTCCTGAAATTGATTGGCTCCACCCAGGGACTAAGCTCTGCCCACCATCTGCATAGTAATGGGGCTTGTGAATGGAGTAACTCGATTCTGGTACGGTACCTTTGGTGTTTTATCAATTATCAACAGGATAATTGGGCTGAACTTTTACCACATGCAGAGGTGGCGTACAATAATTCAGTACACAGCAGTACTGGAATGGCCCCTTTTAAAGTTGTGTTTGGTCAAGATTTTGTGCCAATTCCTGAATTGCCTCAGGAGACACCACAAATTTTATCCTTATCTGAGTGGAGTAATCAACTTTTTTTTGACAGTTTTAGCCAATGATCCGCAAAGACTTAGATGGGCTCACCAAGCTCACAAAAAACAGGGGCATAAAAAGAGGGCCAAGCCTAAAAAGTACTAAGTTAGGGATAGGGTGTTTTTGTCCACTAAGTTTCTGCAAACCACCCAGAAATCAAAGAAGCCCGAAAATCACAAATCCTGTATCAGTAAAATTGGAGTTGCCAAAAACCTTTAGGAGAATTTATCCTCTGTTTCATGTGAACCTACTAAAACCAGAGCACACTTCTTCCTTTTGTCTGCCCCAACCTTCACCCCCAGTTCCTCTTCTTATTGAAGGAGAGCAACATTTTGAGGTTAAAGAAATCGTAGATTCCAAGAAACATAGAGGGCACATTTAATATTTGGTGTCCTGGAAACATTTTCCTCCCTCCCAGGCTGAATGGGTAGACAAATCCCATGTTGGGGCTCCCAAACTTTTACAGAAGTTCTGCACCAAATATCCTGATAAGCTTTGAATTTCATATAGATACCAATGCTTGTTATTGTATTTTGTGTTGTTTTCTTTCCCCAGGGATGATATCCTTTCCTGAAGGAGGGCTGGATGTCAGCCTCTGCTTCAGTTACTTGCTTTTGGTTGCCATAGAAACGGGGAGGGTGGGGGCATGGTATTTGGGATAGATATAAATGGTACAAGAGGTGATATGGAAAAGGGAGTTTTCTTCTCATCTTCTGCACATGGTGCCCAATGTTTGGACCTGGTCAAGGCCAACCATCCTGCATACCAACCTGATGATGCTTTCTGGAGATGCAACCCACATGACACCTAAAGGAGTTGCAGATTGGACAATGGAGTTGGGAGTTTTCTTTCTTGGTTACTGAAAGAGGCACACCTGACAGGCAGTCAGGCACAACACAGGTTATGTAGACAGTAAACACAGGGTCAATCAAAATGCATTCAAATGTTTATACATCGATGAACAGAGTATGAGGAATAAACAGGGTGAATTAGAAATTCAAATAAATGAGGGTAGATGTGGTATTGTCACCATTACAGAAACCTGGTGGGATGAAACCCACCAATGGAACATACAATTAGAGGGATTTAAATTATTTAAAAGAAATAAACCAAATAAAAGAGAAGGTGAAGTTGCACTATATATAAGAAATAACTACATCTCTACAGAAATAGAGAACAATAATGATGAAAATTATCTTGAATGCACTTGTGTCAAAATTAAAGGGGGGAGATGACATTGCCATAGGTCTATAGTATGGTCAACCTATAGTCTATAGGTCAACCAACCAAACAGAGGAAATAATTTGCTAGTCAACTAATTAAGGCATGTAGGAAGCACACCACAATAGTAATGGGCGATTTTAACTACCCTGACATCAACTGGGAAATAAACTCTGCACCAAGTGGAAGATCCAACAGGTTCCTAACAAACCTAGCAGACAACTTTGTTTCCCAAAAGGTAGAGAAGGGAACAAGGGGATCATCCATATTGAATTTAATTCTCACTAATAGAGAGGAAATGATAGAATGTGTTGAATCTATAGGAACCTTGGAGGCAAGTGATCATGCGCTATTGGAATTCAACATTATGCAAGCACAAGTAGTAGAACAAAGTCAAACTAGAGTCTCGGACTTTAAGAGAGCTAATTTCAATAAACTTAGAGAGAGCTTGGGAAGGATTCCAAGGATGAGAATCCTCAAGGGGAAAACAACTCAAGAAACTTGGGAAATTTTGAGAAGTGAGATTATAAAAGTCCAGTCAATACCACAATACCAATGAAGAAGAAAAATAATAGCTTTCAAAAGAAACCAGCATGGCTGCATAAAGAACTCTCTGACAAATTGAAAGACAAAAAGGATAAGTATAAAAGGTAGAAAGAGGGGTACATAATTAAGGCAGAATATCAGCAAATAGCCCGAGCCTGTAAAGATGAAGTGAAGAATAAGGAAAGGCTTGCGACAAAAGTAAAAAATAACAAAAAAGCTTCTTCCTACATGTTAAAAACAAGAAAAAGGTTAGGGAAACAATTGGCCCATTGCTGGGAGAAATTGGCAAGAAGGTGACAAGCAACAGAGAGAGAGCAGAACTACTTAACTTGTTTTTTGCATCTGTCTTTACACAAATGGAAAAAACAGTCCAACCTATCAAAAATAGCATAACAAAAACAGATTAGGAACACAAGTTAAAATAGGGAAGAAAATGGTAGGTGAACACCTATCTACCCTAGATGAGTTCAAATCACCATGACTGGGTGGATTATACCCCAAGGTTCTGAAGGAACTGGCAGACATCACAGAACCACTGAACTATATCTTTCAAATATCCTGGAGCACCGGGGAACTGCCAGAAAACTGGAAAAGAGCTGATGTAGTTCCCATCTTCAAATAAAGAAAAAAATAGATCCAGGAAACTACAGACCTATCATCCTGACCTCAATACCACAGAAGATTCTGGAAAAGATAATCATCAAACACCTAGAAGCCAACAAAGTAATAACAAAAGTCAACATGGGTTTGTCAAAAACAGATCATGCCAGAATAATCTTACTGCATTCTTTTTTTTTAAAGATATTTTTATTTTATTTTCGATTTTCAAAGTAAATAACAACATATATACTGTTACATAGCCAACATCATATTATATTATTAAATGTTTACATCATTTCATTTTAACATCATTTCATTTTACCATCATTTCATTTTACCATCAACTCCCAGAAAACTCCCAGAGGGCTCTTCTGCTCTCCATACACCATATTTGTGCCTTATCCATCATTTTCTTTCCCCTCTCTCCTCCTCCTCCCTACCTCCTTTCTTCCCTCTGACGCCCTCCCCTTCTCTACTTCCCCTTCCTCTCTCCTTCTCCTCTCTCCCCTTTCCACTCCTCCTTTCTCTCCTCCTCTTTCCCCTCTTTGCCCTCTCTCCTTTCTCTCTCTTCTTCCCTTACCTCTCTCCTCTACTCCACACTCTTCATCTCATTTACTTGGTGTATTTCGGTCTCTGAGCCAACTCTATTTTGTGTTGATGATATTTATAATTTCAGATTCAAGGTTTATCGCTTAATTTTCATATCAATTATTACAATTCTTACATCTCAATCCCGAATCTTGCCAGTTGTTTTAATACCCTTTTAAGTAAAGCCTAATTGTATTACGACATTCTATTTATAAAACCAAACAAAAAAGAACCAAAAACAGTATAGATAAATTTAAATAAATTTAAATATAAGAAGACCTAATCGGATATCCATAAATTCTGTGCCTTCCAAGAGTGGTTATTATTCATGGGTAATCTCATTTTATTAATTTTAAATCTAACAATTTATCCTGTGATTCAATATCAACATCCACAAGTCTTATCAAGTATTCTAGCCTCAATCTATTTTTTCTTTAATAATATCTTTAAATCCTATTTACTATTAATATCCCTTATTTAATCCCCTCATATCTCTATAGATTCATATAATTATCTAAAATTTTATGTAACTGCTAATTGATTGATCCTTTACCAAGAGTAATAGTATTCTATAACCATCTTAATCGCATAATTCCCCATCTATGGATAAGCAAATATATATCATTCACTAACACATAATCTTTCTATAACCATCTAAATAGCATAGTTCCCCATCGATAAATAAACAAATATATATCATTAACAAAAACATTTACCAAGAGTATTCTATAACCATCTTAGTAGCATAATTCCCCATCTATAGATGAGCAGATATATATCATTCATTAACACATCATCTTTCTATAACCATCTAAGACCCAATTCCCCATCTATAGATACACTAATATATATCATTATCAAACATAATCTTATTTTAAGCATCTACAGTTATTGCTAACAATCAATTAATTAATAATCCTTGATAGTAATTTAAACCCAGCCTAATTATTACTCATCAAGGGATAAAAGTTCCTCTTTTCAGCCGTTGTCTCTCCAAGGATGAATTAAATTTGCCTCTTTTAAAGTCCACATTCTCCATTGGCTTTTTTTCCTCTTCCCAAGTTCTTTATAAACTTCCATTGGCACATTGTGATCCTGTATAGCTTTTCCTCAAATTTGATTTATTTTCAAATATCAAGTTTATCTCTGATGTGATTTCCTCTGTCTTTTGTTCTCTTTTTCCTTCCTTTTGCCAGTCAGGTTGAAATTCAAATTTCTGATGGGGTCTTGATCTTATCTCCTCTCCTGGATCTTCTCCCTCGTCTTCAGTTAAATCCAGTCCACAAACAGCCTCGTTTCCCTTTTCTTCTTTAATTTCTCTAATCTGTTTAATTTCTTCACTTGGTGTAATGTTGAGTATTACATGAAATGTTTTCAATTCCAAGATTTCAGCCAAAAGCTCCTGATTTTCTGCAGTGTATATATCTATGTGCGTAGACATTTTGGCGAATCCGCAAACTAGGAAAAAGTAGCTCCAATTACCTTGTTAAAGGTTAGCTTATCTCTGTTAGTTTGTTTCTAAACAATATTTCCAGTAAATCTGTTCATATATGTCCGCCCACTGTTTTTCCAAGAGCGATACGATGTAAGAAATAGTTTAAATAGTTTCAAAGTGTTTCAGTCCTTTTTGTTGGAAGGAAAACAGAGACAAAAAAAAGATAAGATATGGTCCTTATTTAAGTTTTAAAATGCGCAATAGAGTGTCCAAATAATTATAGGATTATGGAAGTGCTCCAAGTTTCAAAGTTTTGAGTGGAATAAATAAAAAAGACAGAAAAAAAGAATGAGAAAAGTCAGTCATAATCCAGTCCTTTTCAGCGCAAACGTAAGTAACTATTTCCTTGTTATCAGTTCAGTCGGCCATTTCAAAACATTCTGTGAACCTGAGGAATCTCACATTTCAATTTAAGTTCACAGCTTATCTTTAAATTCAAAGTTTTGGTAAAAAAAAAAAGGTTTCTTAGCAGAGTGTTTCAGAGACAAAACAAAGTACCTTCCTGGTATTTTCCAGCAGATTTTTCCCTTTGTTATTTCAAAGATTCTCCTTTGCCTTTGGTCCACCCTCCAGAAAGGGGGGGGGATGTGATTCGTCTCCCTTCAGAGATTTTGCTTCGTGTCGGGCAGGGATCTTGCATGGTCCCTGCACCCAGCGAAGATTTATCTCCTAATCACCACTTCTCCGGGGCAGCTTAGATTCCTTATGGAATCACGGGGGAGGCGAATTCCAGCCGGGTCCCTGCAGTTTAGGGAGCCTGGTTGTGTCGGCTCGGGAGGCTTCACCTTCTTTTTCCTTACTGCATTCTTTGACGAAGTGACGAAATTAATGGACCAGAGGAATGCAATATAATTTATTTGGACTTCAGTAAGGCATTTGATAAAGTAGACCATAACCTACTACTAGATAAAGTAGAAAAATGTGGGTTAGATAGCATCACCACCAAATGGATTTGTAACTAGCTGACCAACTGCACTCAACTTGTACTCCTCAATGGAACTGCATCTAATGAAGGAAAGTATGCAGTGGAGTACTCCAAGACTCTGTTTTAGGCCCAGTACACTTCGACATCTTCATCAATGACTTGGATGAGGGGATAGATGGGGAACTCATCAAATTTGCAGATAACACCAAACTGGCAGGAATAGTCAACACTCTAGAAGATAGGCTCAAGATACAGAAGAATCTTGAAAGACTTTAACATTGGGGGATATCTAACAAATGAAATTCAATGGTGAAAAAAGTAAGGCTCTTCGTTTAGGCAAGAAAAACAAAATGCACTGGTACAGCATATGTGATGCCTTGTTCAATAGTAATAATTGTGAGAGGGATCTTGGAGTCCTTAGTGGACAACCATTTAAATATGAACCAGCAGTGTGCAGCAGCTGCCAAAAAAGCAAACAGAAGGATAGAATCAAGATAAGGTGACGTGTTAATACCACTTTATAATGCCTTGGTAAGGCTACACTTGGAATACTGCATTCAGTTTTGGTCACCATGATGTAAAAAAGATGTTGAGACTCTAGAAAGAGTGCAGAGAAGAGAAGCAAATATGATTAGGGGAATGAGGATAAAACATATGAAGAACGGTTGCAGGAACTGGGTATGTCTAGTTTAATGAAAAGAAGAACTAGGGGAGACATGATAGCAGTGTTCCAATATCTCAGGGGTTGCCACAAAAAAGAGGGTGTCAAACTATTCTCCAAGGCACCTGAGGGTAGAACAAGAAGCAATGGTGGAAACTAATCAAGGAGAGAAGCAACTTAGAAGTGAGGAGAAATGTTCTTTTTTTTTTAAATAGAAATTTGTTTATTTTCAACATAAAAGCAAGTAAAAACATTATTCATCTTAAACTTTGTACAGCATTTCATTTGGTCATTGGTTTTGTGCATCAATACTTAAAATTACAAACATACATTTCAATTTTTCTTCCAATAGATATATATCAACTCATTATCCACCTAATAGCAGTATTATTTATCAAATCCATTTTTTTCTGCAATTACTCAATATATAAAAAGAATTTTTAAAAAATCCACATAAATTCCTGTTTTGTAACATTATTCTCCAATACCTCTAGAAACCACTTTTCTTCTATAAAGTGCATACCCCTAATGTTTACTTGTTCTAAAACCAAGAATTTATCCAAATTTTCCGTTATCTATGTATCTCATTATTAATCTAGTCAAAATACAAAATGTCTTTCTAGAGTAACATAATCTCGATTTATTACAATCTTTCAAAAAAATTTTTCCAACCATTGATAAAATATATTCCATACTTTATAGAATTGTTCGTCCTCTTGTTCTCTAATTTCGAATATCAATTTGCTCATTTCTGCATATTCCATAATCTTACGAATAATTTCCTCTTGAGAAGGTAATTTCTCATTTCTCCAATTTTTTGCAAGAGGAGAAATGTTTTGATATCTAGAATAATTAATCAGTGGAACAACTTGGCTCCGGAAGTTGTGAATACTCCAACACTGGAAGTTTTAAAGAAGATGTTGGAAAACCATTTGTCTGAAGCGGTGTAGTATTTCCTGCCTAGGCAGGGGCTTGGACTAGAAGACCTCCAAGATACCTTCCAACTCTGTGATTCTATTCTATTCTATTCTATTCTATTCTATTCTAAACTAAAAACCACTTGGCTCTTGGTTCACAAAGTCCTAAATGAAGCAAAAGTAGCTTACAAGGCTCAGGCAGACAAGAAGAGAGTGGAGCCTAAACCATTTAAAATCAGTCTACTTTTCCACTCAGTTCTTACAATCCTTACAGCCATCTAATAAATGTGAACCAAAATTTGTAGGGCCATTCCCCATTACTTGCATTATTAACTCAGTCATAGTGGAACTGCATTTATCAAAATCACTGCGGCAAGTGCACCCAATTTTCCATCGCAACCTTTTAACATCCAAAGTAACCTCAGTCTTCTCTAATTTCGAATATCAATTTGCTCATTTCTGCATATTCCATAATCTTACGAATAATTTCCTCTTGAGAAGGTAATTTCTCATTTCTCCAATTTTTTGCAAGAGGAGAAATGTTTTGATATCTAGAATAATTAATCAGTGGAACAACTTGGCGCCGGAAGTTGTGAATACTCCAACACTGGAAGTTTTAAAGAAGATGTTGGAAAACCATTTGTCTGAAGCGGTGTAGTATTTCCTGCCTAGGCAGGGGCTTGGACTAGAAGACCTCCAAGATACCTTCCAACTCTGTGATTCTATTCTATTCTATTCTATTCTAAACTAAAAACCACTTGGCTCTTGGTTCACAAAGTCCTAAATGAAGCAAAAGTAGCTTACAAGGCTCAGGCAGACAAGAAGAGAGTGGAGCCTAAACCATTTAAAATCAGTCTACTTTTCCACTCAGTTCTTACAATCCTTACAGCCATCTAATAAATGTGAACCAAAATTTGTAGGGCCATTCCCCATTACTTGCATTATTAACCCAGTCATAGTGGAACTGCATTTATCAAAATCACTGCGGCAAGTGGACCCAATTTTCCATCGCAACCTTTTAACATCCAAAGTAACCTCAGTCTTATGACCTATGCCCCCATCCTCAGAAAAACCCATTATGGTGTTGTTAGTTGCAGAGTCATGTCCGACCCATCACCATCCCATGGACAATGTTCCTCCAGGCCTTCCTGTCCTCTACCATCCTCTGGAGTCCATTTAAGCTCATGCCTACTGCTTCGGTGACTCCATCCAACCACTTCATTCTCTGTTGTTCCCTTCTTCTTTTGCCCTCAATCTTTCCCAGCATTAGAATCTTCTCCAGTGAGTCCTTTCTTCTCATTTGGTGGCCAAAGTATTTGAGTTTCATCTTCAGGATCTGATCTTCTAAAGAGCAGTCAGGGTTGATCTCCTCTAGGACTGACCAGCTTGATCACCTTGCAGAACAAGGGACTCACAGGAGTCTTCTCCAGCATCATAGTTCAAAGGCCTCAATTCTTTGGCGCTCAGTCTTTCTTATGATCCAACTTTCACAGCCATACATTGCAATGGGAAAACCATAGCCTTGACTATATGCGCTTTTTTTGGCAGGGTGATGCCTCTGCTTTTTAGTATGCTGTCCCCAGGAACAAGCATCTTTTAATTTCTTGGCTGCAATTCCCATCTGCGGTGATCTTGGAGCCCAGGAAAATAAAATCTGTCAATAAAGAAAAAAAAATGAAATCTGTCCCTACCTCCATCTCTTCCCCATCTATTTGCCAGGAATTGAGAGGGTGGATGCCATGATCTTAGTTTTCTTAATATTGTGTTTCAAGTCAACTTTTGCACTCTCCTTCTTCACCCGCTTTTTGCTATTAGAGCGGTATCATCTGCATATCTGAGGTTGTTGATATTTCTCCTGGCAATATTTTTTTTAAAGTTTTTTATTTTTCTTTTCAAATTCATTTTTAGACACAGTATATTCTTATAATTGCTATTTAACATTTATCAATTCATATCATTTTTCCACGTGTATATTTACATGTTCATACTTTCTTATTTTCCCTCCCCCTGATGTATTAATGTGTCATCTGAGTTATTTATTTTATGCCTTGTTCCTTTCTCTTTCTATTTGTATCTTTTTTCAAGCCAATCATAAAATCACTCCCATGTCCTGTAGTACACTGATTCCTCTTTGTCTTTTATTTGCAATGTCAACCTGTTCATTTCTGCAGTCTAATATCTTCTTTATTATCTCTTCTTCCGATGGGATTTTGTATGCTTTACAATTTTGTGCAAATACAATTCTAGTTGCTGTTATTATTTGTATAATCAAATATGAGTCTTCTTTAGTATATTTCTCTGGTAGAATCTATATAAATAAAAATGTAACAAGAGTTTGTTCAAAACCGCTAATCTCCGAAAGTACTGCACTGAATCGCTTCCAAATTTTCACACGAAATTTGTGTGAAACAGACTGGACAAATTTGGAAGCCCGTGGGAGCCCGTGAAAGCCAGCCATGGGAGCTGGTTTCTGCTGCCGTGGGGGAACTCTGCCATGGGGGAATGCTAGAGGCTCAGCTGAAGGCTTGAGGCTTGGCACCCAACATGGCTGCGCGTCTTGCTGGACAAATTTGGAAACCCGTAGGAGCCCGTTGGAGCCAGCCATGAAAGCCAGTTTCCACTGTCCTGGGGGAACGCTGGAGGCTCGGTTGAAGGCTTGAGGCTTGGCACCCAACATGGCTGTGCGGCTTGCGCGACTTGCGGCTGTTATTACCGCTTCACTGCTGATTCAATGTTCCAATGCTTCCAACGCTCCGCTGTTCCCTACCGCTCTATCGCTTCGCTGTCCTTCCGTCGCCTCCCTCGTGTTGTCGTCTTGTTGTTTGGTAATGTTGCCCATAGCTTTGTTCCTGCTTGTTCCTGCTTGTTCCTTCTCGTCATTCCTTCGTCTCGTTACAGTTCTTCGTCTGCTGGTTTGCTTCATTTGCTGGTTCATTTGTATGCTGCTTCGTCTGCTTCACTCTCAGTTGCTATGCTGTGTGTTGCTGTGCTCCCCCTTGTCACTGTCTGTTTTGTTACCTGCTCATCTCGGCTACTGCTCTACTGACCTTCCGACCACCTGGGTTGTCCTTGTCTTTATCTACATTGTCATCATGACTGCCTACACTGTTTTACTGTCGTCCTCAGTGTTTGTTATTTGCCTATTGTGCCTTTTGTTTTACCCTCTGTGCTCTTGCCTCCTTCCTTTTGCCTCCCTGCCTCCAATTCTTTATCACGGAAGCAGATTCTACAGCCTTAAGATGAACAGCCTAATTTCAACATCTTGGTTTGCTACACTAGCCTGCTGATTTTACATAGTGACTTCCATCATTCATCATTACTTCCCATTGACTGACAGTCTTCCCTTACATCTTTTCAGCTAATAAATAACTGGATACCATCTTTAGACAAAGTATTGATTTCCATCTAGGGACCATGGCTAAGCCACACCTACAAACCCCAAGGTTAATTCCACCATGGCAATGCCCCCCCGGGCAACGTATGTACTCAGTAACGGTCCTCCTCACCCTGTGAGATTCCCCTCTCTCGCAGGTTTGGCCCTCAGCATTAACGAGGGCCCACCTCGATGACGGAATTTTAAATCCCGAGAGGTGGCAAAAACGGAACATAAGAAGCTTTTTGGGGATTTAATTTGGTTCTTAAGGGGTCCCAGGGAGTGGGGTGGGTTACATGGGAAAATAGATGTGGGTAAAGGAATTGCCCCACAAATTAACATCTCCAGGCCGGTTCGCGATCTCGATGGGGAGGTTGTTACATCCGATATTGGGGGGGGGGGCTAGGGTCAAGTCAACAGGGGGCCTTCCAATCAGGATGGTCTGGGGGGGGGTAGGCATGGCGGGAGCCGGGTATCATTGGGAGGGTGCTCCCGCTACTTACAAGCGGTTGCGCGCTCTCATCCCCAGGGCTCTTCCTGCAATCCAGGAGATCAGGGATTTCAGAGCCGGGGCCTTAGGCTGATGCTATGCAACGCCAGGTCTGTGGCCAACAAAGCCCCCCTTATCTACGACTTAGTGTCTGAGGGGGACCCGGACCTGGTGGGTATTACTGAAACATGGTTGGGCCGCGAGGGAGCAGTACCCCTCGTAGAAATGTGTCCACCAGGTTATCGGGCATTCCATCAGCCATGGGCCCAGGGCAGGGGTGGGGGAGTGGCGGTTATTATTAAGGAAGGTCTCAATCCGAGGGAGACCTCTGTGCCACAGCCAGCCAGTTGTGAGTCCCTCTGTGTGAAGTGGGGTCATGGGTGGCAGCTGGGTTTGCTGATTGTGTACCTGGCTCCTCGCTACATCTCAGCAGCCCTGCCCGAGCTCCTCGAAGTGATTGCTGAGGTGGTGGTTGATACCCCCAGGCTTTTAGTCATGGGGGATTTCAACCTACCATCGGTAGGCGGAACATCTGATGTGGCCCGGGAGTTCATGGCCTCCATGACGGCCATGGACCTGACCCATGGCCCCACACACACTAGGGGACACACTCTGGACCTTGTTTTTGCCTCCGGCCAGTGGATGAGTGATCTAGGATTAGGGGAATTAGTCATCGAACCCCTGTCATGGTCAGATCACTCTCTCCTCCGGCTTGACTTTCCAACCACTGCACCCCACCGTGGGGAGGCGGAGCCAGAAGTGCCAATATGGTTCCGCCCCAGGCGCCTGATGGATCCCGAAAGGTTCCAGACGGAGCTTGGACCAATACCTGAATCACTGACCTGTGACCCGACTGAGGACCTAGTGGCCGCCTGGAATAGTGCGGCTGCGGGGGCCTTGGACCGGGTCGTGCCTTTGCGGCCTCTCACTCGGCATCGATCTACCTTAGCTCCTTGGTTCTCCGAGGAGCTGAGGAGGATGAAACGCCAGAAGAGACGCCTACAGAGCATCTGGAGGTCCACCCGCGCCGAATCTGACAAACATAGGTAAGGTTGCACTAGGACCTACCCAGTGGCGATAAAAGCAGCGAAGTGAGACCATCTCGCCACCCTCATCGCATCCGCAGATAACTGCCCTGCCGCCCTGTTTAGGGTGACCCGCGCCCTCCTTCACCACAGGCAGCGGGAGGCTCCCTTGCAGGGTCGTGCAGAGGAATTTGGATCTTATCTGCAGGATAAAATCATTCAGATCCGGAGCGAGCTGATCCGGCATGGACAGGATACTGGGGCAGTTGAGTCAAGCTCAACCCGTCCAAGACTGAGTGGCTGTGGCTTCCAGCGCCCCGGTTCAGCCAGATTATTCCAACTCTGGCCATTGGGGGCGAAACACCGGCCCCCGTGGAGCGGGCGCGCAATTTGGGTGTCCTCCTGGATTCCCGGCTGTCTATGGAAGATCATGTGGCAGCCGTGGCCAGGGGGGCGTTCCTCAGGTACGCCTGATGTGCCAATTGCGCCCCTTACTGGACTGGGGTGCCTTACGCACAGTCACTCAAGCACTCGTCACCTCTCGACTCGACTACTGTAATGCTCTCTACATGGGGCTCCCCTTGAGGTGCACCCGAAAGCTGCAGCTAGTCCAGAACGCAGCCGCGCGGGTGATTACAGGAGTGCCTAGACACTCCCACATAACACCTATCCTGCGCGAGCTGCACTGGCTCCCTGTGGTCTTTCGGGTGCACTTCAAGGTTTTAATGATCATCTTTAAAGCGCTCCATGGCTCGGGGCCTAGTTATATGCGAGACCGCCTCCTGCCCCATACATCCCTCAGACCGATACGCTCCCACAGAGAGGGCCTCCTCAGGGTGCCGTCGGCTGGACAATGCCGACTGGCGACACCCAGGGGAAGAGCCTTCTTTGTGGCGGGCCCTGCCCTTTGGAATGACCTACCCCCTGAACTCCGCACCATTTCCGACCTCCGCCTCTTCCGCAAGTGTCTGAAGACACACCTATTCCATCTAGCCGGCCTAGCGTAACCCCCATTACTGACTCCTAGATAGTTTTAAATTTGGGTTTTTTAAATTCGGTTTTTAGCGCAGGGTCTATTAAAATAAGTTTTTAAAATTTTATATGTTTTATATGTGTTTTAACATCCCTGTGCGCCGCCCTGGGTCCATTTGGAGAAGGGCGGGGTATAAATTTAATTAAAAAATAATAATAAAAAAAATTAGGCCACCACATGTTTATTGGACCCATGTCCCTCCTGGCTTGTACTGGCCTCCCGGGAGGTTACACGAGGCTAGCTCCAGGGGGTTGTAAATGCTTCTTTGAGCAAGGGGTTCTTGCCGGCTGTCTTGAAAGAGGCGGTGGTGAGGCCCCTCCTCAAGAAGCCCTCCCTGGACCCAGCTCTATTATCCAACTATCGTCCAGTCTCCAACCTTCCCTTTTTGGCGAAGGTTGTTGAAAGTGTGGTGGCATGACAATTCCCCCAGTACCTGGAGGAAACTGCCTATCTAGACTCGCATCAGTCCGGTTTCCGGCCTGGACATAGCACGGAGACGGCATTGATCACGTTGGTAGATGATCTCTGGAGGGCTCGGGATAGGGGTTGCTCCTCTATCCTGGATGGATCTCTCAGCGGCTTTCAATACCATCAACCATGGTATCCTATTGCACCGGCTGGTGGGGTTAGGGTTGGGGGGAACCGTACTTCGGTGGTTCTCCTCCTACCTCTCCGACCAGTCGCAATTTGTGTTGACAGGGGGGCAGAGGTCGACTTCGACTCACTTGTGGGGTGCCGCAAGGGTCAGTCCTCTCGCCTCTCCTGTTTAACATCTGCATGAAGCCGCTGGGTGAGATCATCCGTGGTTTTGGGATAGAATTCCATCTGTATGCAGATGACACCCAGTTGTACATCTCTACCCTTAACCACCCCAACGATGCCGTTGAATTGATGTCCCAGTGTCCGGAGGCCATGCAAGTCTGGATCGGGAGGAACGGGCTACGACTCAACCCGTCCAAGACCGAGTGGCTGTGGCTTCCGGCGCCACGACATAGCCAGTTAGTTCCATCCCTGGCTATCGGGGGCGAGTCATTAGCCCCCGCAGAAAGGGTTCACAACTTGGGTGTCCTCCTGGACTCTGGGCTGTCCTTGGATGACCATGTGACGGCCGTAGCCAGGGCGGGCTTTTATCAGGTTTACCTGATATGCCAGTTGCGCTCCTTTCTAGATCGTGACACCCTGCGCACAGTCACGCAAGCTCTTGTCATTTCCCGCCTAGACTACTGCAATGCTCTCAACATGGGGCTTCCCTTGAGGTTCACCCGGAGACTCCAGTTATTGAAGAATACAGCCGTGCGGGGGATCTTGGGAGCACCAAGACACTCCCACATAACACCTCTCCTGCGCGAGCTGCACTTGCTGCCTGTGGCCTTCTGGGTGCGCTTCAAGGTTTTGGTGACCATCTTCAAAGTGCTCCATGGTATGGGTCCTGGTTATTTGCAGAACCGCCTCCTGCCACATACCTCCATCCAACCTGTCCACTCCCAGGGGGAGGGCCTCCTCAGGGTGCCGTCCGCTGGACAATGCTGGCTGGCGGCTCCCAGGGGAAGGGCCTTCTCTGTGGCGGGCCCAGCCCTCTGGAACGACCTGCCCCTTGACCATCGTACCATCACGGACCTTCGCCTCTTCCGGCGAACATTAAAGACTTACTTTTTTCATGCGGCCGGCCTGGCATAGTGTGTTTTTACTATCATTTTAATAGGTCTTCTTATTATTTTAACATAGGTTAAATTTATTTAATTTAATTTTAAATTTATCTATTGACTGTATTTATATGTATTTTATCCTTTATTATTCCTGTGCACCGCCCTGAGTCCCTACGGGAGAGAGGGCAGTATACAAATCAAATTAATAATAATAATAATAATAATAATAATAATAATAATAATAATAATAATAATAATAACAACAACAACAACAACAACAACAACAACAATAATAATAATAATCCTTATCCTCATCCTAATCCTAATCATAATCATATGGTGGTTGTGTGTACATGTTTGTGTGTACAGGTGTAGATATACTCACAGATTGGTTGGCCATTTAACAGATTGGGCCACAGCAATGTGTGACTGGGAATGGCTAGTACCCAATAAGAATATATCTGTCTTAAATTCTATGGGCTGATATATCATTTTCTCTAACCATGATTGTATTTTAACCCAATAGCTTTTTGCACCCCTACCTGTCCACAACATATGATAATATGTTCCTGGTAATTGGTGACATTTCCAACATTTAGCTGATTTATCCTTAAAAATGTTTGCTAATTTTTCCGGTGTCATGTGCCATCTCTAAAACATTTTATATACATTATCTTTGAATGCTGTCACCATTGTCATTTTATAGTTCCTTTCCCACAGTTGTTTCCACTTTTCTAGTTCTATTGTATATCCAAAGTTTTTTACCCATCTTATCATTGTTTCTTTAACTTCTTCTTCTAAGTTTATTCTAAGTAAATAACTGTACAATTTTTTAATCATTTTTTCATCCATTCCCATGAGCATCCTATCTAATTCTGAATCTTCCATATTAAAACCATACTCTTTAACGTCTTTCTCATATCTTGTTTGTATTTGCATTTGTTTAAACCATCTTATATCACTTCTAATTCTTTCTTTTGTTTTAGTTCTCCCTGTGCTGTTAGTTTATCTTTGTACCTAAAAACCTTTTTCGTACTACTAATATTCGGATGTGTCAAAGCTTCTATCATTGAAAGCCACATTGGTACTTCCATATAGTGTCTTTCTTTTACTTTTTCCCATACTGCATATAAACCATTTCTTACATAGTGTCTCTGAAAATAACCATGTATTCTATTTTTCCCATACCACAAAAATGCATGCCAATCCAATTGCATATCTTGTCCCTCCATGGCTAATAACCTTGCATTCTTAATAATATACATTCTTTTATCCACATTAAAACTGCTGCTTGATAATATAATTCCTAATTTGGTACACCAAATCCACCTCTAATCCTTGACTCTTGCAGCATTCTTATATTAATGCTTGCTTTCTTTCCTTGCCAAATGTATTTTATTTACTATTTTATTTAGTTTTTGAAGTACTTTTCCCCCAGTTTTATTGGAATTGTTTGGAATAAGAACAATATTCTTGGTAGTATATTCATCTTAATTACCGCTATTCTTCCCATTAGTGATAGCTGTAGTTTTTCCATTTCTCTATTTCCATTTCAATTTGATTTCTTAATTTATAGTAATTATCATCTTTAATAGTTACGCATCTCGAAGTCAACTGTATTCCCAAATATTTCACTCTTTTTACTATTTGAATATCTAATTTCTCCATTATTTCTCTTTTCTGGTTTTCTGTTATGTTTTTCACTAAGATTTTTATTTTATCTTTATTAATTTTCAATCCTACCACTCCTCCATACTCTTCTATTTGTTCTAATATTTTTGGACCTGTTTCTATTGGAACTTCAATAATGAATACCAAATCATCTGCAAATGCTTGCAATTTATAGTCTTCTTTTTTAACTTTCATTCCTTTTATATCTTTATCTTGCTTTATCTTTCTGTTCAAAATTCCTAATGTCAATATAAATAATAGTGGAGATAGTGGGCCCCCTTGTCAGGGGGTGTCTAGGCTGGGGGTTGGACTAGAAGACCTCCAAGGTCCCTTCCAACTCTGCTATTGTATTGCATTACTTTAGCCTGTTGTTCCTTATAGATGGTTTTAACCATATTAATGAACCCCTCCCCAAAATCCATCATTTGCAGTTGCATTATCATAAATTGCCAATTTACATTATCAAAAGCTTTCTGTTCATCCAAAAATAACAATGCCATTTGTTTCCCAGGATGTAAATATTATCTCTAATTTGTCTTTTGGGTAAAAACCCATTTTGATCTGAATGTATAAATTCATTTAACAGTCTTTTAAGTCTTTCCGCCACAAAGATTGTATAATCCACATTTAATAAAGAGATTGGTCTATAGTTTATTTGTTGCAAGTCTGTCTTTTCTTTTGGGATAAGAGTTATATAAGCCTTCGACCAGGAATCTGGTATTTTTGCTTTCAATAACAGCTTATTAAATACTAACATTATGCTGCTTAGTACATTTTGTAGTGTTTTGTAGTATTCCACTGGTAATCCATCTGGACCTGGTGTTTTCCCCTTTTTTGGTCTTTTTATTGCTTCTATTACTTCCATCATTGTTATTCTCTCTTCTAGTGCTTTTTCTGGTATCTTAGGTATTTCTGCATTCTCTAAATACTGTTTTATCTTTTCCTCTGCCATTGTGTCTTGCGGGTATAATTCCTTATAATATTTTTCTACTATTTTTTCTTTTTCCTCCTTTTGGTAACAAATATTCCCTTCTTGGTATGATAATTGATTTATGATTTTTTTTCTTTCTCTTTTTTCATCTTGTATGCCAACCATTGTCCTGGTTTATTTGCATTTTCAAAGAAGTTTTGTCTTGTGGCTTTTGCTTTATTTGCCACTTCTTTGTTTTCCATTAAATTCAATTTGTGTTTTTCTAGGTCCATCAAATTTTCAATTTTGGTATTTTGTGGTTTCTTTCTAGTTCTATTTCCAGTCTCCTGTGTTCCTCCTCTATCTTCTTTCGTATTTGTCTGCTTTGTTTGTTTATTTTTCCTAGATAAGTCATTACTAGTCCTCTAGTATATTCTTGCTGGTATACCACATGTTTTGTAAAGATGTGTCCTCCTTCTTATTCTCTTTTAAAAAAATCAATTCTTTTTCCATATATTGCTGAAATTCTTTTTCATTTAATAGGTTTTGATTTAATGTCCATCTCATTTTTTCCTCTGACCTTTCCATGACATTATTATTGGGTTATGGTCTGCCCATATACTTGTTTCTATATCTATCTTTTGTGTTTTAGCAATTAGATCTGTTGTTGCCCAAATCATATCTATTCTTGACAATGCCCTATGTCTGTTTGAATAAAATGTATATTGTTTTTTTTCTCGTGTATTCTTCTCCATACATCTTGTAGGCTTAATTCTTCCATCATTGTAAAGAATGTTTTAGGCAGTGTTCTCCTTAACTTCTAGTTCAACTTTGTAGTTTTATGATCCAGCTCATTATTTACTATCACATTAAAGTCTCCTAATATACACATTTCTTCATATTCATAGTCTATTATCTTTTTGTGGAGTTTTCTATAAAATTCTTCTTGATTGTCATTTGGTGCATGTATTGCCACCATCAATATTTTTTATTATTCATCATTATTTCCACTATCAATATTCTTCCTTCTTCATCTTCAAATATTTGTTTTGATTATATTGTCTTTTTAATGTACAGTGCCACACCTCTTTTGCTTTGATTGGCTAATGTCATATACAGCTTCCCCAATTTTGGATAGTCCAAATATTTTTGTGTTGTTTTTTAGTATGTACTTCTTGCAGGCATATTATATCTAATTTCAGTTTCTTTAATTTATTAAATGTCCTCTTTCTTTTTATGCTCGAATTTAGTCCATTTATGTTTAATGAGATTATTTTTATTTCTTCCGTGTCAATTTTTTTATCATTTTAAGTGAGAGCATGTACTTTAACTTTGTTAACTGCAGTAATGACAGTGTGTAATGACTTGTGCAAGTGTCACTGAGGTTTTTTGCAACCAGATGTTGGCGATGAATGACACAGTGAATGGTAAAGACATTTGTCACTGCTTTTTCAAGTAAGCAATGCACCCATAGTAGCAACCAGTCAATGATGGTGCTCCATAAGTTGCACAAGCTAGTATGTTGTTAAGTGGGATTTCCTTGTCTTTGAAAAACTACTCAACAACATGAAATATTGACTCACCTTTAGTACCTGTTTTTAGTTGCCTCACAAATAACAACTCTTGAGTCAAACTTTTGTCTTTAATAAAGCACACATAAACAAGAAGCAAAGATTCATTGCCGGCAAAGTTGATTCATCCAGCTGTAATGCAAAGTCTGTTGTCCATAGTATGCTGCACAATACATCTTCCACATTCTTAGCCATTTCATCTATGCATCTTTGCACTGAATTGTTGCTGAGAGGAATTGTCTTAATTATATCATGTGGTGACTTACGCAAAACAGTACTCAGGACCTCACTAATGGCTGGTAGGATAAGTTCTTCACCAATAGTATGTGGCTTTCCAGACGTAGCAATCAGCAATGAAATGTTGTATGATGCATGCAAACCATCAGAGTTTTGTTGGGAAGCATTGTAAAGCATCTGTGACAGTGTTGGGCGGCTTTGCAAGTTGTCATGAAGTGATTGAAAAAAAGTTAGGTTTTTGTCTGCCTTGTCAGGATGTGCCTTCTTCAAATGTTCATTCAGTCTGGAAGGCTTCATTGCCTCATTAGAAAATACTTTTTCACATAGTAGGCACTGTGGCAGTTGCTGGCTTGATGGTGCTGGTATAAATCCATACTTCAGATATTCCACATTATATTGTCTATATTTCTTCTTTGATTTTTTGGCTTGTGCCATTTCTGCTCTGAAAATCAGAATACTTACAATATGTGTGTGTTCAATTTAACTTACATATTGGTGATTCCTTATAACTTCTTATAACTTCACTCTCTGCCTCTCTCCCTCCTCCTCTCCTCCTCTCCTTGTGAAAAAAGAAATTGCTTGGCAAAAAAGAAAAACCTTTTCCCTCTTCTTGGCTGCTCTGTTGTCCCCCTCCCCCCCCCCCCCGGATTTTAAACTGAATGCTAGGCTCAGTTCTGCAAGGGAGAGCCCAGATGGATGGAAATAGCTTAGGAAAAGAATAGATGTTTGGCTGGAGCATGGGGGAGGTAGCTAGAATAGAAGGAAATAATAATAATATAATAATAATAATAATTTTATTTTTATAAACCGCATCCTCTCCCGGCGGGGACTCGGAGCGGTGTACAGGGAAAAAATTAAAACGCATAAAATACATATACAATAAATACACTAAGTTAAAAACCAAATTAAACTCAATTCAATTGTCCCTGCACTAAAATTCCCATTAATTAAAACTAATAATCCCAAACCCTAAAGGTAGAGACTAACCTAGGCCGGCCAAACGGAAAAAGTGTGTTTTTAATTTCTGACTGAAGGAGCGGAGGTCCGTGGTTGTTCTAATGTCGGGGGGAAGGTCGTTCCAGAGGGCTGGGCCCGCCACAAAGTCTAGTGGACGGCACCCGGAGAAGTCCCTCTCTGTGGGAGCGAATCGGCCGTGAGGATATATGGGGCAGGATCCGATCCTGCAGATAGAAATGAATCCTCACCAGGCAGAGATATGCTGAAATTCAGAACCAGCTGAATTTCACCCCTGCTGGAAGTGCTCAGCTGACTGGCGGCCAACAGAGCCCCAGGCAGAATTCAAATTCAAAAATTCAAATTAAGATTTATTAACCGCACCCTCTCCCCACAGGGACCCGGGGCGGTGCACAGGCATAATTAAAAACAATATACAAAATACAAACATTACTTAAAATAAAATTAAATAAATCTACCTATGCTAAAAATATATAATTAAAACCCATTAAAATTCGTAATTAAAAGACAGAGAGAACTATTCAAGGCCGGCCAGTCGAAAGAGATGGGTCTTCAATTTTACCCGGAAGGAGCGGAGGTCGGTGGTCGTTCTAGTATCAGGGGGAAGGTCGTTCCAGAGGGCCGGGCCCGCCACAGAGAGCGCCCTTCCCCTGGGCGTCGCCCGCTGACAAAGTCTAGTGGACGGCACCCGGAGAAGCCCCTCTCTGTGGGAGCGAATCGGTCGTGAGGATGTGTGGGGCAGGATCCGATCTCGCAGATAGCTAGGTCCCGAGCCATGGAGCGCTTTGAAGATGATAACTAACACCTTGAAGCGCACCCGGAAGACGACAGGTAGCCAGTGCAGCTCGCGCAGGAGCGGTGTTACATGGGCAAACCTGGAGGTGCCCATAATTGCTCGCGCGGCCGCATTCTGAACTAACTGAAGCCTCCGGGTGCACCTCAAGGGGAGCCCCATGTAGAGAGAGTTGCAATAGTCCAGTCGGGATGTCACGAGGGCATGGGTGACTGTGCGAAGGGCGTCCCGATCCAATAGGGGGCGCAATTGGCGAACCAGGCGAACCTGGTAAAACGCCCTCCTGGCCACGGCTGTCACTTGCTCTTCCATAGACAGCCGGGTATCCAGGAGGACACCCAAATTGCGCGCCCCATCCACAGGGGCAAGATGTTCGCCCCCTATGGCCAGCGTTGGAGAAAGCTGGTTGAATCGGGCAGCCGGAAACCACAGCCACTCGGTCTTGGTCGGGTTGAGCCTAAGTCCGTTACTTCCCATCCAGAATTGCGCAGGGGGCCTGCAAGGGGACCACCTCCAGCACTCCTCTGCCACCTCCCTTGCCTCTTAGTGCCCTCTGCCACTGCCCCTTGCCTCTTAGCACCCTCCTGCCATCCCCTGCCACCCCCTTGCCTCTTAGCACCCCCCAAGTCATCCCACCGCCCCCCGGAAGGCGGTAATGCCCATTTTGGGAACCACTGCCTTAATCCAATTGTAGTATTGAAGTAAAAAAGAGAAAGAAGAAAAAAGAAGAGAACCAAATTCCAACAAAAAAGGACAACAACAAAAAATAGTAAAAAAAAGAAAATAATAATCACAATTGTAAAATAAAAATGACTTTAATCTCCTTTATTTCCTCCAAGGTTCAAGTTCTTGTTAATCCAAATACAGTGGAAAGATAAAAACATAAACAAGAACAACCAACAAGGAAAAAACAAACAAATTCCAGCTTCGTGGAAAATTACAAGCAAAAATTTAAAAAAAGAAGTTTATTTTATTTATTTATTTATAAAATTTATATAACCGCACCCTCTCCCCGAAGGGACCCGGGGCGGTGCACAGGAAATTTAAAACAAACAAATACAAAATATAAATAATTAAAATCGAATTAAATAGTTTATCCCTGTGCTAAAATTTAAATAGTTAAGACATAATCCCTTACAAACCCAATTAAAACAATTTATAATACAGACTGCAGGCTAGGTAAATAACTTAGGCCAAACCGGCCTGATGGAACAGGAGTGTCTTTAATTTCTGGCGGAAGGTGCAGAGGTCCGTGGTTGTTCTGAGGCCGGGGGGTAGGTCGTTCCAGAGGGTTGGGCCCACCACAGAGAAGGCCCTTCCCCTGGGCGTCGCCCGCTGGCATTGCCTAGCAGATGGCACCTGGAGAAGTCCCTCTCTGTGGGAGCGAATCGGCCGCAGGGATGTATGAGGTAGGATGCGGTCTCGCAGGTAGCTTGGTCCCGTGCCATGGAGCGCTTTAAAGATGGTGATCAACACCTTGAAGCGCACCCGAAAGACCACAGGTAACCAGTGCAGCTCGCGCAGGAGCGGTGTTACATGGGAATATCTAGACGTTCCCAAGATCGCCCGCGCGGCTGCATTCTGGACCAGCTGCAGCCTTCGGGTGCACGCCAAGGGGAGCCCCAGGTAGAGAGCATTACAGTAGTCCAGCCGGGATGTCACAAGCACGTGAGTGACTGTGCGGAGGGCGTCCCGGTCCAATAAGGGACGCAACTGCCGCACCAGATGTACCTGGTGGAAAGCCCCCCTGGCCACAGCTGTCACATGATCTTGCATAGACAGCCGGGTATCCAGGAGGATACCTAGGTTGCGTGCCCGATCCATGGGGGCCAGATGTTCGCCCCCAATGACCAGTGATGGAATCAACTGGTTGAACCGGGGCGCCGGAAACCACAGCCACTCGGTCTTGGACGGGTTGAGTTTGAGTCTGTTGCTTCCCATCCAGATCCGTACGGCTTCCAGACATCGGGACATCACTTCAATGGCATCGTTGGGGTGGTTTGGGGTAGAAAAATACAGCTGCGTGTCATCAGCGTAGATGTGATACTCTACCCCAAAACCACGGATGATCTCACCCAGCGGCTTCATGTATGTGTTGAACAGGAGTGGCGAGAGGACCGACCCCTGAGGCACCCCACAAGTGAGGGGTCTTGAGGCCGACCTCTGCCCTCCTGTCAACACAAATTGCGATCGGCCGGAAAGGTAGGAGGAGAACCACCGTAAAACAGTGCCCCTCACCCCCAACCCCTCCAGCCGATGCAATAGGATACCATGGTCGATGGTACTGAAAGCCGCCGAGAGATCTAACAGGACCAGGATGGAGGAGCAACCCCCATCTCTGGCCCTCCAGAGATCATCCACCAACGCGACCAATGCCGTCTCAGTGCTGTGCCCGGGCCGGAAGCCGGACTGGCGCGGGTCCAGATAATCAACTTCCTCCAGGTGATGGGGAAACTGTTGTGCCACCACACTCTCAACAACCTTCGCTAGAAAATGAAGGTTGGAGACTGGACGGTAGTTTTCCAACAGAGCTGGATCCAGGGAAGGCTTCTTGAGGAGGGGTCTCACCATCGCCTCTTTAAGGGAGGCCGGCAAGAACCCCTCACTCAGAGAAGCATTGACTAACTCCTGGAGCCAGCCTCGTGTCACCTCCCAGGATGCCAGTACAAGCCAGGAGGGACACGGGTCCAATAAACATGTGGTGGCTCTCAGTCGCCCACGTAACCTGTCCATATCTTTGGAAGCAACAGAGTCAAACTCCTCCTCCTATGTCAAGACCCGCTTCCGACAATCCCTCTAGGCCACTCTCGGTGGAGACCAGCTCGCTCCAGATCTGAGCGATTTTATCCTGTAGATAAATACCAAATTCCTCTGCTCGACCCTGCAGAGGGGCTTCCCGCGGCCTCTGTTGAAGGAGGGAGCGGGTCACCCCAAACAGGGTGGCAGCGCGGTTTTCTGCGGATGCGATAAGAGTGGCACAGTATTGACGCTTGGCCACTCTCATCGCCACAATGTAAGTCTGTAAATGGGCTCTCACCTGTGTTCGGTCAGATTCAGAGCGTGTAGATCTCCATCTACTCTCTAGGCGTCTCTTGTGGTGTTTCATCTCCCTCAGCTCTTCGGTAAACCAAGGAGCCCAGGTGACTCTGCCGTAAGAGAGGCCACAAGGGCGCGACCCGATCCAAGGCTCCAGTGGCCGCGGTGTTCCATGCAGCCACTAGGTCCTCGATCGGGGCGCGGGTCAGGGTCACACGTAATGGCCCAAGCTCCATCTGGAACCTCTCTGGGTCCATCAGGCGCCTGGGGCGGAACCATCTGGGGATATCTGGTTCCGCCTCCCCACAGTGAGGTGTAGCAGTAGGAAAGTCGAGCCGGAGAAGTGAGTGATCTGACCATGACAAGGGTGTAATGGCTAAATCCCCTATATCAAGATCATTTTTCCACTGGTCTGAGACGAAGATCAAGTCCAGCGTATGTCCTCCCTCGTGAGTGGGACCCTCAATTACCTGGGTCAGGTCCATGGCCGTCATGGAGGCCATGAACTCCCGGGCTACCTCGGTTGATCCGCCGAGTGATGGCAGGTTGAAGTCCCCCAAGACTACAAGTCTGGGAGACTCAACCGCCACCTCCGCTATCACCTCGAGGAGCTCGGGCAGGGCTGCTGATACGTAGCGGGGAGCCAGGTACACAAGCAGCAAGCCCAGCTGCCTCCCAGGGCCCCACCTCACATAGAGGGACTCACAACCGGTGGTCTGTGGCACAGTGGTCTCTCTTGGCTCCAGACTTTCCCTAATAATCACCGCCATGCCCCCACCCCTGCCTAGGGCCCGCGGTTGATGAAATGCACGGTATCTTGGTGGGCACATTTCCACGAGGGGTAAGCCCCCTTCGCGGCCCAACCAGGTTTCCGTAATCCCCACCAGATCCGGGTCCCCCTCCGACATAAGGTCGTTAATGAGGGGGGCTTTGTTAACCACGGTTCTGGCGTTACATAACATCAACCTAAGGCCCTGGCTCTGTAAACCCTGGCCACCAGGCTCGCGAAGGGGGCCCCGAGGATTGGGGCCAGCGACCGCCTGAAGCCAGCGGCCGCGACCCCTCTCCCGGCGATGGAATGTCTGTCCCCCCCCGCCCCTACCTCTCCCTATGACCGTGCTGATAGAAAGACCCTCCATGGAATCAACCCCTGCTCCCCCCGTCTTAATGGACCAATAATGAAGTTGATTTAAAAATGAATGCAAGTACAGATTCACCTGAAGAAAGTAGCTTCCATTCTTAATATAAGCAAAAGCTCCACAGTTCCAAACAGTTCCAAAACAATTCCAGAGCTTCAAAGTTATAATCAGAATAGTGGAAAAACAAAAGCACCCAATATGAATCCGCAGCTGGTGTGTTGTCTAATATAGTCAAAACAAATGTTGAAGGTTATTTTTCCTCTCTCTGTATTGCCACTAGATGGCATCGGGCAATCTTAATTCCAATTTTTGATTCATCTAGCCCCGCCTTTCTTATATGCTCTGCATATAAGGGTAACAGTATACAGCCTTGCTGGGTTCCTTTCCCAATTTTGAACCAATCAGTGCTTCCATGTCCAGCTCTCACTGTTGCTTCTTGACCCACATATAGGTTTCTCAAGAGAGAAATAAGTTGGTCTGGGACTCCCATCTCTTTAAGAACTTGCCACAATTTGTTGTGATCCACACAATCGATTTAACATAGTCAATGAAGCAGAAGTAGATTTTTTTCTGGAACTCCCTAGCTTTTTTCCATGATCCAGTGTATATTGGCAATTTGATCTATAATTCCTCTGCCTCTCTGAAATCCTGCCTGTACTTCTAGTAGTTCTCAATCCACATACTGTACTGATGGAGCTGTCACATCTGCTTCCATCATAAATCAGGAAAGACCACGCTTAAGCTCATTTGAAAGTTTAAGGTTACTTTTACTGAATATGATAAGACCACAGCGAAAGTCAAGCAAGGAATGAAACATTTAGGCGCGTAACATATGTATCAAAGCATAACCCAACCCTTAAGCCCCTTTGATCCCAGTGTAATATCCAATGCAGAGTCGTCCATGATGTCAGGTGCGCACCCTGCTCAGGAGCATCATCACAATGGAATGCAAGACCGTTAGCCTTGGTGATATTAGGCCCTGGCTCCATCTCTCTCCAACCCACTTAATATCCAGTACCCACAGCCCCTCCCTCCCGGTTTCAAAATGACAGCCGAAGCAAGCAAAAAGTGGAGGCTGACATCCGGCCCTCATCCAGAAAAGCGACATCAGTCCTGAAAAACAAACAAACAAACAAAAAAAAAAACCTGATAGGGACAGAGACCAACATAAAACACAGACACACATAAACAACAGTGGTTAAGGCTTGTCAGGATATTTAGCATAAAACTTCTTCAGTATTTTAGGGGCTTTAACGTGGTGTTTATCCACCCACTCAGTATGGGACGGAGGGAAATCCTTCCAGGACACAAGGTACTGCACCTTGTTTCTCCACACTCTAGAGTCTAAAATGTCTCATACTTCATAATGTTGCTCACCATCCACCAACATTGGCGCCAGGGGATCAGACTGTGGTTGGCGAAGGTAGGACATTCGTTTGGGTTTCAACAGATGAACATGGAAAATTGGGTAAAGTCGACGATAGGTCTTTGGCAAGTCCAGTTTGACCGAAACGGAACTGATGATTTTAACAATGGGGAAAGGGCCAACAAACTTTGGGCCTAGTTTCTTACATTTTTGAGGGCTCTCCAGAAACCTAGTAGAAACGTACACACGGTCACCAACTTTGTAGTTCGGAGGGGCAGCCCGTTTTTTTATCAGCATACATCTTATGAGATTGGTGAGCATCATCTAATGTTTTCCGTGCAATGGGCCAAAATGATGCCATCCTACTACTCCAATCCAAGAGAGAGAGAACAGCAGGAGTCTCATGAGGTAGCTCGGGAATTGGTACAAAGTCCTACCCATAAATTACTTTGAAAGGAGTCATGCTGGTGCTGCTATGAATGGAATTATTGTAAGCCACCTCAGCGTGGATCAACAGGTTGACCCAGTCAATGTCAGATCTGCTTCATCGATAACCAAGAAAGAAACCCCTCGACTCCATTTTTAGTGGAATTAAAAGTACTTTTACTGGTTATGGAATGAATAGCATAGATGCTAAGCAAGATCTGAAGCATTTAGGCGTGAAAGCATACATATCAATATATGTCCAACCCCCTTTTCCCAGTAACCCCCTTCCATGGTCCAATGTGCAAAGCCTTCATGTGTCATGTGGCTTCATCTTCAAAAAGCATCATCAGGTTGGCATGTAAGACCCTTGACCTTGACCATAAGATGACCCAACCACTAGTATGGGAAGTAGATGGTAACAGTAGATGGCAACAGAGTACTTCCTTCTGCAATTCCTCTCCTGCCCCATACAGTCCCAATAACCCAAATGCAAAGCCCCTCCCTCCCCGTTTCATATGGCAGCCAGAGCGAACAGGAAGGTGGAGACTGACATCCGGCCCTCCTCCAGAAAAGAGGAATTATCCCTGCAGAAAAGAGAAAACAAAAGGAGAGAAAAACCAGAAAGAAAAGACAAAGAAAATATAATTAGTATGATAAATGATCAAGGCTTGTCAGGATATTTAGCATAAAACTTTTGTAAGAGCTTAGGGGCTCTAACGTGACATTTGTCAACCCATTCGGCATTTGAAAGGGAAAAATGCTTCCAAGCAACCAAGTATTGAACCTTATTCCGCTGCTTCCTAGAGTCTAAAATGTCTTTGACTTCGAAATGTTGTTCACCCTCAATCAGAAGAGGGGCAGGAGGTATTGGCCTCGGTGAACGAAGACGGGACGAATGCGCAGGTTTTAGAAGATACACATGGAAGACCGGGTGAAGACGACGGAGATTCTTTGGCAAGTCCAATTTAACAGACACAGAACTAATAATCTTAACAATTGGGAAAGGCCCTACATACTTAGGACCAAGCTTCTTTGACTTCTAGGTAGTTTCAAGATTTTTAGTAGAAAGGAAAACTAGATCTCCTACTTTGTATTGTGGGGGTTCAACCCTCTTTCTTTCAGTGTACTTCTTATGAGACTGGTGGGCATTATCTAAAGATGTTCGTGCAACGGGCCAAAACTTGGCAAGTTGAGCACTCCATTCAGAAAGGGACAAAATTGTAGGTGTGTCTTGAGGCAATTCAGGGATAGGGATAAAGTCCTGGCCATAAACGACCTTGAAAGGAGTCATGCCAGTGCTGCTGTGCACTGAGTTATTGTATGCCACCTCGGCATGAGGTAACAACTCCTCCCAGTTATCTTGTTGATAGTTTATGAAACAACGGATATACTGTTCTAAGACAGAATTAGTTCTTTCACAAGATCCATTAGACTGAGGGTGGTAGGCGGAGCTTAAGCCCTGGGTGGAGCCAATCATCTTCAGGAACTCCCTCCAGAAACGGGAGGTGAATTGAACACCCCTATCAGAAATGATGCAGTTAGGTACACCATGTAATCGATAGATATTTGAAACAAACAATTTAGCCAAAGTTTTAGCTGATGGTATCTTGGAACATGGTACGAAGTGAGCTTGTTTAGAGAATAAATCAGTAACCACCCAAATAATGGTGTAACCCTGGTTGTTTGGGAGGTCAACAATGAAATCCATAGATATTTCTTTCCAAGGGACCTCTGGACGTGCCACCGTTTGGAGGAGACCATGAGGTTTTCCCGTAGGACGCTTCGCTGCAGCACAAACAGGGCAACTTGCAATGTAGGACTCAATGTCTTTCTTTAAGGACGGCCAATAAAATTGCCGTTTAACCAAATGCAGAGTTTTCACAAAACCAAAATGGCCGGCCATGCGGGAGTCGTGTGCTCGTTGGAGGACTAGAGACCTCAAAGAAGCAGGAACATACAGCTTTGCACCAATCCAAGGCAATCCATCTTTAAGAGTACAATCCCCAGAGTGAGACTTAAACCAATCATTGGATAGAAGGCCATCTTTAATCTGTGTTAACAGATCAGGAGGTATATCCAGACTTATAGAGGTTTGACCTCTGGTAACAATAGGGGCAGGCAGGCTTTGCGCTGGCATCACAGGTTGCACCACAGACAGTTTGGAACAATTGTATTGGGGAAGCCGTGATAAAGCATCTGCCATAAAATTCTTCCCTTCCAGAATATACTTAGATAGATAGATAGATAGATAGATAGATAGATAGATAGATAGATAGATAGATAGATAGATAGATAGATAGATAATTTAATTTCTAGACCGCTCCCTCTCCCCAAGGGGACTTGGAGCGGTGCACAGGGAAGTTAAAACAATAAATACACATAGAAATACACATAATTCAATAAAAACAAATTAAACATCAAACCCTTCACTTGAGGGTGAAGTTAAACCAATTAAAATGCTGGGACCACCGGAGTTTTTTTGGGGACAATTTATGTGGGGATTTTAGGGCCTCCAAGTTTTTGTGGTCAGTCCAAGCTGCAAAAGGCTGGATGGCACCCTCCAGAAAATGACGCCAAGTGAGAAGAGCCCAACGCACAGCAAAAGCTTCTTTTTCCCAAATTGCCCATCTCCTCTCGGTGTCAGTGAGCTTACGAGAGGTATAAGCACATGGCTGTAATTATCCATTTTTGTTTTGTTGTAACAGTACTGCTCCCACTGCAACGTTACTGGCGTCGGCTTGAACAACAAAAGGAGCCTCAATGTCAGGGTGCTTTAACACCGGCTCAGCCGCAAAGAGCCTTTTTAGTTTTTCAAAAGCGGCCTGACATTCCATAGTCCAGTTGAGAGGTTTACTTGGCCGTGGTTTGACATCCCCCTTAGTCTTCAGCAGGTTAGTAATTGGCAAGGCAATACTAGCAAAAGAGGGGATAAATTGGCGATAAAAGTTAGCGAATCCCAAGAAACTTTGTAGTTGCTTACGTGTGCGAGGGGATGCCCACTCAGTAACAGCTCGGATTTTAGCTGGGTCCATCTCGATGCCTTCACTGGATATGTGGTAACCAAGGTAATCCATGTTAGTCTGGTGAAATTCACATTTAGAAGGTTTTGCGTACAGTTCCGCAGACCTTAACTTTTTAAGAATGGAGCGTACTAGCTTAACGTGTTCTTCACGTGTTTGCGTGTAAATAAGGATGTCGTCCATATATACGATAACGCCCTTGTACAGGTGCTGATGTAACACTTGATTAATCAATTGCATAAAAACTGCAGGCGCCCCCTGTAGGCCAAACGGTAAAACTTTGAATTGAAAGCACCCTAAAGGACAATTAAAAGCGGTCTACCATTCATCTCCTTCCTTGATTCTAATCCTGTAATAGGCCTCTCTAAGGTCCAATTTTGTAAAAATTTTACCTTTGCCAAGATGTGCCAACATATCTTTCATAAGGGGGAGGGGGTAAACATTTTCAGCACAAATGGAATTTAAGTTTCTGTAATCAATCACTAATCTCAAATTGCCATCTTTTTTCTCTCTAAACATCACTGGAGCTGCCACCCGTGGCCTAGCCGATTCAATAAAACCCCTTGCCAGGTTCTTGTCGATGAACTTGTGAAGTTCTATCATCTCCTGGGGTGTCATTGAATAGATGTGGGGTTTTGGGAGTTGCACCTCCAGGAGGAAATCAATGGTGCAGTCCGCCTTTCGGTGGGGGGGGGGGGCAAAGAATCAGAGGATTTTATACTGAACACATCTCTTAGGTCCCAATATTCCTGTGGGATTTTCTCCTCTCCTTCAATATGTTCACAAACCACTCCCTCCATCGCAGGAACATTCTCCGTTGGGGGCTTTTTCTCTTCACTAACTTCCAGGGGTGTTGCCATACGTATGCGCAGCCAACCCTCGGTCCAATTTATCTTTGGGTTCCACTTACGCATCCCAGGCAAACCCAGAATAAGGGAATGATTCATGTTGGGGGCAATTATGAAACTTAAATTTTCTTGGTGACTGCCCATCCACATCTCCAGAGTTTCGGTTCTAAACTGGGCTGGAGCCCCTCCTGCTATGGACTCATCCAATTGAGAAAACGCGATGGGTACTTTTAAAGTTTTTACTCTTAACCCCATTTGTTCAACTACGTTTGGGCTAATAATGCAACGCATGCAACCTGAGTCTAAAACAGCTAGTAGTTCAGACAGAGCACCAGTAGAGGGCACTTTAACCTGTACTGGCACAGTCATCAGACCCGAGACGGAACTCACCAAATGGTCTGCATCATCAGAATCAGAATCAGAATTGCTTCCATCCGCTGGGAAATAGGATTCTATCTCTTCTCAATAAGGGTGGAGATAGCATCCATGTATGGGGTATGACCTATCCGCACTCTGATTGGACTGAGTCTGATTAATAATTAATTAAGGGTGCTATATAACCCCCTCAGGAGCAAACTCCACCCAGTTTCCGACTCAGTCCAGCTCTGGGACTGGTCCGGTATCATCATCCGCTGAGGAGAATTTCTGAAGAATGGGTATCTAGGCCAGCCACCCCTATTTATATGCCCACCTGCGAGGTGGTGACTTGACCAGCTGGGGACTTGTCCCATAACGCTAGGTCCGCTCCCCCGACGAGATCAAGATCTGATGGATCCTCACGGAGAATTCCAGGGGTGGCTCATCAAGAGGCCTTGGAGGGAGCGGCCAGAATCGCAGTTCTGCTGTGAGGCCTTTGTGTGTGCCCCCGGGGAGCTCAGCGCGCTGCCTCAGGTGCTTTCATGGTCTTGGTAAGTGGCCGCACCTATCAGTGGCTGTCGGGCCTTTGGGCCTTTGGGGGAGGCCTCTCCTGTCACCGAGGGCCTCCCGCGCGCTCGTTGCCCGGACAAGATGGCGACTGACAGAACCTGCGCTTGAACGCGCTTAATACGGAGCCTTCCAGGGCTGCCAAGGCTTTTGCCCCTTTGGGGGCCTAAGTGGTGACTACGCTTGGGGCTGCGGCCTCAGATGTGCCCAACGCCCCCCCTGGGAGCTGTATGACAGGTGAGTGCAATGCCTAATGTGCCTTACCCCCCTGACTGGGTTGCCTATGGGACTGCCGGGCTTCGAGGCCACATAAGGCAGCTGCGGCCTTCGGCTGCTCACGCACGCGCGATGAGGCTGGTGACGCCACGGACAGCTGTGGGAGCCATCTGGCGCTTTCGGAGGACGCTCTTTTCGCCGGGGCTTACCTCGCGCGCAGATGTTCAGTTTTGCGCTGTCAGGGACACGCGGAGGCGCGCAAGTGGCCTAGAGCCTCCCGCGCCGTCCCGGGCAGGTAATGACGCGACGGGCCTGTCAGAGCCGCAGGAGTCGCACGGAGGCGCACGAGTGGCCTGGAGCTTCCGGCGCCCTCCCGGTCAGGTAAGGAAGTGGCCGGCCTGTCAGGACTGCAGGCGCCGCGCAGAGGCGCACAACGGCCTTGAGCGTCCCGCTCTCTCCCTAGCCGACAGAGAAGCGGCCGGCCTGTCGGGCCGCAGGAGTCACATGGGGACTTGCAAGCGGCCTGGAGCCTCCCGAGCCCTCCCCGAGCAGGTGTAAATGTGGCCGGCCTGGCAGGGCCGCAGGAGCCGCGCTGGTCACCTGGAAGGCACAGCGCGCGCACACGCACGCCGTGCAATTGTGGCCGGTGGCATGGGGTTTTCAATGACAACGGGGCAGCTGGCCCGGATGGAATCCATCGGTGGTGCTGGGCCTCCAGCAGCTCCTTTCACAGCCGCGAAGACGCTGTCACGCCTACGGCGATCCCTGGCCCCGCCCTGTCGCCCTTTCGGGCCCTGGGATTTGCGGTCTGACCCCACCAACTTTGGGTGCCGGAAGAGGGGCGTGCGCCTTCGGCGAAGGCCCCTCCTTATGTCGGCCAGTTTAGGAGCTCTGAAGGCGTTCAAGGGAATGAAGTTGCAAGGGAAAAAAAACCTAAAAAAAACCCTAAAAAAAACACTTGGGAGTGAGGCTGCCCCGGCGTGACCCACGGTGTTGCTCCTCCTTGAACTGGGGCTGGGCCCTTTTTATAGCGCCAATTTGGGCCTTTGGCTGTACTGGCCTCACTTATTGACAGGGGTCCCACTTAGCGACGCTATGGCCGCAACCTCCGGGGACCCTCGGGAAAGTGGCCAGAACTTTACCTTGCACGGGATGTTGTCACATAGTGTGACAGGTCAGTGACTCTGCCTTCTGGTTCCCAAGGGGCACCAGCGAGCCCTTCGCATTCAGGGGCCTTGACAGCCTCCTGTTCGTTCCGTCGTCCTCCTCTGGTGACGAGGGGGTGGAACTCCCGGACACAGGCAACGACAGGCAAAGACCGTAAGTCTTGAGTGCTGAGTGGCGGGCCGAGGGGGCTTTGCCCTTAAGCCTCGCTCGTTTTCCCTGGTACGACCCTTGTTGACCATGGCCATGATCGCCTCCACTGCGGATCGATTGGCTGGGACACTGACCATACCTGGTCCAGGCAGGCACGCCCCTGGTTCTGTAGGCACGAGGGTGGACCTTGGGCCAACGTCCTAACCTTAGCAGGCCTTATGTATGGGACACCCCATTCTCATGACTGGCACCTCTGGCAGGTGGTCAGCTGGTTTCACAGGCAGAGCTTCTTGGTGAGTCTTCGACGAGCCGCTTGTGGACAATTCCTCCACAGCCCCTCCAGCTTCCCCCCTTTTTTTCTTCTACTATGTCTGGGGGTGTTCCAGCATTGACTCTTGCACCTCCTGGTTCTCTCTGGCCTGGGGCTAATGCTAACTTCACGGCAGGTCCTATACCAGGTTCCGCTTGTTGGCCCTCCTGGGCTATATCTCCGGATATATCTTTCGGTCGTCGGCTATGTCTCCCGCATTGGCGGGCTGAGTAATAACTCAGGCTGGAGTGGGCCCCGTGCTGTATACTGCAACACATCTTTCAGGGGGCCCGCTTCCTGGGGTTTAGTGAGGGGCACGTATAATTCCGACTTCCACCCTTCCGCCCGGGGTCTGGCCGCCTGCGCCCATGTCCCAACGATAATTCAGGGCTTGGGTTCTTGTGCCTCCCCTCATACGGGCTTTCTCCTATTGGGGCGCCATTGGTATGGGGATTGGCCGGCAATGCTATACCGTTATCCCTTCATTCCCTGACCAGGAGACCGGGATCCCAGGGCCAATTGTTCGGAGTGTTTTCACTCCGCTGGGAGGTTCCGACCACCACTGCCTAGGGCTTCTCCCCGTTCACGGAGTGAGTCTTGTCCAAGGTACCATTGCTCAGGCCCTGGCCCCTTTGTCCATGACTCCTGGCCCATGGACATGGCGAGGCTTTCCCGGATGGGAACCGTGATTTGGCTTCTCCCCAACAGGGGGTCTATTCCACTTTCACATCTTCCGTAGGTACTGGAACTCCTGTTTTCTCTGGTCTCATTAGACGGTCTTCGGGGGCGGACTACCTGTCCTCTATTTTGCTTACGGGCTTCTGGTTTGCAGATCCCTGCTCTCCCGACTCTCCGCCGGGGTCTAGTTTCCATCACGATCTGAGCATTGTCTCTACACGACGGGGCCGTTTTGATCTGTCGTCATTGTCCAGGTGTTGATTTGCGGGCCTCTGGACACGGGACTTATGTTCCTTTCTGGTCAGTGGGCACTTCGTTATTAAGATACGACTAGGCTGGGACTCTTTCTGCTTGCCAACGTGACCCCGCTCTCAGGGGCCACCATCACCATCTTGCTGCACCCGGCTGCCTTCACATTGAGTCGGCTCCCCGACGCTACTAGACAGTTGCAGAAGGTGGCTTTGGAGGTTTGACCCGCTCGGACATTTCCTTCACAGCTCGGGCACCAGGAGGTCTCGATGGTCTATATCATTCCCGGGGCGCAAGCACATGTCTGTTCTTTGTGGCTGCCCTTCTCTCCTCTCGCAGTGAGGAGCATTCTGGAGTTGACCTCTGACACCACAGCTAAATTCGTTGGTGCGCTAAGGGCTTATGGCTGTTCAGCTTGTGTGGTATTTGTTCGTCATCGCCAGGACATGGGGCCCCATGCCGGAGGCCCCGGCTTGCGCTTTGGGGGTAGGACCTAGGTCCTAGCCTTTGTCCCTCTAGGCTACCCGCTTCTCAGTGACGGACTTCGCATGGGCGTTTACGCTCGGCAAGACTGGGGTGGATCCGGCTGCAAGGGGATTACATTCCTCGAGGGTTCAAGGACTCCCTCCCCCCGCCTCTCTCTCTCTCGCTCTCTCTCTCTCTCTCTCTCTCTCTCTCTCTCTCTCTCTCTCTCTCTCTGTCATTTTGACTCACCTGCGGGCACCCGGCTATTTGCGAGTACCTGAGTCCTGGGTCATTTCCCTCCCCTCCTCCTTTTTCTTCCAACGTTTTGTTCCTCCCTTTGGGTGACTTTCGCCAGGAAGGGTACAGGGGTCGCGTTAGTACTTCGCCTTATGTGCCGCCTTTGGGCGCTCCGAGTGCTCCTTCGGGGGTCGTTGGGGAGCTTGGAGGCATGGTGAATTCTGTGGTCCCTTTGGCATTTGCCCTGATGGCGCTGAGGGATGGTCGTTTCCACTGTCCAAATCTACGAGCGCCCATTGGCTTTTTGCTGGCAACATTCGACGCGGCCTATTTGTCTGCCCTCGTTCGACATGGATGATCTTTCTGGGGCTGCCGTCGCGTTCCCGTGGACTGGGGGTCCTTCAGGACGACTTTGTGAACAGTATCCTCTCCGTAGGCCCTTCGCTGGCAAGCAGGGTCCTTGGGGGGGGGGATCAGTCCTTGCCTTGGGAACGGATGGATCCTCTCATTCCCAGTGCCCTATGGTCTGCAACTTCCGGTCTCGGATATCGCCCTTGTTTTCCGGGCTGGGCATAAGGTTCCCTGATTAAGGCCAGTCTTTGCCTTTTGTTGCCTTTGCCAGACCGTCTCTGTTCGTTTTTGCGCCAGTTCTCCGGTTAGTCCCCACCTGGCCAGTGGTGTCCTTCGGGGCAATGGGTCAACTTGCCTCTCTCGGGGCCTCGGTTTTGGCCCATAATGGCCATAGGGGGGGGGGAGTCGCCTGGATATTTACAGCAAGATATAATTAGATTTCAGAGAGGTGATGCTTTAAATAAAATAAGGTAGGGGATGTCTGTCAGTTAGAGGGGGGGAGTGAAAGGAGGGGTAGAATGAAGAGTCAAGTCACCATGCGGTGGAGATTGTCCACACAGTTCAGAGTCAATTCGGCTGGCTGGGTTCACTGCGCAATTAGATGGTATGTTGCGCGGCCCAAAAGGCCCACCTCGGCCCATCTTCACCTCATCTCCTTCGTACGGTCCAGGTGGGTACCGCACGACCGGATGGTATGGCGCATGGGTGGATGGTACTTCACTTGACCTGGTCCAGCCTTGCCTCTTCACTGTCCGGGCAACCCCTCCGCCACTTGGATCAACCTCCTCCGAGTAGGTGCCGCGTGGTCGGTCGAATCACCCACGGCTTGCAGGTGTCGTTCACCCTCGCACAACTTTCTCATACCTTGGCTTGGTTTCTCTCAGGCCTTACCAGCCTCTCTCTGAAGCTCCATGTGGGCCTTCAGGTCACCCGCTGAGCCCAAGGGGCCGGGGTGGTCTTGGTGTGGCGGCAGGGCGAGTCGCATGCTGGGCCACCCCCGAGGCTCCGCGGTCGCCTGCTGCACCAGCCCCGCAGATGGAACACTGGGGCTGGCTGTATCTTCTTAATCAATCTCCTCCAGGTGACGGGGAAACTGTTGTGCCACCACACTTTCTACAACCTTCGCCAAAAAGTGAAGGTTGGAGACCGGATGGTAATTTACCAACAATGCTGGGTCCAGGGAAGGCTGCTTGAGGAGAGGTCTCACCACCGCCTCTTTCAAGATGGTAGGTAAGATCCCCTCACTCAAGGAAGCATTCACTACTTCTTGGAGCCAGCCTCGTGGATGCCAGTACAAGCCAGGAGGGATACCGGTCCAATAAACATGTGGTGGCTCTAGTCGCCCACGTAACCTGTCCATATCTTCGGAAGTAACAGAGTCAAACTCCTCCCACAAAACTGTCTCAAGACGTGCCTTGGACCTTCCCTCCAGACTACTTTCGGTGGAGGCCAACTCGCTTCGAATCTGAGCGATTTTATCCTGCAGATATTCTCCAAATTCCTCTGCTCTGCCCTGCAGAGGGGTTTCCCGCAGCCTCTGTTGAAGGAGGGAGAGGGTCACCCCAAATGGAGAGGAGGTGAGAAGTCGTCAGTGAAATGGAATGGTCCCGCCGGGCGAGGGGTGAGAGACCCGGCCAAGCGAGGCGAAGATAGTGACAGCAATCTGACTGGGATGGCAGAATGGCCGTCATCTACAACGCAGGGGTTTCGATGGGATGAAGATGGAGACTGTGATATCAGGCCATTTCCAACAGCGGGGCCGGGCTTATGTTCTGAGCCTACGCATGGCCTTTTATACCATCTAGGCTAGGCCGTCCTACTCCGTCCCTCCCCTACCGGACTTAAGAACAGACAGACTTACTGACCTAGTGGTATCTAGGATATAGACCTCTATATACTCTTCCCTTATTGACTGCTAGGCCCCTATTCCACCCCCTGCCTGAGGACTCTACTACCATCTTATTTTCCTATATTTATCGATCCCTCCGAACTCTGGAATTATGAATTACTGATATTATCTAAGTCCTCCTGCTCCCCCCTTATTAGATCTGTAAGGAACTCTCCCCTCATGGCTAATTCGATGCGATCTTCCTTCCTGCACTATTATCGTATCTCCCATGTATTCAAGGGCTACTCTCCTCACCCTGTGGGAGTCCCCTCTCTCGCAGGTTTGGCCCTCAGAGTTAACGAGGGCCCACCTCGAGGATGGGCTTATTAGCCAAGAGAGGTGGGCAAAACGCAAGCTGTGGGGATTTTTAGTTAGTTTTTTAACCCGGGTTTTAAGGGGTTCCAGGGAGGCGGGTGGGTTTATTTATTCCGGTTCAACTGGACAGATTACTAGACCGGCCGATGGTGGCGAAATGGAGGGTAGAAGGTCCGACATAGAGAGGGGTGTGGGGGTCGATCCCATCGAGGGCCTTTCCATCATGACGGTCCTGCGGAGGGGCAGGTATGACGGGAGCTGGGGGCCGTGTCAACTGTCGGGGGGGCATACCCGCTGTCAACAAGCGGTCGCCTGCCCCGACCCCCTGAGCTCCTCCCGCAACCTAGGAGGTTGGGAATCACAGAGCCTGGGCCCCAGACTGATGTTGTGCAATGCCAGGTCCGTGGTGAACAAAGCCCCCCTCATTTACGATCTAGTTTTGGAGGGGGATCCGGACCTGGTGGGTATTATGGAAACCTGGTTGGGGCACGAGGGAGGTGTACCCCTCATAGAAATGTGCCTGCCAGGTTACCTGGCACTCCATCGGCCTAAGGCCCAGGGTACGGGTGGGGGTGGCGGTTATTATTAAGGAGGGTCTTAAGCCAAAGGAGGCCACTGTGCCTCAGGTAATCGGGTGTGAATCCCTGTATGTGAAATGGGGCCATGGGAGGCAGTTGGGCCTTTTGGTTGTTTACCTGGCTCCCCGCTACGTATCAGCGGCCCTACCCGAGCTCCTTGAGGTGATCGTCGGGGTGGTGGTTGACACCCCCAGACTTTTAGTCATGGGGAATTTCAACCTGCCATCGGTAGATGAGACATCCGAGGTGGCTCGGGAGTTCATGGCCTCCATGATGGCCATGGACCTGACCCAAGTAATTCATGGCCCCACGCATGCAGGGGGAAACACACTAGACCTAATTTTTGCCTCTGGCCAGTGGTTGAGTGATCTAGGAGTAGGGGAATTAGTCATTGAACCCCTGTCATGGTCAGATCACTCTCTCCTTCAGCTTGACTTCCCAACCACTACACCCTACTGTGGGGAGGCGGAGCCAGAGATACCAAGATGGTTCCGCCCCAGGCGCCTGTTGGACCCAGAGAGGTTCCAGACGGAGCTTGGGCCTATACCTGTGGCCCTAACCCACGACTCGATTGAGGACCTAGTGGCCGCATGGAATAGTGCTGCCATGCGGGCTTTGGACCAGGTCGTGCCCTTGCGGCCTCTCACGCGGCGCCGATCCACCCTGGCCCCTTGGTTCTCCGAGGAGCTAAGGGTGATGAAGCGCCACAAGAGACGCCTGGAGAGCATTTGGAGATCCACTCGCTCCGAATCCAACCGAATACAGGCTAGGTCCATTTAAGGACTTACCTTTGGCGATAAGAGTGGCCAAATGTAGCTACCTCGCCACTCTTATCGCATCCGCAGATAACCACCCTGCCGATGTCAACATCCCGATGTTGCCATGGACCTTATCTGTTTGCCTTAACGAACTGAAAATTCTTGACATTCCTGTGGCAGGAAAGGAATCTCAGGACAGCCTGTGACTGCGCATGCATGCAATTATTTTCAATGCTAATTGGGGAACGTAATTTATGACAAGCAGAGGGAAGGGGGCATAAGGGGGTAAAGTGCAGAAGCCATCCAATTATTGCCAGTCCTGGCTGCAACCGAGGCTTGCCATGATGTTACATTCAATAAACGGACATTTCTTTGAACTTTTACGTGAGGCCGTGAATCATTTGAAGTTTCTCTTGGGAGCTTGACAGACAGCCAGGATTTTTTAAAGAAATCTATCAAGATTTCCGGGCTACCTGAGTCCCGCCTCCCCCAGGCAATGCCTGATAAAGAGGGAGGAGATCAAGCCATGGCAGAAAAAAGCCTCATTTCAGCTGGAGGCCAGCCAACCCCCCTGAGCAGCGGAGCTCCAGACATCAAGCCTGTAAAACCTTTCCCAGCATTTAAAGTTAGAGAATTAAAAAAAATTAATTATGAGGTGATGTTGAAGGAAGTAGAGAAAAAGATAGATAAATATAAAGAGATAAAGTTGTCTTGGTTTGGTAGAATTGCAATGTGTAAAATGATGTTGTTACCAAAGTTTAATTTTTTATTTGAGATGCTACCATTAAATTTGACAGAGAAAGATATAGAAGAATATCAGAAGAAATTGGATAAATTTTGTAATGGTGGGAAAAGACCAAGATTAATGAAGAAACTGTGGTATCAAAATCAAAAAGAGGGTGGATTGGGAATTCCCAATCTACTTAATTATTATCGGGCGTATAATATTAGAACTGTGATAAAAATACTTAAAGGTGGGGATGGTCATTGGAGAGATTTGGAGTTAAAAGATATTAAGAGATTTGGGTCTACATGGTTCCTAGATAGAGCAAAAACAAAAAAGGTAATTAATAGTTATTGGTTAAAGGGGTTGAGCAAAACTTGGAATAAATTTGTTAAAAAATTGATTCCGGATATAACGTTTTTGGGAAAGACAATTGAAAGTTGGCCGATTAAAACTAATTCAAGTCGGAACAAAGTAATTGAGGATGAAAATATAGGAAATATAGTAGATTGGTTAAAAGCTTCAGGAACTGAAAGTAGGAAGAAAAAAATAATTCAAAAACTGGAGTTAAATTGGTTTGAAAAAATACAGGTAGAAAAATGGAATATGAAGGTAAGGGGAATATGTAACATAGATAGAAGTAAAACTAAATTTGAAATTTTAGTATCTCAAATTATTAAGGATGAAGTTGGGTTAAAAGGACTTGTCAGTAAGATATATAAGATTATAAATTTTGATGGAAATCCACAAATGGTAATGAAAAGGAATTGGGAAGAAGATTTAAAGATTAAAATATTGGATTTGGATTGGAATGAGAATTGGAAGAGTCGGATTATGAAGACTTTATCTATAAGGATTAAAGAACATAATTTTAAGGTTGTTTGGAAATGGTATTGGACCCCTTTAAGATTATCACAGGTAGATAAAAAAATGAGTGATAAATGTTGGAGATGTAATATGGAATTGGGAACTTACGAACATATGTGGTATAAATGTGTGAAAATTAAAAAGTTTTGGCAGCAATTGGAAACAACGATGTGTAAAATGATGAAAAGAATAATAATATTGAGACCGGAAACTATACTGTTATTGATAATTAATGAACTAGAGTTAACAAAATATGAGAAAGAACTGATTAGAATTATGATTATAATAGGTAGAATTGTAATAGCAAGATATTGGAAAATAGAGGTAAATATTAAAATAGAAGAATGGTATTGTGAAATGTGGAAATTAGCCTTAAACGATAAAATGACGTGTGATATTAAATTTAGAGAGGGGGTTTATAAAAATGATATTTTTTGGAAGACTTGGAAGCCATTTGTGGACTATGCACTTGGAACTTTGGATGTCTCGACGCCTGTACCGAGAGAACGTGGATTTTGGAGATTTTAAAGACAATAGACGACACTTGAAACCAACTCTTCCTTTTGTTTTGTACAGCACCGGGTGATATATTGTAAAAATTAAAAAACAAATAAATAAATAAAAAAAACCTTTCCCAGCAACAGAAGCAAGAAAAGATAAGTACTGGATGTGGGACTGGGAACAAGCCAGACAGCCCCGGCCCCAGATGGGATTCCTGGGGGGTGCAGTAGAGAAACTGAGGGAGGATTTTGATCAAGCCACCCTTCATGACGAGAGGCCAGCCTGCCATCTGGAAGAGAGAGGAGGCATATCTGATCCTGCTGAAGCTCAGCCCCAGAAGCAAGCATGCTGCCAAGAGCAGGCAACTCCCTCCCTCTCCCCCTCCTAGAGCTGAAGAATTAATCTGCGCATGCGTGAAGATGGCGGCGCGCTTGTTAGTCCGATGTGGATTGCGGGGAACTTCGAGCCCAAAAGGGACATTGCCTGGCCCAATTTACCTTTCTGAGGCCAGGCCCAGCAAGCCCGTTGCTCCGTCGCCCCGCAGGGGTCCGTGTGGCCTTGTGGCGGCTTGTCAGCGAGCAGCAGGGGCGGCTGTGGAGAGACGTCATGGCGGGACGCTAAGGACGCTGGAGGCCTGGAAGGCCTGGGAGATTGGACTGGACTGGCCGGGAGGCGTCGGTGGTGGAATGGCGCCGAGGGGCCGAGACCAGCAGAGACCGGCGGAGACGGTGTCGGAGGAGGCGAGAGGCACCGGCCAAGGGCCGAAGGTATTGGAGGCGCCGGAGGCCCTCATCGAAGGGCCTCGGGACTGGAAACATCTTCCAATTGAGCATCGGAGGCCAGAATCACCGGCCTCAGAATCATCGGAGGCCTCCGTTGGGCGGCCTGTGGGAGCGGAGTCATCAGAGGCCCCAGAATGGAGAAACCTGAGGCCCCAGACCAGCGGACCGGTGGACCCAGCGAGGGGCAGCTAAGAGACCTGGACCTCGGGCCATTCCAGTCAGGCCAGCCAGGCCTCCAAGGTGAGGATGGGAGAGGACAGGAGAGACCGTTGGGGGGAGAACTATCTGGGCAGCCAGGCAGCCAGGCTTTAACCCTGATTCTACCAGGTCTGAATACGGACTTAGGTGGAACCTGGACTGTGTGACACCCATCTGGTCACACTGTTATACCACCTACTGGACAATGACCTGGACAATGACCTGGACAATTCCATCAGCCCAGAAGAGGGCATTCCATCTGCTGGGACATTTTATTTGCTCTGGACTTTTATTTCCATCTTGGATTTTATTCCCCTCCTTGACCCCCACCCACCTCAATCCCATCCCCCCCTCCCATTGTGATATAACATCCTTGCTTAGTATAACTTCTCTCATTTTGTATAACATCTTTAATATTAACACCCATTACTTTATATCTATATTTTAGTCATCTATTTAACATCTATTTATCTATTTATATTTTAACATCTATTTATATTGTAGAACTGTGTATGTCTTGCTGGATAACATTTGATAATAGCTGATATGGCCCCCTGAATCTGACCATTTCCACAATGTACTCTAGAGCAAACCTCATCGCTCTGTGGGAGCTCCCCCTCTCGCAGAGCTGGCCCTCCACGTTATCGAGGGCCCACTATGAGGAAGGACTGATTAGTCACGAGAAGTGGGCTAAACACAGATTGAGGGTTTTTTTAAACAAATTATTTGATTCGGCTTTTAGGGGGTTCCAGGGTGTGGGGGGGAAATAGTCCAGGGGGGGGGGACAGCAAACGATTGGGCCGGCAGGCGGAAGTAGGACTACGGAGGAAGGGGGAGGGGGGGTCGTTTCCACTGAGGTTTTATCCATCGATTCGGTCTTAGGGAGGGGCAAGGGCGGTGGGAGGCGGCATAGGCATCATCGGTTGGAAGACCATGGCCGCTGGATACAGGCGGTCACGTGCTCCAACTCTCCGCCCTCCCATCGCAGACTAGGTTGGCAGGAATCACAGACCCGGGGCCCCAGGCTGATGTTATGCAATGCCAGGTCCGTGGTTCAGAAAGCCCCCCTCATCCATGACCTTGTGTCAGAGGGGGACCCGGACCTGGTGGGTATAACGGAAACCTGGTTGGGCCATGAAGGGGGTTTACCCCTCGTGGACATGTGCCCACCAGGTTACCATGCCTTCCATCAGCCTAGGACCTTAGGGAGGGGTGGGGGAGTGGCGATTATAGTTAAGGAAGGTCTTGAGCCAAAGGAGACCACAATCCCTCAGACAACTGGGTGTGAATCTCTCTGCGTGAGATGGGGCCTAGGGAGGCAGTTGGGCGTGTTAGTTGTATACCTGGCTCCTCGCTATACAACAACAGCCCTGCCCGAGCTCCTAGAGGTGATAGCCGAGGCGGCAGTTGAGACCCCCAGACTGGTAGTCATGGGGGACTTTAACTTGCCGTCGGCAGGCAAAGCCTCTGGAGTAGCTCAGGAGTTCATGGCCTCCATGACGGCCATGGACCTGACCCAGGTAGTTTTAGGCCCTACTCACGAGGGGGGAAACACGCTGGATATGATCTTTGTCTCGGGACAGTGGAGTTGTGATCTGGGAAAAGGGGATTTAGTCATCACTCCCTTGTCATGGACAGATCACGCTCTCCTTCAGCTAGACTTTCCAATTGCTTCACCTCACCGCGGGGAGGCGGAACCGGATACTCTTAGATTGTTCCGCCCCAGGCTTCTAATGGACCCGGAAAGGTTCCAGAGGGAGCTTGGGCCAATTCTTGTGACCCTGCCTCGCGACTCGACTGAGGACCTAGTGGCCGCATGGTTAAGTGCGGCCGCAGGGGCCTTGGACCGAGTCGCGCCCTTGCGGCCTCTCTTGCGGCGTCGAACCACCCAGGCTCCCTGGTTTACTGAGGAGCTTCGGGGGATGAAGTGCCACAAGAGATGCCTAGAGAGCAGATGGAGATCCTCTCGCTCCGAAGCCGACCGAACACTAGTGAGAACCCATATTAGGGCTTACTTAGTGGCGATTAGGGTGGCCAAACGGGAGTACTGTGCCACCCTTATTGCATCCGCAGATAACCGCCCTGCCGCCCTGTTTGGGGTGACCCGCGGGAAGCCCCTTTACAAGGGCGAGCAGAGGAATTTGGGATTTATCTGCAGGAGAAAATCACTCAGATTCGGAATGAGCTACCCTCCATCGCCAGTGGTCCTGTGGGACTGTCCGAGACTAGTCTTGAGGTTCCTTCTTGGGAGGAGTTTGACTTTGTTACCACCGAGGATATGGACAGGTTGTCAAGGAGACTTAGGGTGACCACATGTTTATTGGACCCGTATCCCTCCTGGCTTGTACTGGCATCCTGGGAGACGACACGAGGCTGGCTCCAGGGCATTGTCAACACATCTTTGAGTGAGGGGTCTGTACCTGCCATCTTGAAAGAGGCGGTAGTGAGGCCCCTCCTCAAGAAGCCGTCCCTGGACCCAGCATTATTAGAGAACTATCGTCCGGTCTCCAACCTTCACTTTTTGGTGAGGGTTGTTGAGAGTGTGGTAGCCCAACAGTTTCCGCAACACCTGGGGGAAGTTGATTATCTAGACCCGCACCAGTCCGGCTTCCGACCCGGTCACAGCACCGAGACGGCATTGGTCGCGTTGGTTGATGATCTCTGGAGGGCGCGGGATAGAGGTTATTCCTCTATCCTAGTCCTATTAGACCTCTCAGCGGCTTTTGATACCATCGACCATGGTATCCTATTGCGCCAACTGGGGGGGTTGGGGCTGGGAGGCTCCGTTCTGCGGTGGTTCTCGTCCTACCTCTCTGGTCGGTCGCAATATGTGTTGACGGGAGGGCAGAGGTCAACCTCGAGGCCCTCGTATGTGGGGTTTCTCAGGGGTCGGTCCTCTCGCCCCTCCTTTTCAACACATATATGAAGCCGCTGGGTGAGATCATCCGTGGTTTTGGGGTGGAGTACCATCTGTACGCTGATGATACTCAGTTGTACATATCCACCCCAGACCACCCCAACAATGCCGTCGAAGTGCTGTCCTCTTGTTTGGAGGCCGTACGGATCTGGATGGGTGGTAACAAACTCAAGCTCAACCCTGCCAAGACTGAGTGGCTGTGGTTTCCGGCACCCCGGTTCAGCCAGATTACTCCAACTCTGGCCATTGGGGGCGAAACACTGGCCCCCATGGAGAGGGCGTGCAATTTGGGTGTCCTCCTGGATCCCCGGCTGTCCATGGAAGACCATGTGGCGGCCGTGGCCAGGGGGGCGTTTCATCAGGTACGCCTGATGCGCCAATTGCGCCCCTTACTGGACCGGGCTGCCCTCCGCACAGTCACTCAAGCTCTCGTGACGTCCCGACTCGACTACTGTAATGCTCTCTACATGGGGCTTCCCTTGAGGTGCACCCGAAAGCTACAGTTAGTCCAAAACGCAGCCACGCGGGTGATTATGGGAGCCACTAGATGCTCCCACATAACACCGATCCTGCGTGAGCTGCATTGGCTTCCTGTGGTCTTTTGGGTGCGGTTCAAGGTCTTGACGACCATCTTTAAAGCGCTCCATGGCTCGGGGCCTAGTTATTTGCGAGACTGCCTCTTGCCCCATACATCCCTTACACCGATACGCTCCCACAGAGAGGGCCTTCTCAGGGTGCCGTCGGCCGGACAATGCCGACTGGCGACACCCAGGGGAAGAGCCTTCTCTGTGGCGGGCCCAGCCCTTTGGAACAACCTACCCCCCGAATTACGCACCATCACCGACCTCCGCCTCTTCCGCAAATGTCTAAAGACATACCTATTCCAACAAGCCGGCCTAGCCTAACCTCCCATGGGGACTTTTAGATAGTTTTAAATTGGTATTTTAAAATTGGGTTTTTAGCATAGGATAAGACGGTTTAATTTATATTTTAAATTATGTATTTATCTTTGTATTCTGTATGTTTTTAAAATTTCCTGTGCGCCGCCCTGGGTCCTCTGCAGAAAAGGGCGGGATATAAATGTAAATAAATGAAATGAAATGAAGAAGATGACCGGTCGTATCAGGCACGGGCATACAGGGGCCAGGAGGAAAACAGAGGAGGGAGGGAACTAAATGATCCACCCCAATTCAGGGGAAAGTTTGATGGTAATTCAGACCAACTAGCTCTATTCCTTGATTCAGCTGATATCCACTTAGAACGCTATGGGCACCTCTACCCATCCCCCAGAACCATGGTGAATGCCATTGCAGAGGGTTTCAAGGGGGAAGCAAAGGAATGGCTAGCAGCCCTCCATAAGGGGAGAGCTCCCCAACTGCAAGACATAGATGACTTCCTGCAAGTGCTAGAGGCCAGGTTTGAAGAGGGGGAGGAGGACCCATATGCAGAGGAGGAACTCTGCAACCTAAAGCAAAGAGGCCGCCCCATCAAAGAGCACATCCGTGAATTCAGGAGGATAGTTGGAAGACTACCCCCCCTACCAGAATGGTTGCTGGTGCATTTTTTCAGAATAAGTCTGGATAAACGTATTGCCCAAGTAACTGCATATCGTGACATCCCAAACCAACTCTCTGAGTGGTTCCAAGTGGCAACAAAAGTTGACAGTGGGCTACGTGCCAACGACACAAGGAAGGAATCAGACACAAAGGAGAGGGGTCAACCTAATCTGAAACCATCCCGCCAAAAGAAAGAAATGGCACCACAGCGAGACCTGAGGCCAGCCCTCCCTCAAAGTTCCGTGAGGTGTTACAGATGCGGGGGGATGGGCCACATGGTAGCTGCATGCCCAACCCCAGTCCCGAAACCAAGGCTGGACCTACCACCCAGAGCCCGACAAGAACAAAGGCCCCGACGGGCCATCAACACATCCAGGAGGGCTCTTCAAGCTGCAGGGGTCTCCTCCCTCCCAGGCAAAAGCAGTGAAACCCCAGGCAATGATGACCAGTCAATTGAACCCTATGACAGTGAGGACGAGGGAGAAAATGACCCAATGGTGAGCGAATCAATTTACCCTTTCCTTTTTCCAATATGCCTCACAACCCTGAAAACGGGAAAACAGGAGGATTTTCAAGCCCTTGTAGACTCAGGCTGCACTAGGTGCTTGATCAACTTAACCACAGTTCAAAAACTGGGGATCAGAGCGAAAAGACTGAACCACCCGATTCGAGCAGGTTGATGGTTCCCTAATGGGAGGAGCCTATGCCACTCACCTAACTGAACCAGTGAGACTAGAATTGGCAGATCACTGGGAAATAATTTGATTCATAATAGCCCCCAAAATGACAGAGGCAGTCATACTTGGACTTTCCTGGCTAGACAAGTGGGGACCGAACATCTGGTGGTAAGGGGGCACCCGCAGGCTTAGGATATCACCTGGCCCTCAACCCCTCCCTCACGAGCAAGCAAAAATACCACTCACATTGGGAGCCCCACAAGAGAGACCACAAGAACAACTGGCAACCACATCTGACAAAACCCCAGAGGCTGAACTGATTCCAGTGGAATACCAGGACCTCGCAGAAGTGTTCAGTGAGACAGAATGCGACATCCTGCCCCCCCCCACCGCGAAACAGATTGTGCCATTGAAATCATCCCTGGGGCAAAACTACCCAAACCCAAGCTGTATGCCATGACGCCTCGAGAGATGCAAGAAATGCGTGAATACATAGACAAAAACCTAGCACGAGGGTTCATCGAGCCAGCCAAGCCATGGATTGCGGCACCAGTCCTCTTCAAAGAGAAAAAAGATGGAACTATGCGTCTGGTGGTGGACTTTCGGGGGATAAATGGGGTGTGCGTACACAACCTATACCCGCTTCCCCTCATGAAAGATATGCTGTCTCACTTGGCCAAGGGAAAAGTCTTTACCAAATTAGACCTCAGAGAAGCATACTACCGAATACGGATCAGGGAAGGAGATGAATGGAAAACAGCGTTCAACTGCCCTTTAGGAAGTTTCCAATTCAAAGTGATGCCTTGTGGATTACAGGGAGCCCCAGCAGTGTTCATGCAGTTAATAAACGAGGTGCTGCATGAGCACCTCTACAAGGGGGTCCTTGCCTTTCTAGATGACATCCTTATTTACACTGAGACCGTCAATGACCACATACCCCTGGTTCGCCAAGTACTGGAAAAACTTCTGGCAGCCAACCTGTATGTCAAACTATCAAAATGTGAATTCCACCATGAGCGACTAGACTATCTAGGCTACCGAGTGTCAAATGAGGGAATAGAGATGGACCCAGCTAAAGTGCAAGCCGTCCTAAGCTGGCAACCCCCTCGCACCCGCAGACAGCTACAAAGTTTCCTAGGGTTCGCAAACTTCTACAGGCAGTTCATTCCCTCCTTTGTGAAGATTGCCAAACCCCTGACAGACCTCCTGAAGACAGGGAGCCCAGGAATGAAACCTCATCTGGGACAACCCCTACAGTGGAGCCTAACCTGTCAGGAGGCATTCGAAACACTGAAAGAAATGTTTGCAAAGGAGCCGGTACTGAAACATCCTGACCCTGAGCAACCTTTCGTGATCCAGGCAGACGCCAGTGACATGGCCGTAGGAGCAGTACTACTCCAAAGAAACAACCAAGGAAATTTACAACCCTGTGCCTATACCTCCCGCAAACTCACAGACATGGAGAGACGATGGGCCGCATGGGAAAAGGAGGCTTTTGCAGTGCAATGAGCACTACTAACCTGGAGACACCTGCTAGAAGGGAGCCAGAAACCGTTTGAAGTTTGGACCGACCACAAAAATCTGGAAGCTCTCAGAACTCCACGGAAACTATCACCCAAACAAGTTCGATGGGCTCAATACTTCAACCGTTTCAACTTCGTACTAAAGCACATTCCAGGGCAGAGGAACTTTCTAGCTGATGCCCTCTCCCGCATGCCTCAGTACAAATGCTAATGGGAGCAACCAGCTCTGCTCAACCAGCTGCCCAAGTAACCACCAGGCAGCAACACCGTGACCGACGGGGTCAAACCACAAGCGATCTAACCACAAGACTCACAACTGAGCTGCTAACAGACCCTTGGTTCCAAAACAACCAACACATCTTGACGAAGAGGGATGACCTCGCCTGGAAGGGGACGAAACTCTACGTTCCAGAATCTCTACGTATCCTAGTTCTCCAGAGGAGCCACGACGCCAAATTGGCAGGCCATTTTGGGTTCCTAAAGACTTTACACCTAGCCCGGAGGCAATTCTGGTGGCCTGGAATGAAGAAAGATGTGGATAGCTATGTAAAAAGTTGCACAGTCTGTGCCACAATGAAAATACGACCAGGAAAACCCCCGGGACTACTGCAAACAGTGGCAGAACCAACGAGGCCATGGGAGGAGATTGCAATGGACTTTATAGTAGAGTTGCCAAAAAGTGGGGGAAACACAGTGATTTGGACTGTAATAGACCTGTTCTCCAAGCAAGCACACTTCATTCCCTGTAGCGGACTACCCTCGGCTCACAAGCTGGCTAAACTGTTTGTGAAGCATATCTACCGACTGCATGGTGTACCTCGAAGAATCATCTCAGACAGAGGGGTCCAGTTCACGGCTAAATTTTGGAGGGAGTTCCTGCGGTCCATTGGATCATCTCAGGGTCTTAGTTCAGCTTTTCATCCGAGCACTAATGGGGCAGCAGAAAGACTGAACGCCATGATAGAGCAGTACCTGAGGTGCTATGTGAACTATCAGCAGTCTAGTTGGGCAGACCTTTTATCTTTCGCTGAAGTTGCATACAATAATGCTGTTCACAGCAGCACAGGACTCATGCCGTTTAAAGTAGTGAGCGGCATGGATTTCGTCCCAATGCCTGAGTATCCAAGAGACCCCCCCTCCCCAGTCAGCTTGACTGATTGGATGTCGATGCTGAAAGCAGCTTGGGAAAATGTCAAGAAAGCTCTAGACAAAGCGACACAAACCTACAAGAAATAGGCAGATAAACACCGGGCTCCGCAACGGCCGTTCCAGGTGGGAGAGAAGGTTTACCTCTCCACAAAATACTTGAGACTAAGACTGCCCAGTAAAAAACTGGGGCCAAAATTTGTGGGGCCATTCCCCATAATAAAGATCATCAACCCAGTCACAGTGATATTGAAACTGCCTCGATTGCTGGGGAAGACACACCAATCGTTTCATAGTAGCCTTTTGAAACCTGTGATCGGTTCCACTCTGAGACCACTGCCCCGTGCGCCCCCAGGCCCTGTGGTCATAGGGGGACAAACCCATTATGAAGTCCAACGAATTCTTGATTCGAGGTGGCACAGAAGGCAACTCCAATATCAAGTGGAAGGGTTATCTCCTATCGGAATCATCGTGGGTGAAACATAGAAACATCCAAGCTGACCGCCTTGTAGCAAAATTCCATGCAGAAAACCCAAGCAAGCCAGGGGGGAGGGGGACGCATCCCTAAGTCATACGCCTGCATTCAGATTGTTTTGTTTCCCATAGGTTGCTTTCGAGAAGTAAGGGGAGCCGGATGTCAACATCCCGATGTTGCCATGGACCTTATCTGTTTGCCTTAACGAACTGAAAATTCTTGACATTCCTGTGGCAGGAAAGGAATCTCAGGACAGCCTGTGACTGTGCATGCATGCAATTATTTTCTTTTTTTTTAAAACAATTTTTATTTTTATTTTTAAACAAACACAAACAAATATAACAAAAAACAAAAAACATAAACTCCATCTTCCATTACAAATTGTAGAAAATGTGTTGGTTGGTTACAAACTGTGCATCTCTTCCATAGTCATATTCATATCAAATCACATATTTTAGTTCAAATATATTTATATATATTACAATTATTATACCTCAACCTTCATTTGACTATCTTGTTTCCAGCCATTGATAAAATTTATTCCAAATTTCATAGAATTGTTCACTGTCTTGCTCTCTAATTTCAAATGTTAATTTACTCATCTCTGCACATTCCATAATTTTATAAATAATTTCTTGCTGTGATGGTAATTTGTCATTTCTCCAATTTTTTGCAATTATTTTCAATGCTAATTGGGGAACGTAATTTATGACAAGCAGAGGGGAGGGGGCATAAGGGGGTAAAGTGCAGAAGCCATCCAATTATTGCCAGTCCTGGCTGCAACCGAGGCTCGCCATGATGTTACATTCAATAAACGGACATTTCTTTGAACTTTTACGTGAGGCCGTGAATCATTTGAAGTTTCTCTTGGGAGCTTGACAGCCGCCCTGTTTAGAGTGACACGCTCCCTTCTCCAGCAGGGGCCGCGGGAAGCTCCTTTGCAGGGCAGAGCAGAGGAATTTGGAGATTATCTGCAGGATAAAATCGCTCGGATCTGGGACGAGCTGGCCTCCAATGAGATAGATCTGGGCGGACCGTCCGAGGCAGGTCTTGAGACTGTTTTATGGGATGAGTTCGACTTTCTTACCTCCGAAGACATGGACAGGTTGCCGTGGCGGCTGAATGCCACCACATGTTTATTGGACCCGTGTCCCTCCTGGCTGGTACTGGCCTCCTGGGAGGTTACACGTGGCTTGCTCCAGTAGTGAATGCTTCCTTGAGTGAGGGGTTCTTGCCGACCGCCTTGAAAGAGGCGGTGGTCACTTCCTTCTGGTTAGTCGGAGGCAACAGTCGGGTCTTTGACTTGTCCACTGCTTGGTTGCTCCGGCGGCGCCTTCGGGGGCAGGGGGCTCTTGCTCGCGGTGAGTCCCCCCACCTCGATGGCGGTCGGGGGGTGGCTCCTGCCTCGTCCCAGGCGCCAGAGAATGAGTCACCAGGGGGGGAGTTCCTCTTTCGTCCCCTTCGCCGATGGAGAGCCGGAACAGCTGCTGCAATTAAAGATGGGCTGAAAAGCCGGGGCTGAAGGCAACACCGAGGCTCATGGCTACAGAGTGGATTGTGAGTGATTCTAAATTAATGCTTTCAACTTTCATTTTAAAAGAAGAAGGAGGAGGGAGTTTGTAAAACCCCTCCTTGGAAAGGAAAAAAAAAGCGGCGTTTTGAAATGTTCCCCAGGCTTGGGGAAGTGGAGAAATTAACACCCGATTTTTAAACTACAAATGAAAGTCTTTCACTTGAAGATTCTTAAGGATATTTTGTATCTCTGTCATGCAACAATTGATATGGACTTTCACTAGCTCTCTGCGGCTTCCAGAGGGGCGGGGAAGATGGCGTTCCTTTGTTCTCAGCAAGAAATACTTCTCTTTGAAATTTGCTGACAGTCCCTCATCTTCGGGACTGAATTTTTTACCAGTGGATTAATGTAACTGATTATTAGGACCCTTCCCAGATGTGCCTTCTTTTTTTTTCTATATTTGATTGTTTTTAAAAATTGTTCTCTCTCTGGATTGTAAGTAAATTGGACTTTGAATTTGGATATTGACTTTTACTCTCTCCTCGCCTCACGGACTACCTCTCCAACAGACGCCATATTAGTGACAAGAACTTAATACTTTCATTATGGCTTCAAAAAAGCAGCCACATCAACCTAAGATTACTTCAATGTTATCCAAAGAAACAGAGGTGGAAGCTACACAGTTATCAGCAATAGAGGAAACTCTTCAAAACATCATGAAAGAAATAAAAGAAATCCGGAAAGACAATGTTAGCTCAAAATTGGAACTTTTGGAGACACAGAAAGTACTAATGGAAAACAAACAAAAAATTGATGGACTGGAGGGGGGGATGGCTGTGATAAAGGGAGAGATAAAAAATTCTCAAAGAGAAATTGTGGATTTAGCTGGTCATGTGTCTAGGATGGATTTTGAAAGGATATCTTACTTTTTAAGGTTTCAAAATGTTCCTGAATTAAGCTCTGAGAATTTAAAAGATTTAATGTGTACGATGTTAGCAGACTATACTAAAAGGAGCAAAGAAGATATTTGGGGGGACATCGATTTGATCTATAGAATTAATTCATCATATGCCAGAATAAATGAAGTACCTAGAGAGATGCATATTAAATTTGTAAGAAGGTTAACAAGGGATGGGATCCTGAGAGCACAGAGAGACGGTCCCTTGATATATCAACAGAATGAGATTGCCATCTTGAAACAGATCCCGAAAAAGATTAGAGAAATAAGGAGGAAATATTCCTTCTTATCAAAAAGATTATATAAAAAGGGGGTCTGGTTCAAGTGGTTGATGCCCGAGGGAATGTTAGTGTTCTGGGAGGGGGGGGGAGAGTAAGAATTAAAACAATTGCAGAGGCGGAAGCCTTTCTTAAAAAACATTCCCCAATCCTGGAGGATGAAAATGGGGAACGGGAGGGGCCACAGCTCCGCCCACTGGAGGTCAGGGAGAGGAAGATACAATTGCTAAAAGACTTAGATCTCGCAAATGACTTTTTTCTATATAGTGTAACCTTTATCTGGATGTTTATAGAAACAGTGATTGATTGCATGAATATAAAATGATATATCTGTATCTCTTACCACTTTGTAGGGAAATGAAAAATGTATTGTATTATCTTTTTTTTGTATGAAGCCTCGGAGGGGGCCGACACCTCTGACATAGATGTCCTCAAAATATCTCTTTAATACCTTATACCTTTTTCCTATTTTTAAAATGTTGTAAAAACCAATAAAACTTTTTTCTCATTAAAAAAAAAAAGAGGCGGTGGTGAGGCCCCTCCTCAAGAAGCCTTCCCTGGACCCAGCGTTGTTAACTAATTATCGTCCGGTCTCCAACCTTCACTTCCTTGCGAAGGTTGTTGAGAGTGTGGTGGCACAGCAGTTCCCTCGTCACCTGGAGGAAACTGATTATCTTGACCCGCGCCAGTCCGGCTTCTGACCCGGGCATAGCACCGAGACGGCATTGGTCGCATTGGTGGATGATCTCTGGTGGGCCCGAGATAGAGGTTACTCATCTATCCTGGTCCTGTTAGACCTCTCAGTGGCTTTTGATACCATCGACCATGCTATCCTATTGCATCGACTGGGGAGGTTGGGATTGGGGGGCACTGTATTACGGTGGTTCTCCTCCTACCTCTCCGGTCAGTCGCAATTCGTGTTGACAGGGGGGCAGAGGTCGACGTCAAGGCCCCTAACGTGTGGGGTTCCTCAGGGGTCGGTCCTCTCACCCCTCCTGTTCAACACCTATATGAAGCCGCTGGGTGAGATCATCCGTGGATGATACTCAGCTGTAGATATCTACCCCCAACTACCCCAACGATGCCGTCGAAGTGATTCCCGGTGTCTGGAAGCTGTGCGGATCTGGATGGGAAGTAACAAACTTTGGCTCAACCCGTCTAAGACCGAGTGGCTGTGGTTCCCAGCGTCCCGGCATAACCAGCTTATTCCATCGCTGGTCATCGGGGGCGAGTCACTGGCCCCTGTGGAAAGGGCTCGCAACCTAGGCATCCTCCTGGACTCACGGCTTTCCTTAGATGACCATGTGATGGCCGTGACCAGGGGGGCCTTTTACCAGGTTCACCTGGTACGCCAGTTGCGCCCCTTTCTTGACTGGGACGCCCTCCGCACTGTCACTCAAGCGCTCGTTACGTCCCGCCTAGACCAGTGGTCGGCAAACCGCGGCTTGCGAGCTGCATCTTTGGCCACTTGCATGTGGCTCTTCAGTCCCTCTCTGATTCCCTCCCTCCCCCCTCTCTCTCTGCCTCTCTCTGTCTGTCTGTCACTGTCTGTCCACATAATACCGCGTGAAGCAGCGGCGAGGCCATCCGCGAGGTCCGTCTCACGTTGCGCCTTCCCCAATGGCGTCTGGAGTGATCAGCGGCCGTGCAGAAACTCGCCACTTTTCAACACCATGGAAAAGATAGGCGCGTGCATGTCCCGCGGAATTACAGTGCAACTTCCCACCGCTACGAAGTCTCCAAGACTGTAATTGGGCGGAGCATGCGGGCGCCTATCTTTTCCACAGAAAAGATAGGCGAGTGCATGTCCCGCGGAATTACAGTCTCGGAGACTTCTTAGCAGTGGGAAGTTGCGCTGTAATTCGGCGGGACGTGCACCCGCCTATCTTTTCCTGGGTGTGGAAAAGCGGCGAGCTGCTTCAGTGCTGCTGCTTCTGCTACCCCCAAGCCTTGCGACATGCAGCTCTCGCCACCCAAGGTTGCCCGGCAGGTTGCCCAGCAGGGGCATCGGGCAGGGAAGCCGGGCGCATCTCCACCGGCTCCCTACGACAGCCACCACGTCACACGTTCTGGGGCTGAGTGGCTGAGAGGGAGGTGGACGCGCCGCCCCAGAACATGCGCTATGGTGCCTGTTGGAGGGAGCCGATGGAGATGCGACTGGCTTCCCTGCCCGACGCCCTTGCCGAGTGACCTGCCGGGCGACAGCCTCGGTGGTGCTTAAGATGACAGTAGCCTCCTGCCGCCTGCTCGCTCGCCCACTGCGGGAGGAGGCATCCGTAACCTCCGGCATGCTGGCCCTTCCGCTGCTTTCCGGGGTGGGGGGGGACAGACACAGAGAGAGACAGAGGGGGAGGGAGGGAAAGACAGAGAGACAGACAGAGGCAGAGAGAAAGAGCGGGAGGGAGAGAGACGGAGAGGGACACTGATAGAGAATGACACAGGGAGGGATTGAATCGGAGACAGACAGGGGGAAAGAGGGAGAGACAGACATACAGAGGCAAAGAGAGAGAGGGAGGGAGAGAATCAGAGAGAGTGACACACACAGAGACAGGGAAAGACAGAGAGAGGGAGGGAGAGACAGATAGATAGAGATTGATTAAGTGAGACAGACAGACAGACACACACACAGAGTGACAGAGATGGGCGGATGAAGGGGAGAGAGACAGAGAGAAAGAGAAAGAAAGAAAGAGAAAGAACGAGAGAGAGAAAGAAAGAAAGAGAGAAAGAAAGAGAGAGAGAGAGAGAGAAAGAAAGAAAGACAGAAAGAAAGAGAAAAATAGAGAGAGAAAGAAAAAAAGAGAAAGAAAGAGAGAGAGAGAAAGAGAGAGAGAGAAAGAGAGAGAGAGAGGGAAAGAAAGAAAGAAAGAAAGAGAGACAGAAAGAAAGAGAAAAAGAGAAAGAGAGAGAGAAAGAAAGAAAGAGAGAGAGAGAGAGCGAAATGGAGAGAGAGAGAGAGAGAGAGAGGAAGAAAGAAAGAGAGAAAGAGAGAGAGAGTGAGAGAAAGAAAGAAAGAAAGAAAGAAAGAAAGAAAGAAAGAAAGAAAGAAAGAACTTATGACCACAATTGAGCCTAAAAGTTTGGTTGCTAACCAAGACCATTGTTAAGTGAGTTTCACATTTTCCATGTTTATTTATTTATTATTATTTATTTATTAGTTAGACTTATATAACCGCTCCCTCTCCCCAAAGGGACCCGGGGTGGTGCACAGGAAATTAAAAAAAAAAAATATCACAAATATAAATAATTAAGACCGAATTAAATAAATTATCCCTGCGCTAAAAATTTTAAAACATTAAAACATTAACCCCATCTAAAACCCAATTAAAACAATTTAAGGTACATTTAAGTTGGCCACGCCCACCCAGTCACATGACCGCTGAGCCACTCCCACAAAACAGGCCACACCTTCCGGCTCTAAAAATAAATTTCAATCGTGGTATTGTTGATATTTGGCTCTGTTGACTAATGAGTTTGCCCACCACTGGCCTAGACTATTGTAATGCTCTCTACATGGGGCTCCCCTTGAGGTGCATCCATAGGCTCCAGTTAGTGCAGAATGCGGCCGCGCAGGGGATTTTGGGAGCTTCACGATGCTCCCACATAACACCTCTTCTGCGTGAGCTGCACTGGCTGCCGGTGGCCTTCCAGGTGCGCTTCAAGGTGCTTTTTACATCTTTAAATTGCTCCATGGCACGGAGCCTAGTTATTTGCGGCACCATCTCCTGTCACACACCGACCGATCCGCTCCCATGGGGAGGGCCTCCTCAGGGTGCCAACCGCCGGTCAATGCCGACTAGCGGTGCCCAGGGGAAGGGCCTTCTCTATGGCAGGGCCAGCCCTCTGGAACGACCTACCCCCGAACTTCGCACTATCACGGACCTTCCCCTCTTTCGCCTCTCACTTAAGACATACCTTTTCCACCAAGCCGGTATAGCCTAGAGCTTAGAGCTCAGATGCTATTTAATTTTAGCAAATTTGTAAAGGGATTCTAGAATTTATTAATGGGAATTTTTAGCACAGGTTATTTAATTTAATTCATTTTAAATATTGTCACTGTATCTACTATTTTTGCTGGTGATTTTTAATTTCCTGTGCAGCGCCCTGAGTCCATCTCAATGGAGATAGGAGCGGTAAATAAATAAATAAATAAATAAATAAATAAATAAATAAATAAATAAATAAATAAATAAATAAATAAATAAATAAATGAATGAATGAATGAATGAATGAATGAATGAATGAATGAATGAATGAATGAATAAATAAATAACTCCCCTACCCCAAGATCACTCATCCACTGACCAGAGACAAAAATCAAATCCAGCGTGTGTCCACCCTCATGTGTGGGGGCCTGAATTACCTGGGTCAGGTCCATGGCCGTCATGGAGGCCATGAACTCCCGAGCTGTCCCAGTTGATTCGCCGACCGATGGCAGGTTAAAGTCCCCCAAGACTACAAGTCTGGGGGTCTCAACTGCCACCTTGGGGACCACTTTGAGGAGCTCGGGCAGGGCTGCTGATACGTAGCGGGGAGCTAGGTACACAAGCAGCAAGCCCAACTGCCTTCCAGGGCCCCATCTCATGTAGAGGGACTTACAGTCGGTAGTCTGTGGTACAGTGGTCTCTCTTGACTCCAGACCTTCCTTAATAATAACCGCCACCCACCCCCACCCCTGCCTAGGGCCCGAGGTTGATAAAATGCACGGTATCCTGGTGGGCACATTTCCACGACAGGTAAACCCCCCTCGCGGCCCAACCAGGTTTCCGTGATCCCCACCAGGTCTGGCTCCCCCTCCGACAGAAGGTCGTAAATAAGGGGGGCTTTATTGGCCACGGACCTGGTGTTACATAACATCAACCTGGGGCCCTGGCCCTGCGAGCCCAGACCTCCTAGATTGCGGGGGGAGTGCAGGGGGGTGGGGGCAAGCGACCGCTCATAACCAGCGGCCGCGGTCCCCTTTCCAATGGTGAAATTCCTGTCTCCCATCGCCCCTACCCCTCTCTTAGACCATTTTGATCAAGAGACCCTCTGTGCCAAAAACCCGTGACCCCCCCATCCTATTGGGCCCCTGCGCTTCCTTATCCACTCCGCCTGCCGGCTTGACCAAATTCCTAGCCTTTGTCTGGCTAGTCCCTCCCTCCACCCTGGAACCCCCTAAAAGCCGAATTACATGATTTAATTAAAAAAAAAACCTAAGCCTGCGCTTCCTCCACTTCTCGTGACTCACTAGTCCCTCATCAAAGTGTGCCCTCGATAATGCAGCGGGCCAAACCTGCGAGAGGGGGGACTCTCGCAGCGAGATGAGGCCAGCCCTTGAGTACATGCTAAGTTGCAGATAATACAGAGACCACATTGGTTATAAAGTTAAAAAGATGTTACATACGGTGCTCAGATAGATGGTTGAGATCTGCCGCTTTGGCCTCGAGGGCGAGGCAAACAACCCTAATTTTTGCTTCATCATCTGGCAAATACAAAGCAACTTGCCTCACAAAGTTGCTGACATGCAGTAGGAAAAATCCTAATTCCTTAGCATCGCCCCCAAATGTTATTCCCAAAGGAGGGACAGTTGCCATTCTGCGTGCTGGGGGGCTTGCTTCCCTTCTAGGGATTGCCTCTCTTCTCCGACGTTCAGTGGGAGAAGCCGGCCTTGCTGTTGCTAAGCGCTGTGTATGCTCATCTTTTTGGGTAGGCCTCCCTCCCATTTGGGGTTTTTCTTCCTCCCTCCTTGGTAATAACCAATCTCGAGGGTCAGGGGCCCCCTTCTCCTTGATTTCTCTGGTGCATTTTAGCTCATCCACTTCTCTAATTAGCTTCTGTGCCTGTTGTCTTAAAAGGAATTCTTCCTCTGGTACTTCCCAGAAGGGGGGGGAGGGGGCCCGCCTGCGTCTGGTATTTACTCCCCAAGGGATTTCTTCGAACGTTCCCTTTCTGCCCACTTCTTTGGACCAACGGTGATGAACTGATTTATCCCCCAGGCTGATATCTGCCAAAAGTTCAATAACTGACCTGGGATCTTCTTTCTCTGTTTTCGGGATGGCTGCATTAGGAGCGGTGGCTGCATCAGGCGCGGCGGCCCCCAGCGTTTCTTCTTTTCCAAGATCCATCATTTGTTTGATGCATGATGGTTTTATTACACTCACTGCTGAAGCTGTTAACTCAGACCTGAGTGTGAAGTGATTCCTTGCTTTTTGTCAGATCTGCTTCCATCATAAATCAGGAAAGACCACACTTAAACTCATTTGAAAGTTTAAGGTTACTTTTACTGAATATGATAAGACCGCAGCGAAAGTCAAGCAAGGAATGAAACATTTAGGCGCGTAACATATGTATTAAAGCATAACCCAACCCTTAAGCCTCTTTGACCCCAGTGTAATATCCAATGCAGAGTCGTCCACGATGTGAGGTGCACACCCTGCTCAGGAGCATCATCACAATGGAATGCAAGACCGTTAGCCTTGGCGATATCAGGCCCTGGCTCCATCTCTCTCCAGCCCACTTAATATCCAGTACCCACAGCCTCTCCCTCCCCGTTTCAAAATGACAGCCGAAGCAAGCAAAAAGCGGAGGCTGACAGGAGGCTACCTTGTAGGATTTTGAGCAAAACTTTACTAGCATGGGAAATTAGTGTAATGGTATAATAGTTTGAACATTCTTTGGCATTGCCTTTCTTTGGAATTGGAATGTAAACTGACATTTTCCAATCCTGTGGCCACTGTTGAATTTTCCAAATTTGCTGGCAAATTGGGTGTAGTACTTTTACTGCATTGTCTTTTAAGATTTTGAATAGCTCAGCTGGAATACTGTCCCCTCCATTAGCTTTGTTGTTGCTCAGATTTTCTAAGGCCCATTTGACTTCACATTCTAGGATGTCTGGCTTGAGGTGAGAGACCACCCCATCATAGTTATCAGGGATGTTAAGCTCATTCTTTTATAGTTCTTCTATGTAATTTTGCCACCTCTTCTTAATCTCTTCTGCCTCTGTTAGGTCCCTGCTATTTTGGTCCTTTATCATGCCCATCTTTGCATGAAACGTTCCATTTATATCTCGAATTTTATTGAAAATTCATACCCATTATGGTAGAAGGCAAAAAAAAAAAAACCCCTTCAAAATTAAACAGATCCTAGACTCAAGATGGCACCATGGGTCCACCCAGGATTTAGTGGTGTGGAAAAACCTCCCCGCATCACAAAACAAGTGGGTTCACAAAAAACACATTAGAACCCCTAGATTACTCAAAGGCATCCACCAACTCTATTCTTACAAACTTAATTGATTGTACATATTATTGTCTTCTTTATTATTTTCAGGTGGATATCTTTTTTTCTTAGGGGGGCAGCATGTCAGGTTCCATTGATCTCTATAGGGATCTTGTTATTCTGTTGGGAAGGGGAGGATTTGGGTTATGTTTGCATGGGGTTTTATTTTTATTTTCTCTGCTTTGATGTACCTTTTGGGATGTTACGAAGGGGAAAGAATGTGCCTTGGGCCATTTGTTTTGTCTCACCACCAGAGGAGCAAGATTGTGAACTGCCTGTTATCACCTTCTCAGCATGAAGTTCTCACATTTTTACACATTGGGAATGGCTCAAAGATGAACTGGACTTTGCGAGGAGCCTCAAAAGGAGTGGTTTAACTTAATGCTCTAGCACAGTGGTTCCCAAAGTGGGTGGTACTGTCCCCCAGGGGGCGCTGGCATGACTTAGGGGGGCGCTAGGAGGCAAAGCGGCTACAGCGGGTGCTACAAGGCAATGGGGGGGCACTGAGGGCAAGGGAAAAAAGATCACTGCAGAGGGCGTCACCCCTAGGTTGGTAGCCCCGAACCTCTCCCAGCCACAGCTTTCGCGGCTTCCCAGAGCGCCAAGAACCTGGTGCTCTCCTCTGCAATAGATGTCCGGAAGTGGCTTTGGGGGCTGTCAGGATGGAAACCCAAGCCCCATTAGCCTCCAAAGCCACATCTTGACGAAGAAGCCTAAGCAAAGGCGGGCTGGGCGGAGGAAGGGGGAAACCCTAGCGAGGGCTGCTGGAGCTGCGCTGCCCCACTGGGTTCAGGGACTTCTGCCCCTCGTACCATGCTTTGCAGCTGCTGGAGCCCTGCACAGACCACTTTGCAGTGCTGGGAGGAATCCCTTTGCTTAGGCTCCGCGCTGGGTTCGAGGACTTCTGCCCCTTGTGAGGTGCTTTGCAGCCACCAGAGCCCCTCACGGACCTCTTCAGGGTCAACCTGGGTGGGCAACCTGGTTCTGGGGATTTCCCCCCTCCTCCAAAAACTCACCGCCCATCTCTCCAGATCTTGCAGCTTTTTCAGGGTTTTCTTTTTAGAAACGCCTCTCTGGATGATCTTGAAAGCCTCCATGGTTGCTTTAGGAGGGGGCAGATGGGCAGCATTTCCCCCTGACCCCCTCCCTGGGCACCTGCAGCCTTGGAACCTGCAGCTTTAAAGCAAGCCTTTGCACAGTAAAAATAATCTTTTCACAAGCGTGAAAAGTTCTTAATTGCCTTTACTGTGCAACTTTCTGCAGGCTCTGAGGCTGCAGGTGCTCAGGGATGGGGGGGGGTGCTGCCTATCTGTCCCCTCCCAAAGCAACCTCACAGGTTTTTAAGATCATCTGCAGAGGCATTTTAAAAAAGAAAATGGTCTTTTGGGGGGGGGGGCGCGAAACGGGCTGTGCATGATGAGCTGGCGGCCGGGGCCCCCTGAAGCAGCACCAGCCAGCATGTCCCTTAATAAGAGCCCCAATGGCAAGGGCGGCAGTGCTGTGCCCACTTCACCCCGCTGCCCACTGCCCAGCAACACGCCTCCACCTCCTCATCAGCAGGCAGCCCGGGGCGCGGGCATGGCGGCAACCACAGGCGCCATTTGGCCAGGACAGGGGGGCTAGCCTGGTGCCCACCCAACCTAACTACCACTTGGCGGGTGGGCGGGTGGGCGGAGGGCTAGTGCTAACTCCCCTTCTGTTTCTTCGTCTGCCGGGGGGGGGTGCTGCCTTGCTTTGACAGCCACCTCGTTTTCCAATTGAGGGGTGGGGGAGAAATCCACTGCATGGATCTCCCAAATTGGAAGGAGGAGGCTCCAGACCAAGGTGGACCCCGCCACCCGTGGATGGCCTTGCCGTCATCACAGAGCCCGCCACTCCTCCATGCAGTATTTTGTGGACAGAGACAGTGACAGACAGACAGAGAGAGGCACAGAGCAAGAGAGAGATGGAGGGAGGGAGGGAATCAGAGTCTGACAGAGAGAGAGAGAGAGAGAGAGAGAGAGAGAGAGAGAGAGAGAGAGAGAGAGAGAGAGAGTGATTAAGTGAGTGAGTGCGAGACAGACACACAGACAGAGAGGAAAGGAGGGGAAAGACAGAGATAGAGAGGAAGGGAGGGAGACAGAGACAGGGAGACACAGAGAGAGAGAGACAGACACAGACACAGAGAAAATGACAGAGAGAGACAGGAAGGGAAGGGAGAGAGACACAGAGATAAGAGGGAGGAGAGAGAGACACAGAAATACAGAGAGGCAGACAGAGAGAGAATGACAGAAAGAGGCAGAGAGGGAGGGAGGGAGGGAGGGAGGGAGGGAGGGAGGGAGAGAGACAAAAAGCCACAGAGAGAGACAGACAGACACAGAGAGAATGACAGAGAGAGGCAGAGAGGAAGGGATGGTAGAGAGACACAGAGATAGAGAGGGAGGGAGGAGAGAGACACAGAGAGATACAGAGAGACAGACACAGAGAGAGAATGACAGAAAGAGACAGAGAGGTAGGGACAGAGAGTTAAGGAGCCACAGAGAGAGAGACAGACAGATAGACAGAGACACACACAGAGCAAGACCCACACACAGAGTGAATGAGTGAGTGAGTGACAGACACACACACACACACACACACACATACACACAGAGTGACAGAGAGAGGAAGGGAGGGGAGAGAGACACAGAGAGATAGAGAGTGAGTGAGAGACAGACAGACACACACACATACAGAGTGACAGATAGAGGAGGGAGGAGGGAGAGACAGAGAGACAGAGAGACAGACACAAAGAGAGAATGACAGAGAGAGACAGAGAGGGAGGGAGGGAGAGAGAGACAAAGAGCCACAGAGAGAGAGAGACATAGAGACATAGAGAGAGAGACAGAAAGAGAGAGAGAAAGGGAAAGAAAGGAAGAAAGAAAAAAGAAAAGAAAGAGAGAGGGAGAGATGAAAGAAAGAAAGAGAATTGATGACCACAATTGAGCCCAAAATTTTGGTTGCTAAGCAAAAGCGTTGTTAAGTGAGTTTCGCCACATTTTCCAAGTTGGCCACTCCCACAAAACAGGCCACACCTATAGAATAGGTTCTAAATTTTTTTGAAACCCACCACTGCTGCTAGGTGACTTAGAACCAGACATTGGGAAACTGGTATCACTTCATCAAGCCCATCCATCACATTAAGAATTTATTGAACAGTGTAGTTATTAAATTTTATTGACTTTACTAAGTTACTAGTTAGTAAGATTCTTGATAAATGACTATTTGACTTTGAAAACCTGGCATCACTGCATCATGTTCAATAATTTTGTTGCATTAACTACAAAGGCTTTTAAATTGGATGTTGAATAAATGTGCAATTAATTGTTAAAGTTTGAATTTTACTATTATCTGCCTTCCGTCGTGCAAACCACCCAGTCAAATGACCCCCTAGCCACGCCCACCAAGCCACGCCCACAAAACCAGTTGTAAAAAAATGAATTCTGGTTGGGGGGCACTGAGGGTCAGTTTGTAGCACCAAGGGGGCGGTGGACTGAACAAGTTTGGGAACCACTGCTCTAGCATTTGAATTTGAGATTCTACCTACACGCTCTCAACTATCACTTTCTTACAATAAAGGTTCCTTTTGAAATGCCGTTCATTTCAAGAGTTCTGCTTTCTTGAGAAGACTGGCAAGGCAGGACCTTACAAAAAGACTCCAGCACCTCTCCACCAGATAATCAGCACTCAGATCAGCAAATATTAGCTCCAAGGTTAACTTCAGACCAACAATCAAATAAACAATACCCCAATCAAGAAACTGCCAAAGAGCCATCAGTAAACAGCCCAACCAAAGGCCATCCCCCACCTACACAGGCAAGCAAGACACCAGAATATAAACTGACAGAAAACAGCATTCCTTACTAGTGTGCTGATGATGTTACCTAGTTAGAGTAATGAAATACCTGCAAGGAAACAAGCAAACTCAGAGAGCATCAAGGACTTCTCACTTTAAAATGGTTCCGTCTTCTTTGACTTGGTGACTTGTACATTTCCCTCAAAGCCATCTTCCTTAGTCTCTACACACATACAGAGACAAAACCCTTTTCTCATTCAGATTTTTTTCTGTCCTTTTTAAAGAACTGCTATCTTTAATTTCTTGCTGTCATATATACTTTTTTTTATTGAAAAAGTTTTATTCAAACAAATTTTCCCCCTTTTTACCCCCCCCCGAAATATAATATAAATCACATACAAATATTATACCCCCTCCCCTCACCCCGTCTTAAAATAAATTTCTCATTCAAATATTATACCCCCTCGCCTCCCAGCAAACACAATATAAATTTCTCTTAGTATATCAATATCCCATTAACGCCATCTTCTAAGTTAATTAAACATATATAAAACATAATATAAATCTCTCTTAAGATAACCGTATCCCATTATTCCCATCCCTAGATTGATTATACATATATATTTCCCCACCCTCCACCCTAACCCTCCCCCACCTCCCATTCAAACCCACCCCCCTGACTTCCTCTATACACCACTCTAATAATTCCAAACATCCCAAATATTATTTACTCTGTTCACCTATCAATCTAAGCATTCTTACCTAAAAGCTACACAGTACTTCCTAATCTAGTATTTATTCTGTATATAATCAATCCATTAAAAACCTTATAACAAACCCATCATAAACACCCACATTTTCAACCTTTTGGTTAAACATTAAAATACATACATGATAATTCTTAAAATCTAAATACCATGTCATATAACCTAACGCATTGTAGAACTTAGACCATATATCCTAACTCAAATTTGCATCCTTCCTGGTTCAAAAGGTTTGTTATTTTTCCCCTCTCCATTTGCTTAATTGCCCACTTAGCAGCACAAAAGATATAAAGATTGCTCTAGTATTTGAAAAGAGCAAAGTTACGTTCTCCTTTCACAAAGGAAACAGAGGTGGTGTAGAAAGATTTCAAATCCTATGGATTTGCAATAAATTGCAGACATATATCTCCACAACAATATAATAACAATATAAGATACTAAAACATAACAGATAACAAGTTTCTACTTAAATGCAGCAGATATGTGAAATAACAAATTTCTACTTCAATACATACATGATGATGATTTCTTAGAATCTAGATACCATCTATAAAATATAGTATAAACTTCTTCCAACAGATATTCCAAACCAAAAACGTATTATAGTAACAATCAGATCGACTGCAAATGCTCTAGTGCTATATACCTTTTGCCTTATAACTATGCCATTTAAGAGATTCAGGTCCCAAATTATATTCAACAAGACTTCTAAAATTAAAATATATAACATTAGAGATAATAAACCTTGTCCAAATCCCATATCCATTTTTCCCCCCTCAAGTCTTGATTAGAGAGTTCCGGTTCATTCGCTCGTAGGCCTTTTACATCCAAGAAAACCAGCATTGCAGAGATCTACGTATTTTTATCTAGACAAACAATTAAAACTATTAGTTGCCTTGCCTTCTCCCTCATATATCCCCTCTTAAATAACTGGCATCAATCTATTGGAGTAAACACCCATATCTGCTAAATTCTTCCTTCTGGCATTTTAATTAACCATTAGGTTACATACATAATGATAATTTCTTCGAATCTAGATACCATTAGTAAAATATATTATAAAGATTCTCCCATGAATTCTATATCTATACAAATTTAGCATTTAACTTTCAAAGTTCAACCCAAGTTTTTCCCCAGAACACCAACATGATATTAATCCTTTCCGCATCGATGTTCATAACTCCAACTCTTCAAGTCTGTTTCCATCCCTTCCATAGCCGTTTGTAATACCAGTTTAAGCAGCTGCCCCCGTGAGTATTAAAAAAAAAACCCTTTATATAAACAACCCCCGAGTGACTTTTCATCAGGATTATTAAATTCCAAAAATGTGATAGGGTAACAACCAGATCCGCTGCAAATGCTCCGGTTCCAGTTCGTTCCGTCATAAGCCTTTTCCAAATCCAAGAGAACCAGCATTGCAGAGATCTGTATATTTTTATCTAGATAGACAAATAACTGGCATCGATCTGTTGGCTAATTGCTTCTTCCTTTTATCCTTTTGTCTTTCTTAGCTCGCTGGGATTGAGACCTCCTCTGCTTCTGCGATTTCTGAATTTGTCTAGTGCTAGACCTGACTTCACATTGCTCATCTAAGTTACACATTGGTGTTCCAACAGATCCCCCTATAGCAGTCTTCGACAATTCCTCCAAAGTAGAGCTTAAAAGAGGCCCAGGAGAATCCAACTGAGTATGTTCTTCCATCTCTTTTCCAAACTGCTTCTGCTCCATCTCAATATCTTGCTCTAAAACATCCAGATCTGCTGATGTTGGTGTAGATGTACGTGGGGGCGTTGCACTTTTCTTCAGTATTTCATAATAAAAATCTCTTGCCTTGTCTATAGTATTCAAACAATACCTCGCCCCTTCATATCTGAATATAACACCCATTGGAGCATCCCACCTATACTGTATCCCTCTTTTCTTCAGCTCCACTACCAAAAATCCAAAATCCCTTCTAAACTTTAACATTGCTGGTGGTAACTCCTTGAAGACACCAATCAGATTTCCAGCTATATGAAGAGAGGAATAAGAAGACTTCTGCAAAATATCATTTCTGAGGTTTCTCTCAGTAAAATATATCACAACATCTCTCGGTAATTGCCTTTGTAATGCTATACGTGAATTTGCTCTGTAAATTTTATCAATCTTAGCGAAAATTTCACCAGGATCCATTTTTAATAATATAGTCAAAGCATCGGCAGAAACTTTTCTTAAGTCTTCTCTAGGATTGGCCATTGCTTGCATTCCCCCCCCCCCCCCCCCGATTGATCATATTTATCCTGGACCATTCTTTTGAGTTCTTTACTTTCATTAACTATGAAATTCATCAAATCTTTAAAATCCTGGGGAGTTACTGCATCAGTTTGTTCCGTTGCCATACTTTTAAGCTTTCCCAATTTTCTAAAAAAAAAACTCTTCAAAGTGTCAAAATAAGTCAGTAAAAGGTAATGCGTTTAGCTTTATAGCCCACCTCCAGCTGTCAGCCAGGGTTAAACAGAGATTGGAATCCACAAATCAGTTAACTTTCACTTTCTTTAAACTTTCATCTACATTAACGCCATTTTGAATCCTTTGTTCTAAGCCCGTGCCATACAAATTCAGCGCTACTATCGCTTAGAGAGATTCAAACTTTAAAATTAAAATACTTGCAAATGTCTTCCTTGATGGGTTGCCTGGAGCGTATTTTAAGGAGTTGTTTATGGTGTCTTGCTCCGCTAAATCCTTAGCGGAGGAGTCCAGCAGACCGGAGCTTAAAGCAGCTGAGAAGGGGGGCTCTTCTTGCCTGCACCTCAGAGGCTATAAAACCTTCTGGAGAGCTTCACAAGTGGCTCAACCCGACAGCGCGAGCTCTCTCCTAAATTCCTGAGGAGTTTGGAGTGTCCAAGGCGTTTACGATCTTTTAAAAATGCCTCTACAGGCTGCTGGGTCGGCAAGCTCGTAAAAGCCTGCCCGCGACAACCGCAGCTCAACCCGGAAGCCCTGTCATATATACTTGAATTGCCTCCTATATACTTGCATAAGATCATCTTATTATCTCCACATTAGCATATTATTGAAAGAATTACATATTTCTTGTCTTATTTACCATTGACCTTCTTTTCCTCCCTTCTTCTCTTTCTTAACATGCAGAGAGGAAACAACAGGTAAAAATAAATAAAGACCATGCAAAACAAGTCTATCTACATAATTAAATTTTATTTTGACTCTTGAAGTTGGAGGTAGCGGATTTGGTTGCTCAATAGCACTGTTAACAAATGTATTAGAACAGGATTATTCTTTCTTGCCTACTGAAATGTCACTAAATGAGAAAATTTAATTCCAGAAGTCAGCATGAGATTAAATCTGGATCCAATCCACTTATTTAAAAAGTGTCGTAAAAGTACTTTGGTATATATAAATGAATGCAAAAGTATCTACTTCCTCTTGCAGCCACATTGCAGATGGTCCTTAACTTTCTCTGGAAACTTTAAAGAACATCAGGTACTGAGGATTTAATAGTTGCCATCTGATGTAAAGTTGTAATCTGTCTCTATATAGGTGGCCATTAGAGGGTGTTTCTGTCTCTCATTGTGTATCTCATTTCTCTCCTTATATCCATAGCTGAGTGGAAATGGATTTATCTCCATGTGCATGTCTATATATTTATATATAAATCACTGTTAATTGTATAAAGGCTCTGTGTGCTATGTTTTTGCTCCTGAAAGGAGTAATGGTATGTTACAGACAATGAAAGATACATTAATTGCTGATGCAGGCAATACTCGGGAGAAGCCATAAAGACAGTGTCAGGCCTGCAGCCACGTTCCTTTTGGAACTTTGGCCTGCCGCACTTTGATGCTACTATGCTGTTTCTATAGTGGGGAAATGGGAGGGGGGAATAGTACGGAGTAGAATGTTATGTAGCCACAATAAAATTCCTTTCTAGATTGCCAAGGTCATCCTTTGTCTTGGTACTTCTGCACCTGACCAGAACTCGATGGGTGAAATTGCCAGCATGGCAGTGGAAGATTGAACCATGTGATGGATTTGTGGGTGTGGGGGCAAGATCATGAACTTTAACTTGGGGGTGGGGACAGAAGAAGCTTCAGATTTGGGTTTTCCCATAGATGTGCCAGCATGGCTCTCTTAATAAATTGGAACTTTGAGCAGCACATTGCCTTGGATTCTAATTTAATTTTGGATGCTATGTGGAATGTTGACAGACAGTGAATTATATTATTAACAGGTTATGGAATGAGGCAATAAAGGAAATGCCATATTTCCTGATGCATGAAAGGAAACTATTCTAAAGTCAGGAATGTTTGATAGCTATGCCTGGGTACATATCTCAAAAGCTACTAGGAGAAAAGGCCAGACAAAGGCCAGAAAGCTTTGGTTTGTTGGGCATGAGCCAGGAACGATGAGGTATAGATATACACCTGTTACTAAGTGAGTAGTGATCTTGAGACCTGTTAGTTTTGCAGAACAGAACAATGGGAACAAGATACATGCTAATCATGAGGTGTTCATGCCAATACAGAGGTTTAATCTGTTGGAAGATGAGACTGAGTCAGATAGAAATGTAGAAAAAGGTAGAATTTTGATAAAATGTGAAAGCACAGATGACATAGATGTAGAAAAGGAGAGACTGGAAACAGTGACACAGCTTCACATAATTCCAAGAAAGTCTGAGAGGAGTAATAAAGGTGTACCTCCTAAACAGTTTATTTGCCAGTGAAGTCAGAGCATACAGTGTTAGGTATGAACCTCAGAATTACCAGGGAATGTTGGTAATACACAAAGTTTGTAAATGTAAATAAAAGATGTAAATGTTAATGTAGTATAATGTAAACTTGTCAACATTAAATACTGTTATGTGAAAGAAGTTGTAAAGGAGAAATTAATCATCTTACACCATTGTTCTAGTGATTGTAATATAGCTGATACATTAACAAAACCTGTATCTGTTAAAAGGTACAAAGAGTATGTTAATGCATTTGGATTTTCAGCTGTACAGCTTTAAATGGAAGGAGTTTCGGGTACTGGGGAATTAATATCTGCCATCTGATGTAAGATGGTAATTGTAATCTGTGAGCTGATACAATGAGGATAATGCAAGGAGGTATCTATATATACTGTATATAGGTGGCCATTAGAGGGTGTTTCTCATCGTGTATCTCATTTCTCTCCTTGTGTCTGTAGCTGAGTGGTAAGGGATTTATTTCCTTGTGGATGTCTGTATATATTTGTATATAAACCACTATTAATTGTATAAAGGCTCTGTGTGCTATATGCTGTGTGCTATGTTTTTGCTCTTGGGTTTATCTCATAATAATAGTCATGCTGCCAAAACTCTGACAAATTAATTTAATATTCATCAAAAGTTCTCAGAAGAAGTATTTTTAAAAGGAGATTTCCATGTGCGGTTTCTCTGAATCATTTCAAAAGTAGACAGAATGTGTGAGTGAGCCATTTCCTATAATAATAATAATAATAATAATAATAATAATAACAACAACAACAACAACAACAATAATAATAATAATAATAATAATAATAATAATTTATTACATTTATAAACCGCCCCCTCTCCCCAGAGGGACTCCCCGGAGGGATATACAGGAACTCCCCTTAACCTGCCTTCCAGTTTCTGAGCTGAAGCCTTCAGTCTTCACCAAAGTTCAGTTGAGTGCATTATTTCAACACAGGAACGTTTCAGGAGATTTTCTTTAAAAATGCATGAGTGTGAGTGAGATACTCTTTAGCAACTTGGTTTCTTTTCTCTAAACAATTTTAAAGTGAAGAAGGAGATGTGGAACCAGTAAACAAATATATACAGCAGAAACTAAAACATGGAAAGGATGGGACACTACCTAATAATGTTATAACAAGTTATAACATTCTTCAAAACACAGTCAAAAATGGAAAATGATGTGGAATATGAACAAAACTTGAAGGAATAATTTCAGGGTCTCTACATAATAATTTCCAAAGATAAGGAGCAATTGAAGATAGATCTGAATATTTTAAATGTCATATATTAGGAACAACTCTAGAGACTTTTGCATGAAAAGCTGCATTTTGCCACATACACAGGGGAAACTATTTTTAAAATGTAAGTTTAATTAGCTCTTAATTCAATTAATAATATAGCATTAAATAAATAGGCTAATGCACCAATTTGCCTTTGTGTAAATATTTTTACTTGTCACTAAGTAAAACTGCTAACAAAGATGAAAACATTTAAGCAAATTATAGCAGATGATTTGACTAAAAATCTACTTTTCTAAATCTTTCCTAAATACACATGCTACATTACTATGTGAAAGTAAGCTTACCTCATTTCAATTGTCAAAAAAGAACATGTTGGAAAAAAACTTCTACATGTGCAATTAAAAATTTTTTTTTAACATGCTATTCTTCCTAAACCCAGAACTTTTTCTGTCTTTCAAATCTATAATTAATTATCAGAAGGAAAAAACTAGGAGATGAGGTTGAGTAGTATTGGACAGAGTGTTTCATTTCTTTCCCAACTCAAAAATGTTTATAATGAGTGAGATTATTCCTTAGGATTATTTGACTGAATTCAAGGACATCCTGCATCTAGGTTAATAAAATACTATCTCTGTTCATATAACAATATAGTTAGTTCCATTCCTTGGCAGTAAAACCATCTGGGAAAAATAATATCTTCAAATAAGAGACACTTGGGCTGATTTATACTAGTAGATAACTGATTAAACCCTGGACACCACAGCATAAATGGAAAAGGGGAGATGGAATAGATGCTGATTTTAAAGGTGTATATGGAAAAGCACTGTCAGATCCCTTACGTGATACTGCCATTCAATTGGGAGGTGGGAGACTTCAGGGTTAGATTACTAGCAGCACCTACAACTGAGATTTATGACTGGTTTCCTGTCCCGGAAAGATGGAGGGCCCAGCACCTCTGGATGAATGTTTATAATGGTCATGTGGGATATCTTCAGGGGTGGGTTTCTGGGGGATCGGCCAGGATCGCGCGAGCCCGATCGTAAAATTTAGAGATCCTGGCCGATCCCGTTGGACGATGGACCCGGAAGTTACGGTACTTCCGGAACACGTGGCTCGCTCCGTCAAAACCTCCGTTTGAAGCTCTTTCTCTGTTGGGGCGGCTGGGGGGGGAGTTCGCACAGGCTAGCGCGCCTGCCTTCCACCGCCCCTAGCCTGCCAGGCTTCAAAACTAAAGGGCGGGGGCCGGGCCTTGAAGCTCTTTCGTTGTTAGCATGGCTAGGGGGGGCAGCGGAAGGCATGCTAGGTGCGCGAAGGCCCCCCCGCCCTCCCCAGCCGCGCCAACAGGGAAAGAGTTTCAAGGCCCGGCCTGGGCCCTTTAGTTTTGAAGCTGCCAGGGCCGGGCTGGGCCTTTCGCGCTTGGCGCGAATGCAGAGGCTTGGGGGGCTTCGCGCCGAGCTGAGCCAAGCGCGCCCGGCTGGAGCGCACGAGCCACCCGCGAGCGCCATGGCGAGCCGGCGTGGGGGGCGCTGCTGCTGTCGCTGCTCCTGCTGCTGCTGTGCGGGCCGGGGGTGCGGGGGTCCCGGGGCGCCGACAAGCAGAACAGCCTCCGCAGGACAGCCAGCGGCGTCTACCAGGGCGCCAGCGGCCTCCTGGGCGAGGAGAACGTGCGCGCCCTGCAGAAGGTGAGCGGCGCCCGGAGGGTCCCGGGCAAAGGGGAGGGAGGGAAGGGGAAGAGGAGGGGTCTGGGGAGGGAGGGGGGTCTGGCCTTGTGGGGGGGGAAGGGGTGCAGAAGGGGGTCCCCGACTTTGGCGTGGGCGGCCAGGAGGGAGATTGGGGAGGTCCGAGTGAGTGGCCGACTGGCCGGCGGGCGGGTAAGGAAAGCTGCTGCGCGCCCCAAAAATCCTCTGGCTCGCTTGCTCACTCACCCATCGGACGCCAAGTTCCTTCGTCCGGTGGATGGGTGAGAGAGCGAGCGAATAAATACAGCCAGCGGGCTGGCGGGCCAGTCAGGCTACTTCCTGGAGCTGAGGAGGTTTGTGGGGGGGGAGACAGACACACAGAGAGACAGGGAGGGAGGGGGGAACCAGAGAGTGACAGACACACACAGAGAGACAGAGAGTGGGAGGGAGGGAGAGAAAGATAGACAGAGACACAGAATGAGTGATTTAAGTGCCTGAATGCGAGACACACACACACACACACACACACACACAGAGTGACAGATGGGCAAACAAAGGAGAGAGAGACACAGAGAGAGAAAGATAAAAAAGAAGGTGGGAGAGAGAGAAAGAAAGAGAAAGAAAGACAGACAGAGAGAAAGAGAGAAAAAAGAGAGACAGAAAGGAAAGAAAGAGAAAAAAGAGAGAGAGAAAGAGAGAAAGAAAAGAGAAAGAAAGAGAGAAAGAGAAAGAGAGAGAGAAAGAAAGAAAGAGAGAGAAGGAGAGAGAAAGAGGGAAAGAAAGAAAGAAAGAAAGAGAAAGAGAAAGAAATAAAGAGAGAGAGAAAGAGGGAAAGAAAGAAAAAATGAGAGAGAAAGAGAGAGAAAGAGGGAAAGAGAAAGAAAGAGAGAAAGAGAAAGAAATAAAGAGAGAGAGAGAAAGAAAGAGGGAAGTAAAGAAAGAGACAGAGAAAGAAAGAGAGACAGAGAAAGAGAGAAAGAAAGACAGAAGGAAAGAAAGAAAAAGAAAGAGAGAGAGAGAGAGAGAGAACTTATGACCACAATTACGCCCAAAAGTTTGGTTGCTAACCAAGACCATTGTTAAGTGAGTTTCACATTTTCCAAATTGGCCACTCCCACCCGGTCACATGGCCGGCAAGCCACTCCCACCCGGTCACATGGCCGGCAAGCCACTCCCACCCAGTCACATGGCCAGCAAGCCACAGAACCTGTTCCAAAAATTTTGAAACCCACCCCTGGATATCTTACTCTAATGTCAAACTAGAGATAGTCATGGGAATGTGGAGTTTATTTGACTCTCAAGGCAGAAGAGTCAAGGGAACATTTTCACACTTGTGTATTGGCCGGAATCTGCATTCTGACAGAGGGGAGGGGTCATTATCAATTAAATCCCACTTGCATAGCCTAAAGGCTGTCAGATGCTGCTTTGCCTCTAATGGTTATCATTCTGCTTAATTAAAGGATCCTTTTGAAATAATCTGTTTCAAGAGTCTTTACTTTCTTATGTTAGAAGAGAAGCCTTTACATACAATGCTTCCACTGTCAATTTCATCTTATTTAAAGTTCTTCAGATAAAAGTAGTAAGAGAATGTTTTGCTTTCAAATATTATTAGTTTTTTTGTGAATAAATAAAGTTCTCCTTCTGTGAATAAGAATCTTTTGAGCTTGCAATTAATACTTTGCACAATGTAGTAAGAATTGAGTAATTGTTTTCCAAAATTGAGAGATGAGCAATTAGGGTTTTCAATATCAGGGGGAAAAAGCAAAAAGCAAAACCATTTACTGATGTCAATTTACAACAATTTTCTATTTGTATGCTTTTTCACCTGTCAGATTTGTTATGAGTCTGACCCGTAGGAATAGATTCCTTCCTTATTTAGACATAAAATGTTATTTCAGCATATTGTAAAAAAAGAGAGACAAAAAACTTGACAGCCATCAAAACCTGCTAGAAAAAAATATAAAACAGGATCTTGTCAGAAAAATATTCAGCAAGGGAGATTAGCTCAAATTAGCAGATTGCTAAATCAATTGATTCCTTCAAGGTATCTTTATTTGGGTCACCATGTCCCAGAAAACCCTGAAAAACTTTACAATTATTCATAACCTAGACATTTTTGGACTAGTTAACTTTTGCCTGAAACTGCCTTATAGTTATGATTTCTGTTGTACCAGTACAGAGGATGGCACTGTAATAATACAAAAAAAAAGTGAACTAAATATATAAAGTGTGGATCACTTTTGAGGAGTTCAGGGAAATGAAATACAGGAGATCTTGAAGGAAAATTGGAAGAAGATGAAGAGTGAATCTCACCAACTACAAATAAGAACCCATGCTAGAGATTATATCATGGTGATAAAGATAGTGAAACATTTCTTTTTTGGTTGAAAAAAGTTTTATTGGTTTTAACAATTTTTAACAGGAAAGGGATAGGTAAGGTATCAGATAATATTTTGGAGCTTCCACAACGGGTTTGATGACCGCCTCCGGGTCTTCGTACATATTCCATTAAAAAAGAAAAATTATCAAAAGGAAGGGGTACATACATTTTAAAATCATAAATTTTCATATTATTTTATGCATTCAATTACTTTATACTATTGACACCCGTGCAGGAATTGCCATCATAAAAAAAAGAAAATATAACAAGTTATTTATGCGATCTGAGCCTCTTTGCTATAGTCTCTTCCTCCTCCCCCCCACCATCAGGCGGATCCGTGGCCCCTCCCGTTCCCATCTCATCATCATCCAGGATTGAGGAATGTTTTTTAAGAAAATTATGCGCCTCTTCAACTGTTTTAATTCTAACTCTTCCCCCCCCCCCCCAGAATACCAGCATCCCTTCGGGCATCAACCACTTGAACCACACCCCCTTTTAAAACAATTTTTTAGTTAAGAAAGAATAATTCTTTCTTATATCTCTTATTTTCTTTGGGATCTGCTTCAATATGGCCACCTCGTTTTGCTGATACATCAAAGGACCCACTCTTTGCGCTCTCAGTATCTCCTCTCTCGTTGACCTTCTTATAAATTTAATATGTATCTCTCTGGGTACCTCATTTATTCTGGCAAATGGTGAGTAAATTCTATAAATCAAATCAATGTCCCCCAAATAAATTCCTTATCTTTCTTAATGTAATCTGCTAGCATAGTAGCCATCACCTCTTTTAAATTTTCATTCGGTAGTTCAGGAACATTCTGAAATCTTAAAAAAAAGACATACGTTCAAAATCAATTTTAGACATTTGACCAGTAATATCTGAAAGTTCTTTCTTAAAGTCTTTTATCTCTTCCTTCATCTCAACCGCCCCCCCTTCCAGCCCCACAATTTTTTGTTTATTATTTGTTATTTCTCTTTGCGCCTCCAATAATTCCAATCTTGTGCTTAAATTGTCTTTCCGGATTTGTTGCATTTCATTCATAATCCTCTGAAACATTTCCTCTACATTTAATGGCTGAGAACTTGGTAACTTAGGATCCTCAATTTCTGTTTCCTTCTGAAGCATTGCTGAAATCTTTGATTGAGAGGATGGACTGGGTCTTGTAGATGTTGGAGCAGAACTCGATTTCAATAGGGGTTTCCTCGAAGCCATAATTAAAGTTTTAAATGTCAGTGCGTAGAGAAAAGAAAAGGGAAGAAAAAATGGCGCTGTTGGGCGGGCAGTCTGTGAAGTCCGAGAGCAGCTGGAATTCAAATTAAATTTGCAACATCCAGAGAGAAAAAGGGAGAAAAAAAGGAAAAAAAACTTTCCAAACAGGAGCAGAAGGTTTCACGAAGGAGGAGAACACCGAGAGACACAGGAGAAGTCCTTTTCTTATATATTTTGAAATTAGTCTAGTTCTGTTAAAATAGAGGAATGCTTACTCTCAGAGAAGAAAAGTTCTGTCCTGGGAACAAAGAAAACACCTTCTTTCCGCCTTGCCGGCAGGGTGGAAAAAATAGAAGTCGAAACAATCAGTTTAAAATGTAACGAGACTCAGGATACATTGTTTAACAGCAATCCCTTCTTTAACAAGCAGTTTCCTTTTCCAATAAATCAGACGGAAGTTACTTTCGCTTTCTCCGCAGTGCGGGATTCTTTCACACTGCCGCTTTAATTCCAGGGGGGGTTGTTTCCAACTCCCCCCCTATCTCTCTTTTCCTCACTTTGAATGCAAAAAACAGTCCAGATAAGGCACATACCAATTTTCTAATCCGGAGCCCCGGCGCAGCCATTCAGCCCTGAAGTTTCAGCTCCTTTAGACATCCTCCATGTTCCAGCTCCTTCGGCGAAAGGGAAGCTCCCCCCGCGAAAGTTCCTCAGCCCCTAGGGCGAGGCAGCAGTCCCCCGACAGCCGTCGAGATGGGGGCCCGCCGCAAGCCGCCCATGCAGAGGGGGGGATTTTAAAACTCTCCCCCCCACGCCCAAGGGCGCAGCTGAGGCAACACAGCGGCGGACGTGAAGGATCCACGTCCGTCCGCGTCCGAAGCCGGAAACGATCTGAGTGAAACATTTCTTCATTGTTGTCATGTCTACCTAAAACTCCCTAATAATCCTGTTTAAAGTTACTCGCAAAGGACTGAACAAGATTCTCTGTTTCGCCACCTGTTAAATTCACCTGTTAATTCAGGTTAAAATTGTCCAGGGGATAAACTGTAATTGAGTCCATGCAGTGCTGTTGGTTTCCCTGAATGAAGGGTAGTACCTGCAGCTTTGAAATATTGTCCATCCTTTTAATTCTCCCTTAGGGAAGATTTTAAACAGCATTGCCAGTTTTCAGTCAGGTTTCAACCTAGGGTTCTGTTTGGAGACATTAGTCCATTTGATGATGAGCACAATGGCGTTTGTGAATCTACCTTGGTGCTCCTTGATCCCTTAATGATTTTTAATACTATTAATCATTATATCCTTCTGGACTGGCTTCAGGAGTAAGGGGTGGAAAGTCCCACTTTCCATTCTCCATAGCCAGTTTCATTTGGTGGTGATATGTGGTGACAAATCATGCCTGTGGAGTATACAGGATTCAAAGTTCTTTTTTAAAAAAATATTTATTTTCCATTTAAAAAAATATAAACATTTCATCTCTCCTTAAGCAGTGTGTCATCTGGGTACAAATATTTCTGGGCAACATCCTTTCACAAATTATATACATTGCACAATTATGCCATGTGTAACTCTTCATTTTCTTCATAACATGAAGAATACAATAAAAATACAATAACAACATTAAACATGATTATTCTGATTATATTCATGTTATCAGTTGCCATTTTATTCTTATGTCTATCTTAATGTGTTTTCAATTCTTCGGGTTGTCTTCTTCCTTTATTTCCAATTTCCTGTTTTATTTTCTAACCATTGGTAAAATGCTTCCCATATCATATAATATTCAGTTTGTTCCTTCTCCTTAATTGCTAGTGTTAGTCTATTCATTTCTGCACATTCTAATATTTTCCTAATCACCTTCTCTTCATTAGGAATTTGTTCACTTTTCCAATATTGTGCAAATACAATTCTAGCTGCTGTTAATACATGAATAATTAAATATATATTTTTTTTGTTATAAGTTTCAGGCAAGATCCCCAACAAAAATATTTTTGGTATAAACTCAATAGGTTGTTATCATCTTTTTCAACCATATCTTTATTTTTGTCCAATACTTCTTTGCTTCTCCACATGTCCACTACATATAATAATAATGAAGGTGTATATGTTTGGAATTACTAGGGTTGCATATAGCGGAAGTCACGGGGTGGGGAGGGTTAGGGAGGATATGGGAGGGAACTATACTGATATTTGATTCATGTATTTCTGGTTGAAAGAGGGGGGGAAGGGATATAATTGTACCTGATGTATGTTTTTTTATCTTGGGGGAGGGGGGGTAAAAAAGAAGGGGGGAAAATTTGTTGGTTGAAAAAAAATTTCAATAAAAAAAATGAAGGTGTATATGACTCAATATGAATCAATATTGGCTTCTGCTTATATTATTGTATGCTAGCAGAAATTAGTTGTTTTGTAGCATAGCAAATTGTAACATTAATACTGGACAGCAAATGTTATCTCACTGCTGCATCTCACTTCTATTCTTGGCTTCAAAGCTTGGCACATTTTTGAAATCGAATAGAAGAAATTGTTACACACGAATATCAAACTGTATAGATAAAGGAACCAAACTAGGGAATTTTCCTGTCTGATAAATCCTTAAAGTATTCTGCCGAAAAGCAACTTGGCAAAGGGGGAGGGGGGGTAACAAGGCTATAGGAATACTCTACAGATAAGATAGACAGAGACAGGAGTTTGAACAAAAGAATGCTTTAAAGATCACGTTTGTAATGAATCTTTGTCTCTGATTGGATAAACTTTATTTCTATCTGCCTAAAATGTATATAATACTCTGAGACACTCTTCCAGGGTGTGGCTATTCCTTACATGCTTTTGTTTGTATGTTTTGGATATAGTTTTGTCACCCAGCTTTTGATATGGCCATAAATAAAAGCTGATATTTTTTGCAAGCCTCGTCTCGAGTTTCTCTCTTTGACATCTCAGTGGCTCAGGAAAAACTGCTGGAACCTTACATTAAGATCCAGGTATCTGGTGGTAACATTTAGTTGATTTGTCTTTAAACATCTTTGTCAACCTCACTGGTGGAAGATGCCATCTATAAAACATCTTATATAAATTCTCTTTATATGCAGTTGACATTGTTAATTTATAATTCCTGTCCCATGGTTTCTGCCATTTATTTAGTTTTATTGTATAACCAAAATTTTTCACCCATGCTATCATTGTCTCTTTTACTTGTTCCTCTCCTAGCTTTCACCCAATAAATAATTATACAGTTTCTTTATTGATCTTTATTCTGTTTCTGTTAGGATTTTGTCTAATTCTGTTTTATAAAAACCCTGTGATTTTGCATCTTTCTCATATATAGAATGTGTCTGCACCTGTGCCTACCATGTTTTATTTATTTATTTATTTATTTAACTTGTCAACATTTACAAGGTAACATGTATTATTATAGACATGGACATTATCTCAAGAGATTGGTACAAATAGATGGATATAAATAAGTATAACATAACACATAAAATAAGTACATATCAATGGGGAAATAGGATAAGGATGGTAGGCACACAGGTGCGCTTATGCATGCCCCCCTTAGGTATCTCTTAGGAAATGTATGAGGTCCACGGTGGATAGTTAAGGTTAAAGATATGGGGGTTTGAGAAACTAACAATGGAATCAGGTAAAAGTTCCAGGCATTGACCACTTCTATTGCTGAAGTTGTATTTTCTGCAATTGAGTTTGGAGCAGTTTATTTTTAGTTTATATCTATTGTTTGCCCATGTATTATTGTGGTTGAAGTTAAAGTAGTCATTTACAGGTAGAACTTTATAGCCAATAATTTTTTGTACTATGCTTAGGTTGGAACATAAGTGGCATAGTTCGAGGGCTAAAATTTCAAGCCTTATGGCATAAGGTATTTTATTGCGAGCAGAGTTAAGTAGTCTTCTTATGAAATACGCCCCTCTGCGCCTTCTCTATTGTATTAATGTCCAATATACAGTGTGGATTCCAGGCAGGTGAGCAGTATTCAAGGATTAGTCTGGCAAAGGTTTTGTATGCCCTAGGTAGCAGTATAGTTACCAGAGAAAAAAACTTCATTAAATAAGGTTGACAAATCTTAATGCCTTTTTGGCAATGTTGTTACAGTGAGCTCCGGGGCTTAGATCTTTTGAGATGAGTACTTCTATGTCCTTGGCAGAGTGTGAGTCATCTATTATGTCACATCCATCCAGTTTGTATTTGGTGTTCTGGTTTTTGTTGCCAATGTGTAGGACAGTGCATTTGTTAGCAGAGATTTGGAGTTGCCAATTGTTTGACCATTGAGATACATAGTCAAGGTCATTTTGTAGGGTGGTAGTATTGTCTGTATTGTAAATAGTTTTACATTGTCAGCAAAGCTGCTTATAATATGATTGCCAAGGTCATTTATGTAAAGCAGAAAGAGTGTGGATCCTAATGCACTGCCTCGAGGGACACTACTGTTAACTGGTGCAGGGTTTGATGTCTTTGTACCTAACAATATTTCCTATATTAATAACATTTGGGTGAATCAGTGCTTCCATTATTGAAAACCAGACCGGTATTCTCAAATAATGTTGTTCTTTAGTTTTCTCCTATACCAATATTAGTGCATTTCTTATATAATGTCTCTGAAAATATCCATGTATCTTATTTTTCCCATACCACAGAAAAGCATGCCACCCCAGGTTGTAAATCATATCCTTCCAAAATCAATAGTCTTGTATTCCTCAATACAATCTATTCTTTCATCAAATACCACAGGCTGGTAATACAATTCCCAGTAACCCAAACCCTCCTCTGCTTCTTATATCTTGCATCATTTTCAGGCCAATTCTTGGTTTTTTTCCCCTTGCCAAATATATTTGTATATTATTTTATTAAGTTCCTCAAAGAATCCCCCCCTCAATTTTCCAGAATTGTTTGGAATAAGTACAATAATATTGGCAATATGTTCATTTTAATAGTTGCTACTCTTCTTACAGTAATAATTGTAGGTCTATTTGAATTTGTTTCAATTACTTATAATAATTATCTTCTTTGATTTTTACACATCTTGCCATCAACTGGATCCCTAGGTACTTAACTTTCTTTACAATCTGAATGTCTATTCTCTTTGTTAACTCTATTTTTTGCTTATCCGTAATGTTTTTAACTAAAATATTTGTTTTCTCTTTATTTATTTTCAAACCTGCCATTTCTCTATATTCTTCTATTTTTCTTATTAATTTAGGTTCTATAACTAGTGGATCTTCCACAATAAAAGTTAGATCATCTGCAAACGCCTGTAATTTGTACTGTTCCTTTTTAATCTTCATACCTTTATCTCTATATCTTGTCTAATGTTCCTGTTTAATACTTCCAATGTCAATATAAAAAATAATGGGGACAGGAGACATCCTTGTCTTGTACCTTTCTTAATGCTAACATATCTCCATTTACCATTATTTTTGCTGTTTGCTTATGGTACATCGCCTTGACCATATTAACAAATCTCTCCCCAAAGTCCATCTTTTTTAGCTGAATTAACATACATTGCCAGTTCACATTATCAAATGCTTTCTGTGCATCTAAGAAGATCAATGCCATTTGCTTCTCTGGATGTGCTTCATAATACTCCAAAGTGTTCGAGATTATTCTCATGTTATCTTTAATTTGTCTCTTAGGTTAAAAAAAACTATTTTGGTCTGGATGTATACATTGATTTAAAAATCACTTTAGCCTTTCTGCCATTATTGAAGCAAATATTTTATAATCCGCATCAACAAAGATATTAGTCTGTAGTTATTTATTTGTTATAAATCTGCCTCTTGTTTCGGTATAAGGGTAATATATGCTTCAATCCGTACATTCGGCACCTTTGCTTCTCACAAAGTTCATTAAATAATTCCAACACTGGATTACACAAAATTTCTTGCAGTTCTTTATACAATTCTGCTGGTAAGCCATCTGGTCCTGGTGTCTTCCCATTCTTTTGCCTCTTAATTGCTTCTGTTAATTCCATCATTGATATACGTTCATCTAACCTTGCTTTGACTGATTCAGGTATTTTAGATAGCTCTGTTTTTTCTAAATATTGTCTTATTTTCTCTTCTGATATTGACTCCTGATTGTATAAATTCTTGTAGTAACTTTAGATCACTTTCTTCTTATCCTCATTTTGGTAGTAAGTTTTCCCATAATTGTCCATTAACTTATCTATCAATTTCTTTTCTTTCTCTTTTTTCAGTTTCTTAATGGTTTATTCACATTTTCAAAAAAAGTTTTGTTTAGCACTTTAAATTTTCCTTGCTTTATCCATAAAAGTTTAGTTTATGTTTCATTAAGTCCTTTTGATTCTTTATATCCTTTTATGTGTATCTTTTTGTAGTTCTATTTCTAGCCTCTTATATTCTTCTTCTAACATCCTCTGATTTTGTTTCCTTTTCCTCTTTAGTTTTCCTCCTCATGTTATAGCTAAACCTCTAATATGTGCCTTAGCTGTGTCCCATACATTTTGTAGCGATGATTCTTCTTTTCTTTAAAGAAAAAGTCTAGTTCTTTCTTCATGAATTGAATACATTTTTTCCTTTTAATATTTCTTGATTCAATGTCCATCTCAGTAGTCCTTCCGATATAACTTTTATTGGGTTGTGATCTGCCCAGTTACTTATTTCTATACTAATTTCTTGAACATTAGCTTTCAGTTCCACCATCATTCATATCATATCTATGCTTGGCTAGGACATGTGTCTATTTGAATAAAATGAATATCGATTTTCTTTGGGATGCATTTCTTGCCAAATATTTTGGGTGGCTAGTTCTTCTGCCATTCTGAAGAAGGTCTTTGGGAGTATTTCCCTTTTTTTTGCTTCCCTTTCTGGTTTTATAGTCCATTTCTTATCTACAATTGCATTAAAATCTCCCAAAATACATATATAATCATACTCCAATTCTGTTATTTTTTTGTGAAGTTTCCCATTAAAATCCTCTTGATTAACATTTGGTGCATATATTGCTACTAAAAGTATCCATTTGTTATACATCATTATTTTCACCATCAAAATTCCCCCTTCCTCATCCATAAAATTTGTTTAGTGTTTATTGTCTCTTTTATATATAGGGCTATCCCCCATCTCTTTTGTAATGATAAAGAAGTGTATAACTTCCCAAGTTTGGGATATTCCAATACTTTCAAATGTTGTTTTTTAATGTGAATTTCTTGCAGACAAATTATATTTTATTTTATTTTTTTTAGTCTATGAAAAGTCCGTTTTCTTTTTATTACCAAATTCAGTCCATGTATGTTCATTGATATTAATTTAAGTTCTTTTTTTATATTGAAAAAGTTTTATTGAGTTTACATTTTTTGTGGGGTAGGGTAAGGGTTACATAGAAATTTTGAGAGTAGTCACGTCAAAGTCGTCGGCTCCTCCGGTACCTCAAGTTACATTATTAAAAAGAAAGAAAAAAAAATTTCACATAACACTACAAGCTGGGAGCAAGTACATATTCCTAAATTTTTCAATTATATACTGTCAGTCAATTACAAAAATCCAGATTACAAATATCATACAATATTACTCAAAAAAAAAACAAGGGCAAAGTTATTTTTTAGATCTAAGTCTCTTGGCAATTGTATCTTCCCCCTTCTCCCCCGGGCCCCCAGCGGACGGGGCCATGGCTCCCCCTGCCCCCCCTGGATCTTCTCCCAGGACAGAGGAATGTTTTTTAAGAAAGGCTTCCGCCTCAGCAACTGTTTTAATCTTCACTCTACCTCCTTCCCAGAACACCAGCATCCCTTCGGGTATCACCCACTTGAACCAGATCCCATGATCAAACAATGTTTTAGACAAGAAGGAAAATTTCCTTCTAGCTTCTCTAATCTTTCTTGGAATCTGCTTCAAGATGGTAACCTCCTTTTGTTGGTAAATCATAGGACTCCCTCTTTGCGCCTTCAAGATCTCCTCTCTGGTTGACCTTCTAACAAATTTTACATGTATCTCTCTGGGTACTTCATTCATCCTGGCATATGCAGAATTTATTCTGTAGACTAGGTCAATGTCCCCTCTGATCTCATCTTTAGGTTTATGTAAATAGTCTGCAATAATTGTACTCATAAGATCAGGGAGACATTCACCATCCATCTCAGAAACATTCTGAAATCTCAAAAAATATGTCATCCTTTCCATATCTATCCTAGTCACGTGCCCATTTATTTCCACAACCTCATTAGAAACATTTTTAATCTGTCCCTTAGCCCCCTCCAGCCCCCCTTTCAATTCTTCATTCTTCTGTGTATTCTCAAGCACTTGTTTTCGAGTGTCCAATAATTCCTTTTTAAAGTTGACATTTTCTGCCCTCTGGGCCTTAATTTCTAATACCAAATTTTGTATAACAGATTCAAGGGCAGTCATTCTTTGTTCAAGGCGTGCCAGCGTTTCTTCTTGTGCCATGTTTAGCTGTTAAAATCCATGCCAATAAAATGGCGTTTTTAGGGTGGGGCTGGTAGGCAGATCAGGAGTCCAAAGTTCTTAAAGTTGTATAGCTGCAAAATTCAGAAACCAGTAGAGAAACACTTTTCCAACTCCATAGGTATAATAACGAAGGCAATCCAGAAAGGAGAACACAAATCCAAAAAAAGAAAATTCTTCATCAATAATTAGAGGAAGTCCAAATCACAAAGAGACACTGGTAATTTTCCATAGGTCATAGTCAGTCGGGGACAAAGAGAAGCCATCCTCCGCCCAAACTCAGAGCCCGAGGGAGAAAGCGGTTAAAAAGCAAAAAAGAAACTGTTTCAGCCAGACCTAGAGACATAATTGCAACAAGCCGCAAAGTACTTTCCCTTGTTAAAGACCATCCAGATTAAAAGTTTCCGATTCCTCTCAACGAGGCATTTCCGAGTGCCGCTTTTAGTCCAAGGGGGTTTTTTTGGAAACAAACACCCCCCTCCAGTCCCTTTCAGCCCGGCTGACAGTACAGGAAAAAAAGTTTTAAACGCTCACTCTCCGCTCGCAGCTGAGGTCCCGAAAAGCCTCCCGACTCTTCCGATCGTCTCTCTTCATGGAATTAAATGGTGCCGCCAACCTTTGGCGAAGGAAAAACCCCCCGCAGCATGTCCTCTTCCGCCTAAGCTGAGGAGCAGGGTCGCTCGCCCCACTGCCATGGGGGGGGCTTCCCTGTCAAGCCGGCTTTACGGGAGAAGCCCCAAACAAGGGGCTTCTCGCCCCCGTGGGGGGGCAGGAAAAGGAACAAAGCGGCGAGCGAACCCTAAGTTCGCCCGTCGCCGCCGGAGCCGGAACTGGAAGCCCGATATTAATTTAAGTTCTTCTTCCATGATTATTTGTAGATGGGATTTTCCATTCTTGTTATTCTCTTGGTTCTTTTGCTCTTGCCCCCTCTCTATTTCCTCTCAATCTCTTTTATCTTCTTGTTGCGCAAACCTCTTTTTTATTGCTTCTTCTTCTTGTTTTACTTCTCCTTTGTCACTTATACTTATTTCCCCTGGCAGTCCAAAATATTATTCATAGAATTGTTCTATAGAATCCAATCTGTGTCTTTCCTCCAGGCAGGTCACCAATATTCCCTCCATCTAAAATTTACTCCATGTTTCATTAATTGTTTTGTTAAAAACTGGTATTCTTTGTTTTTATCTCTTACTCTCCTCAGAATCTGTTTTAATACTTCAGTTTCCTTCTTATTGTCAACATTCCAGCATTTCCATGTGGATTATCAGACTGCCCTAATGAAGTGAAAATTCTTGACATTCCTGTGGTTGGAAAAGGAATCTCAGGATGACCTGTGACTGCGCATGCATAGATTTACTTTTGATGCTAATTGGGGAACGTGATTTATGACAGGTAGAGGGGAGGGGACATAGGGGGGTAAAGTTCAGAAGCCATCAAATAACTTTCATTCTTGGCTACACAGAAGCTCAAGCCAGATGTTAATCCTAATAAATGGATGTATTTTGAACTTTATCTTGAGATCGTGAATTAATTGGGGTTTTATCTTGGGAACTTCACAGATAGCCAAGAATGAATCCCCCCTCCCCCCCCCCCGGTGGGTTTCCTGAAGTCCGACTCTCTGAGCACTCCCTTCCAATCTTGGGACCGCACGCAGAGAAAAATCAGGCAACAAGAGATTGATTACAGCTGAAGGTATGCCTTTCTCAGAAGCAGATGCAAGAGAAGATAAGTACTGCTGGAAAATCCCTTGCCCTAGCCCCCAGACACAGGAAAGAGTCTCAAGCAAGCTAGCAAGGGTGGACTGAAGGTAGGACTGGATACAAGCCAGGCTCCCCAAACCCCTGATGGAACTCCTGGAGAGTGCAATAGACCAACAGAGTGAGGTTTTTAAATGGACCATCCTGGCTGATGAGGATCCATCATGCTGCCAAACAGAGAGGGAGGAGATATCTAATTCTGTTGAGGGGAGGAGATGCAGATTGGAGCAGAGTCACCCCCCTCCACCCAACAAAAGGAGAAGGAGTCCGAGACTGAAACCAAGGCCCCTCCCACACAACAGGCAAGCAGCCCAGAGCAGGAAAACCCCTCCCTCCCTCGAAACTAGAGGAGAGGAAGACGGCCAGCCATATCAGGCACAAGCATACTGAGGCCGACAGGAGGAGGGAAGGGCAATGCTGATTGAACCGCCCCAGTTCAGAGGGAAATTTGATGGAGACTCAGACAATTTAGCCCTATTCCTTGATTCAGCTGAGGCCCACCTGGAATGCTATGGACACCTCTACTCATCCCCCAGAGCCATAGTGAATGCTATCGCAGAGGAACTGGAGGGAGAAGCAAGGGAATGGCTAGCAGCTCTTCACAAGAGGAGAGCCCCCCAACTGCAAGATGCAAAGGATTTCCTACAACTGCTAGAGGCCAGATTTGAGGGGGTGGAGGAGGACCTGTGTGCAGAGGATGAGCTCAGCGACCTAAAGCAGAGGGGCCGCCCCATTAAAGAGCACATCCGTGAATTTAGGAAAGTCATTGGAAGGCTACCCCCTTTACCAGAGCGTCTGTTAGGCTCGGGGCCTAGTTATATGCGAGACCGCCTCCTGCCCCATACATCCCTTAGACCGATACGCTCCCACAGAGAGGGCCTTCTCAGGGTGCCGTCGGCCGGACAATGCCGACTGGCGACACCCAGGGGAAGAGCCTTCTCTGTGGCGGGCCCAGCCCTTTGGAATGACCTACCCCCTGAATTACGTACCATCACCGACCTCCGCCTCTTCCGCCAATGTCTTAAGACATATTTGTTCCAACAAGCCGGCCTAGCCTAACCTCCCATGAGGACTTTTAGGTAGTTTTAAATTGGGTTTTTAAAATTTGGTTTTAGCGCAGGATAGGTTTATTTAATAGTTTTTTAAATTATATTTATTGTATTTTGTATGTTTTTAAATTTTCCTGTGCGCCGCCCTGGGTCCTTTGTGGAGAAGGGCGGGATATAAATTTAAATAAATAAATAAATAAATAAATATTTTTTCAGAACAAGTATGGACCACCAGATTTCCCAGGTAACTGCGTACTGCAACGTCCCAAAATCAACTCGCTGAGTGGTTCCAAGTAGCAAAGAGAGTTGACAATGGGCTGCGCACTAATGACACGAGAAAGCAATCAAGGGCAAAAGAGAGAGGTCAACTTGACCTGAGACTGCCCTGCCGGCAGGGAACCACAGCACCACCGCGGGCTCTGAGACCAACCCTCCCTCAATGTCCCCTGAAATACTACAGAGGCGGGGGAATGGGCCACATGGCAACTGCATGCCCAACCCCAGCCCCAAAACCAAGGTCAGACCCACCACCCAGGACACAATCAGAACAAGGCCCTAAACGAACCACCAACACGTCTGGGAAAGCCCTCCAAGCTGCAAAGGCCCCTTCCTCCTCAAGCCAAAGTGGTGGAACCTCAAGCAACAACAACCAGTCACCCGAATTATATGACAGCGAAGATGAGGGAGAAAATGACCCAATGGTGAGTGAATCAATTTACCCTTTCCTTTTCCCAATAGGCCTCACAGCCCCAAAAACAGGAAAGCAGGGGGATTTTCAAGCCCTAGTAGGCTCAGGCTGCACTAGGTGCTTGATCAACTTAACCACAGTTCAGAAAATAGGGATTAGAGCAAAATGACTGGCCCACCCAATCCGGTTCGAGAAGGTTGACAGGTCCCTAATGGGAAGAGGTGGGTGAAGCGCAAGTTAAGGGGATTTTTAGTTAGTTTTTTAATTCGGGTTTTAGGGGGCTCCAGGTTGGTGGGGAGGTTCATTCAATCTGGCTCAATCGGGAATACTTCTAGGCCAGCCGGCGGCTTCGATATGGAGGCTAGACATGGGGAGGGGGGTGAGGGCCAATTAAATAGAGGGCCTTTCCATCAGGACGGTCCTGGGGAGGGGTAGGTATGGCGGGAGCCGGAGATCATATCACATGTCGGGGGGCATACCCGCTGTTTACAGGCGGTCGCCTGCCCCAACCCCCTGAGCTCCCCTCGCAATCTAGGAGGTCAGGGATCACAGAGCCAGGGCCCTAGGCTGATTTTTTTTTAATTTAAATTTATATCCCGCCCTTCTCCACAGAGGACCCAGGGCGGCGCACAGGAAATTTAAAACATACAAAATACAAAAGATAAATATATAATTTAAAATAAATTTTAAACAATCCTATCCTACGCTAAAACCAAATTTAAAGTACCCAATTTAAAACTTCCTAAAAGTCCCCATGGGAGGTTAGGCTAGGCCGGCTTGTTGGAACAAATATGTCTTTAGACATTGGCGAAAGAGGCGGAGGTCGGTGATGGTGCGTAATTCAGGGGGTAGGTCATTCCAGAGGGCTGGGCCCGCCACAGAGAAGGCTCTTCTCCTGGGTGTCGCCAATCGGCATTGTCCGGCTGACGGCACCCTGAGAAGGCCCTCTCTTTGGGAGCGTATCGGTCTAAGGGATGTATGGGGCAGGAGGCGGTCTCGCATATAACTAGGCCCCAAGCCATGGAGCGCTTTAAAGATGGTCGTCAAAACCTTGAAGCGCACCCGATAGGCCACAGGAAGCCAATGCAGCTCGTGCAGGGTCGGTGTTATGTGGGAGCATCTAGTGGCTCCCATAATTACCCGTGCGGCTGCATTTTGGACTAACTATAGCTTTCGGGTGCACCTCAAGGGAAGCCCCATGTAGAGAGCATTACAGTAGTCGAGTCGGGACGTCACGAGAGCTTGAGTGACTGTGCGAAGGGCAGCCCAGTCCAGTAAGGGGCGCAATTGGCGCATCAGGCATACCTGATGAAACGCCCCCCTGGCCACGGCCGCCACATGGTCCAGCGGCTTCATATATGTGTTAAACAGGAGGGGCGAGAGGACCGACCCCTGAGGAACCCCACATAAGAGAGGCCTCGAGGTCTACCTCTGCCCTCCCGTCAACACATATTGTGACCAACCAGAGAGGTAGGACGAGAACCACCACGGAACGGTGCCTCCCAGCCCCAACCCCCCCAGTTGGTGCAATAGGATACCATGGTCGATGGTATCGAAAGCCGCCGAGAGGTCTAATAGGACTAGGATAGAGGAATAACCTCTATCCCGCGCCCTCCGGAGATCATCAACCAACGCGACCAATGCCGTCTCGGTGCTGTGGCCGGGTCGGAAGCCGGACTGGCGCGGGTCTAGATAATCAACTTCCTCCAGGTGTCGCGGGAACTGTTGAGCTACCACACTCTCAACAACCTTCACCAAAAAGTGAAGGTTGGAGACCGGACGATAGTTCTCTAATAATGCTGGGTCCAGGGACGGCTTCTTGATGTTATGCAATGCCAGGTCCGTGGTCAACAAAGCCCCTCTCATCTACGACCTAGTGTTGGAGGGGGAGCCGGACCTGGTGGGTATTACGGAAACCTGGCTGGGCCATGAGGGAGGAATACTCCTCATAGAAATGTGCCCACCAGGTTACCTGGCATTCCATCAGCCACGCACCCAGGGCAGGGGTGGGGTGGGGGGATGGTGGTTATCATTAAGGAAGGTCTTAAGCCAAGGGAGACCACTGTGCCGCAGACAGCCGGTTGTGAGTCCCTCTGTGTGAAGTGGGGCCGTGGGAGGCAGTTGGGTCTGCTGGTTGTGTACCTGGCTCCCCGCTATGTATCAGTGGCCCTGCCCGAGCTCCTCGAGGTGATCGCCGAGGTGGCGGTTGATACCCCCAGACTTTTAGTCATGGAGGATTTAAACCTTCCATCAGTAGGCGAGGCATCTGAGGTGGCCCGGGAGTTCATGGGCTCCATGATGGCCATGGACCTGACCCAAGTAATTCATGGCCCTACGCACACCGGGGGACACACACTGGATTTAATTTTTGCCTCCAGCCGGTGGTTGAATAATCTAGGAGTAGGGGAATTAGTCATCAAACCCCTGTCATGGTCAGATCACTTTCTCCTTCGGCTTGACTTTCCAACCACTACACCCCACTGCGGGGAGGCGGAACCAGAGATACCAAGATGGTTCTGTCCCAGGTGCCTGATGGACCCAGAGAGGTTCCAGACGGAGCTTGGGCCAATACCTGTGACCCTGACCCGCGACTCGACCGAGAACCTAGTGGCCACATGGAATAGTGCAGCCATGGGGGCCTTGGACCGGGTCGCGCCCCTGCGGCCTCTCACACGGCGCCGATCCACCCTGGCCCCTTGGTTTTCCGAGGAGCTGAGGGTGATGAAGCACCATACGAGAGACCTAGAGAGCATTTGGAGGTCCACTCACTCCGAATCTGGTCCACTCACTCCGAATCTGGTCCACTCACTCCGAATCTGATCGAACACAGGCAAGGTAAGGACCTACCTAGTGGCGATAAAAGCGGTGAAACGTAACTATCTCACTGCTCTTATCGCATCCGCAGATAACCGCCCTGCCTCCCTGTTTAGAGTGACCCATTCCCTCCTTTAACAGAGGCCAAGAGAAGCTCCTTTGCAGGGCAGAGCAGGGCATTTGGACATTATCTGCAGGATAAAATCGCTCAGATCCGGGACGAGCTGGCCTCCAACAAGATTAGCCTGGGCGGACCATCCAAGGCAGGCCTTGACACCGTATTATGGGAAGAGTTCGACCTTGTTACTTCAGATGACATGGACAGGTTGCCGAGGCGACTGAATGCTACCACATGTATATTGGACCTGTGTCCCTCCTTGCTTGTACTGGCCTCCTGGGAGGTTACACGCGACTGGCTCCAGGAAATAGTGAATACTTCTTTGAGTGAGGGGTTCTTACCGGCCGCCTTGAAAGAGGCAGTGGTGAGACCCCTCCTCAAGAAGCCTTCCCTGGACCCAGCGTTGTTAGTTAATTATTGTCCGGTCTCCAACCTTCACTTTCTTGTGAAGGTTGTTGAGAGTGTGGTGGCACAGCAGTTCCCCCGGCACCTGGAGGAAACCATCTATCTAGACTCACGCCGGTCCGGCTTCCGACCTGGACACAGCACTGAGACGGCATTGGTCGTGTTGGTTGATGATCTCTGGAGGGCCCGAGATAGAGGTTGCTCCTCTATCCTGGTCCTATTAGACCTCTCAGCAGCTTTTGATACCAACGACCATGGTATCTTATGGTATCGCCTGAAGGGGTTGGGGTTGGGAGGCACCGTGCTGCGGTTGTTCTCTTCCTACCTCTCTGGTCAGTTGCAATTCGTGTTGATAGGAGGGCAGAGGTCGATGTCGAGGCCCCTCATATGTGGGGTGCCCCAGGGGTCAGTCTTCTCGCCCCTCCTGTTCAACACCTATATGAAGCCGCTGGGTGAGATCATCTGTGGTTTTGGGGTAGAGTACCATCAGTACGCTGATGATACTCAGCTGTACATATCTACCCCTAACCACCCGAACGATGCCGTTGAAGTGATGTCCCGGTGTCTGGAGGCCGTGCAGTTCTGGATGGGGAGTAACAAGCTTCGACTCAAACCGTCCAAGACCGAGTGGCTGTGGTTTCCAACATCCTGGTATTGACTCCATCACTGGCTATCGGGGGGCGAGTTATTAGCCCCCATGGAAAGAGCTCGAAACTTAGGCATCCTCCTGGATTCATGGCTGTCCCTGGATGACCATGTGATGGCCGTGGCCAGGGGGCCTTTTACCAGGTTCACCTGGTATGCCAGTTGCGCCCCTTTCTAGACCGGGACGCCCTTCGCACTGTCACTCAAGCACTCGTTACGTCCCGCCTAGACTATTGCAATGCTCTCTACATGGGGCTCCCCTTGAGGTGCACCCAGAGGCTCCAGTTAGTACAGAATGCAGCCCCGCGGGGGATCTTGGGAGCCTCACGGTATTCCCATGTAACGCCTCTCCTGTGCGAGCTGCACTGGCTACCGGTGGCCTTCCAGGTGCGCTTCAAGGTGTTGGTAACCACCTTTAAAACGCTTCATGGCATGGGGCCTAGTTACTTGCGGGACCGCCTCCTACCACACACCTCCCTTATGCCAATCCGCTCCCACAGGGAGGGCCTTCTCAGGGTGCCGACTGCCGGTCAATGCCGGCTGGTGGCCCCCAGGGGAAGGGCCTTCTCTGTGGCAGGCCCAGCCCTCTGGAACGACCTATCCCCCCGAACTTCGTACCACCACGGACCTTCGCCTCTTCCGCCGATTGCTTAAGACACACTTTTTTCATCTAGCTGGCCTAGCTTAGATCCTGATGCAATTACAGATTTAGTTATTCAATAACTAAATTGAATTTTAACATTTTTTAACAGTTTTAACCATATTTTAGCACAGGCCACATTTAATTAATTAATTTAATTGTATTTTAATGATATGATTGTATTTATTATTGTATGTTTGTTGTATTCTTTTTAATTTTCCTGTGCACCACCCTGAGTCCCATTGAGGAGATAGGAGCGGTATAGAAATGGAAATAAAGTTAAAGTTAAAGGAGGCTTTGCCACTCACCTGACTGAACCAGTGAGACTAGAACTGGCAGATCACTGGGAAGTAATTCAGTTCATAGTAGCCCCCAAATGACAGACGCAGTCATGCTGGGACTTTCCTGGCTAGACAAGTGGGGACCGACCATCTGGTGGCAAGTGGGTACCCGCAGACTTAGGATCAACCCCTCCCTCAACCCCTCCCTCATGAGCAAGCAGAAATGCCACCCACATTGGGAACCCCCCAAGAGAGCCCACGAGAACAATGGGCAACCACATCTGACAAAACCCCGATGGAATACCAGGACCTCGCGGAAGTATTCAGTGAGACAGAATGCACATTCTGCCCCCCCCCCCACTGTGAGATAGATTGTGCCATCGAAATCATCCCTGGGGCAAAACTACCCAAACCCAAGCTGTATGCCATGACACCTCGAGAAATGCAAGAAATGCGCAAATACATAGACAAAAACCTAACGCGAGGGTTCATTGAGCCAGCCAAGCCATGGGTTGCAGTGCCAGTCCTCTTCAAAGAGAAAAAAAGATGGAACTATGCATCTGGTTGTGGACTTTCGGGGGATAAATGCAGTGTGTGTAGACAACCTATAATTAATAATAATAATAATTTATTACATTTATAAACCACCCCCTCTCCCCGGAGGGACTATACCCACTCCCCCTCATGAAAGATGTGCTATCTCACTTGGCCAAAGGAAAATTAGACCTCAGAGAAGCATACTACCGAATACGAATCAGGGAAGGAGATGAATGGAAAACAGCGTTCAACTGCCCTTTAGGGAGTTTCCAATTCAAAGTGATGCCTTTTGGACAACAGGGAGCCCCAGCAGTATTCATGCAATTAATAAACAAGGTGCTGCATGAGCACCTCTACAAGGGGGTCCTCATCTACCTAGATGACATCCTTATTTACACTGAGATTGTGGATGACCACATACCCCTGGTCCGCCAAGTACTGGAAAAACTTCTGGCAGCCAACCTGTATGTCAAGCTATCAAAATGTGAATTCCACCATGAGTGACTAGACTACCTAGGCTACCAAGTGTCAAATGAGGGAATAGAGATGGACCCAGCCAAAGTGCAAGCTGTCCTAAGCTGGCAACCCCCTCGCACCCGCAGATAGCTACAAAGCTTCCTGGGGTTCGCAAACTTCTACAGGCAATTCATCCCCTCCTTTGCAAAAATTGCCAAACCCCTGACAGACCTCCTGAAGACAGGGAGCCCAGGAACAAACTTCATCTGGGACAATCCCTACAGTGGGACCTAACCTACCAAGAGGCATTCGAAACACTGAAAGAAATGTTTGCAAAGGAGCCAGTACTGAAGCATCCTGACCCCGAGCAACCTTTCGTGATCCAGGCAGACACCAGTGACATGGCAGTGGGAGCAGTGCTACTCCAAAGAAACAACCAAGGAAACTTACAATTCTGCACCTATACCTCACGCAAGCTCACAGACACGGAGAGATGATGGGCCATGTGGGAAAAGGCTTTTGCAGTGAGATGGGCACTGTTAACCTGGAGACACCTGTTGGAAGGGAGCCAGAAACCATTTGAAGTTTGGACTGACCACAAAAATCTGGAAGTTCTCAGGACCCCCACAGAAACTATCACCCAAACAAGACTGATGGGCTCAATATTTCAACCGTTCGTACTACAGCACATTCCAGGGCAGAGGAACTTTCTAGCTGATGCCCACCAGGTGGCAATGCCATGACCGGCGAGGCCAACCCACAAGCAACCTATCTGAACTATCAGCAGTATAATTGGGCAGACCATTTATCTTTTGCTGAGGTTGCATAATGCTGTTCACAGCAGCACACAACTCACGCCATTCAAAGTAGTGAGCGGCATGGACTTTGTCCCAATGCCAGAGTATCCAATAGACCCTCCTTCCTCAGTCAGCTTGACTGATTGGATGTCGATGTTGAAAGCAGCTTGGGAAAATGTCAAGAAAGCACTAGCCAAAGCGACACAAACCTACAAGAAACAGGCAGATAAACACCGGGCTCCGCAACGGCCGTTCCGGGTAGGAGAGAAGGTTTACCTCCCCACAAAATACTTGAGACTAAGACTGCCTAGCAAAAAACTTGGGCCGAAATTTTTGGGGCCATTCCCCATAGTAAAGGTCATCAACCTAGTTACAGTGATATTGAAACTATCTCAATTAAGAACATAAGAACATAAGAATAGCCTTGCTGGAACAGGCCACAGCCCATCCAGTCCAGCATTCTGTCTCACATAGTGGCTCACCATTTGCTTCAGGGTATTCCCAAGCAGATGTCTTCACCTGCTTATGATTCCCTGCAAATGGCATTGAGAAATGTCCTGCCTATCTCTCCACCCCAGAAGGTGTCCTTAGGCATCCATCATGATAGCCATTGATACCCTTCTTCTCCATGAACTCGTCTAATCCTTTCTTAAAGGTGTCGAGACTGACAGCTGTCACCACTTCTTCTGGCAGGGAGTTCCATAGACCAGTGATCCTCTGGGTGAAAAAATACTTCCTCTTATTTGTTTGAGGTCTAGTTATCAAAAGTTTCATGGAGTGCCCCCTAGTTTTAGTGTTGTGCGATAGGGAAAACCGTTTTTCCTTTTCTACTTTGTCCACACCGTGCATGATTTTATAGACTTCAATCAGGTCACTTCTCAGGTGCTGTTGTTCTAGAGTGAAGAGGCCCAGCCATTGCAGCCTCAGATGGTAAGGAAGGTGTTCCAGCCCCCTAATCATTCTGGTTGCCCTCCTCTGCATCTTTTCCATTTCCATAATATCCTTCTGAATGTATGGTGACCAGAACTGTACACAATACTCCAGATGGGGCCTCACCATAGATTTATAAAGAGGCAAAATGACACTTGCTGATTTATTTTCTATACCCCTCCTAATGATCCCTAGCAATGAGTTTGCTTTTTTCACTCCTGCGGCACACTGGGTTGACACCTTCATTGACCTGACACCAAAGACCCTTTCCTGGTTAGTTGCAAGGAATTCAGACCCTATCAGTTTATAGATGCAGTTGGGGTTTTTTGCCCCAACATGCATCACTCTGCACTTACTAATGTTGAAGCTCATTTGCCACTGGTTTGCCCACTTCCCCAGTGTCAAGAGATCCCTCTGGATCCCTCTCACACTCTCTCTCAGTTTTTACTACTCTGTATAATTTAGTGTCGTCGGCGAATTTGGCTACCTTGCTGTTTACTCCTACTTCTAGATCATTTATGAAAAGGTTGAAAAGCAGGGGTCCCAGTACTGCCCCAGCCCTCTGGAACGACCTATCCCCCCGAACTTCGTACCACCACGGACCTTCGCCTCTTCCGCCGATTGCTTAAGACACACTTTTTTCATCTAGCTGGCCTAGCTTAGATCCTGATGCAATTACAGATTTAGTTATTCAATAACTAAATTGAATTTTAACATTTTTTAACAGTTTTAACCATATTTTAGCACAGGCCACATTTAATTAATTAATTAAATTATATTTTAATGATATGATTGTATTTATTATTGTATGTTTGTTGTATTCTTTTTAATTTTCCTGTGCACCACCCTGAGTCCCATTGAGGAGATAGGAGCGGTATAGAAATGGAAATAAAGTTAAAGTTAAAGGAGGCTTTGCCACTCACCTGACTGAACCAGTGAGACTAGAACTGGCAGATCACTGGGAAGTAATTCAGTTCATAGTAGCCCCCAAATGACAGACGCAGTCATACTGGGACTTTCCTGGCTAGACAAGTGGGGACCGACCATCTGGTGGCAAGTGGGTACCTGCAGACTTAGGATCAACCCCTCCCTCAACCCCTCCCTCATGAGCAAGCAGAAATGCCACCCACATTGGGAACCCCCCAAGAGAGCCCACGAGAACAATGGGCAACCACATCTGACAAAACCCCGATGGAATACCAGGACCTCGCGGAAGTATTCAGTGAGACAGAATGCACATTCTGCCCCCCCCCACTGTGAGATAGATTGTGCCATCGAAATCATCCCTGGGGCAAAACTACCCAAACCCAAGCTGTATGCCATGACACCTCGAGAAATGCAAGAAATGCGCAAATACATAGACAAAAACCTAACGCGAGGGTTCATTGAGCCAGCCAAGCCATGGGTTGCAGTGCCAGTCCTCTTCAAAGAGAAAAAAGATGGAACTATGCATCCGGTTGTGGACTTTCGGGGGATAAATGCAGTGTGTGTAGACAACCTATAATTAATAATAATAATAATTTATTACATTTATAAACCACCCCCTCTCCCCGGAGGGACTATACCCACTCCCCCTCATGAAAGATGTGCTATCTCACTTGGCCAAAGGAAAATTAGACCTCAGAGAAGCATACTACCGAATACGAATCAGGGAAGGAGATGAATGGAAAACAGCGTTCAACTGCCCTTTAGGGAGTTTCCAATTCAAAGTGATGCCTTTTGGACAACAGGGAGCCCCAGCAGTATTCATGCAATTAATAAACAAGGTGCTGCATGAGCACCTCTACAAGGGGGTCCTCATCTACCTAGATGACATCCTTATTTACACTGAGATTGTAAATATATACTGAACCTTGGGGGACCCCACTCTTTACCTCCCTCCACCTGGAGAAGTGTCCATTTAATGCTACTCTGTGTTTCCTGTCCCTTAGCCAGTTGCTAATCCAGGACAAGGCCTGTCCCTTTATTGCATGACTGGCAAGTTTATTTAAGAGCCTTTAGTGCGGGACCTTGTCAAAGGCCTTCTGAAAGTCCAGATAAACAATGTCAACTGGATCTCCCTTGTCCACGTGCTTGTTGATGCTCTCAAAAAATTCCAGCAGATTAGTGAGGCATGATTTGCCCTTGCAAAAGCCATGGTGGCTCTCCTTCAGCAGCGCCTTCTCTTCTACGTGCCTATTAATGTTATCCTTTAAGATGGTTTCCATCACTTTACCTGGGACACTTGTCAAGCTGACCGGTCGATAATTTCCTGGATCATCTCTGGATCCTTTTTTGAAGATAGGTGTTATATTCGCTACTTTCCAGTTATCCGGCACAAGGCCTGATTTAAGGGAAAGATTATATATTTTGGCAAGGACATCAGCAATTTCATCTTTAACTTCCTTCAGAACTCATGGATGGATGCCATCTCGTCCTGTTGATTTGTTAGTGTTTAGTTTAACAAGACATGCAAGGACCTCCTCCCTGGTTATTTCTATCTGGGTTAATTCCTCAGTTTCCCTCCCTACAAAGATAGGCTCTGTTTTGGGCATGTGATCTCTGTCTTCTTCAGTGAATACTGAAGCAAATAATTCATTGAGTCTCTCTGCAATCTCTGTTTCCTCCTTAATAATCCCTTGCCTTCCATTGTTATCTAATGGTCCAATGGCTGTCCCAATTGGGTTCTTACTTCTAATGTACTTAAAGAAGTCCTTGTTATTTCTTTAGTGTTTTTAGCTAAACACTCCTCAAAGTCTTGCTTTGCTTTCCTGATTGTTGCCTTGCATTTGTTCTGCCAGAATTTATGTTTCTGCCTGTTGTCCTCGTTTGGAGAAGCCTTCCATCTTTTAAATGAGCTTTTCTTGCTTTTGATCACTTCCCGAACAGTTCCTGTAAGCCACATTGGAGTCCTCTTGAACCTGGCGGTGCCCTTTTTCCTTTTAGGTATACATTCCAATTGGGCCTCTGTTATTGTTTTTGTGAGCAGCCTCCATGCCTCATGGAATGTTTGGACTTTCTCAATTCTCCCTTACAGTTTCTTTTTTACTAGTTTCCTCATCTTCGGGAAATTTCCTTTATGAAAATTTAAGGTCTCTGTGTTAGATTTTATCGGTGATTTGCAGTCTATGATTAAGTTTAAAATAATTGTGTTGTGGTCACTGTTCCCTATTGGATCAGTCACATTAACATTTTGCACCAGATCCTTTATATGGCTCAGAACCAAGTCAAGGATTCTTGTACCTCTAGTTGGGTCTTCAACCAACAATAATCATTTCATAGCAGCCTTTTGAAACCCGTGATTGATTCCACTCTCAGACCACTGCCCCGGGTGCCCCCAGGCCCTATGGTCATAGAGGGCAAAACCTATTATGAATGAATTCTTGATTCAAGGTGGCACAGAAGGCAACTCCAATACCTAATCAAGTGGAAGGGTTACCCCTTATTGGAGGCATCGTGGGTGAAACATAGAAATGTCCAAGCTGATCGCCTTATAGCAAAATTTCATGCAGAAAATCTAAGCAAGCCTTGGGGGGAATGCCTCCCTAAGTTATACACCTGTATTCGAATTGTTTTGTTTCCCATAGGTTGCTTTTGGGAAGTGACAGGAGCTGGATGTCAACGTTGCAGCGTTGCCATGATGATTATCAGACTGCCCTAATGAAGTGAAAATTCTTGACATTCCTGTTGTCGGAAAAGGAATCTCAGGATGACCTGTGACTGCGCATGCATAGATTTACTTTGATGATAATTGGGGAATGTGAGGGGAGGGGACATAGTTCAGAAGCCATCAAATAACTTTCATTCTTGGCTACACAGAAGTTCAGGCAAGATGTTAATCCTAATAAATGGATGTGTTTTTGAACTTTATCTTGAGGCCATGAATTAATTAGGGTTTTCTCTTGGGAGCTTCACACTTATATTTTAAAGGCTCATCTCTCACTCTTTGTAAAATTTCTGCCTTCATTTTTTTTAAAAAGATCTCAATTGTGGTCTATGTCTCGCTGCATATATGGTGTTGACTCTAAATATTTCATTAATGTCTGCCAATTTTTTTCTTTATCTGCTTGTAGGGCATCTACCAATAACGCTGCTATTATTTCTGCTATATTTTTTCATTTTTCTTCCTCGATATTCTGAAACTATAGATAATAGTCATCCCTGTCCATTTCTAAAGAAATTATTACTGTTTTCCTTTATTTTTGTCAACTTTATCCACATTTTTCCTTGTTTGTTTGACTTTTTCTTTTACTTTCTGTATATGTTGTTCATTTTTTGTCATCATTGGTTGTACATTCTTCAGTTTCTCTAATTTATCTTCTACTTTCCCTATTTTCCCCTTACCTCTTTCAACTCCTCATGCAATGCTTGCATCATTCCTTTCAGATCTGCATGCATAACTTGCATCACATTCATTTTTTTCTGGCTGTAATAAAGCATCCAATGTACTGTGTCCAGAGGGATTCAAAACAGCTGAAGAAGATGCTGACATTGGTGCTGACATTGTTTTCCTCATCTTAAAATATTTTTAATATGTGTAATCCACAAGAAAAGGAAAAAGTATATTAAAGACAAAATACCGAAGAAACAAATCTATGCAGATGAAGATGGAAGAATCTTGTTGGTGGAAATCATGGATAACAACAAAAAAATACTCTTGATTGCAATCTATGCACCAAATCAAAACCAAGATGAATTTTATAGAAAGCTTCATGAGAAAATTGTAGATTTAGAATATGATAACATTTGTATGATGGGAGATTTTACAGGAATTATAAACCCAAAAATAGACCACAAAACATCAAAAACAAGAAAAATCAACAGGAAAATCCTACCAAAGTCGTTCTTTAGAATGATAGAGGAAACGAATCTAAAAGATATCTGGAGAGAAAGAAACCCCAGCAAGAAACAATACACTTACTATTCTAATAGACATTTATCATTCTCAAGACTGGATATGATTTGGCTCTCCTCTGACCTGGAGGGTTTAATACAAGAAGTGGAAATAGAATCCAGTACTTGGGCAGACCACAATCCAATGACAATTAAGTGGAATGGGCAAAGAACCAGACCCAGATGGACATTAAATAATACTGAAAGAGAAGGATTTTGTATTTAAAATGAAAAAAGAATTGGAATACTTCTTTAAAGAAAACAAAAAAGAGGATACTTCCACCCAAAACCTTTGGGATACGATGAAAGCAGTTGTTAGAGGTTTGGTAATAGACTATACAAGAAGAAGAAATATTAAGAAATGACGTTTGAGTAAAGACTTAGAGAAGGAATATAAAATGGTAGAAAAAGAGCTACAGAAATTTCCACAAAGAAAAGATATTAGAATGAAAGTGGATTTAACTAAACATAAAATGGACTTATTGGAAAAAGAGGAACTGGCACAAAAGATTAGAACGGCAAGATGGTTTACCGGCAGAGTTTTATAAAACCCTTGAGGAAATATTATCTCTCTCTTTACTTGAAGTGATGAATGAAGTCATGACCGGTAATAAAATGCCAAAGTCTTGGTCAGAAGCATACATCTCATTGATACCAAAAGAAGAAATTGATCTTACCCAAGTTAGGAATTACAGACCAATTTCCTTACTAAACTCAGATGATAAACTATTTGCATCAATTCTTGCAGAAAGATTTAAGAAATATTTAAATACAAGTCTTTCAATTTAAGAATTTCAATGATATTTTGTATCTTTGTCTGGCAACAACTGAAATGAACTTTCACTAGATCTCCGCGGTTTCCAGAGGGGCGGGGAAGATGGCGTTCCTTTGTTCTCAGCAGGAAATGTTCACTTTGGAAATTTGCTGACACTCCCTCGTCTTTGGGACTGAACTCTTTAACAGTGGATTGATTTAATTGACTATTAGGACCTTTCCCAGATGTGCCTTCTTTCTTTTTATTTGATTGCTTTTAAAAATTGTTCTCTCTCTGGACTGCAAGCAAATTGAACTTTGAATTTGGATATTGACTTTTGCTCTCTCTTCACCTCACGGACTACCTCTCCAACAGACGCCATATTAGTGACAAGAACTTAATACTTTCATTATGGCTTCAAAAAAGCAGCCACATCAAGCTACGATTACTTCAATGTTATCCAAAGAAACAGAGATGGAAGCTACACAGTTATCAGTAATAGAGGAAACTCTTCAAAATATTATGAAAGAAATAAAAGAAATCCGGAAAGACAATGTTAGCTCAAAATTGGAACTTTTGGAGGCACAGAAAGCACTAATGGAAAATAAACAAAGAATTGATGGATTGGAGGGAGGGACGGCTGAGATGAGGGGAGAGATAAAAAACTCTCAAAGGCAAATTGTGGATTTAGCTAGTCATATGTCTAGGATGGATTTTGAAAGGATGTCTTACTTTTTAAGGTTTCAAAATGTTCCTGAAGTTGCTTCTGAAGATTTGAAAGATTTAATGTGTACGATGTTCGCAGATTACACTAAACAGAGCAAAGAGGATATTTGGGGGGACATCGATTTGATTTATAGAATTAACTCAGCATATGCTAGAATAAATGAGGTATCCAGAGAGATACATATTAAATTTGTAAGAAGGTCAACGAGGGATAGGATCCTGAGAGCACAAAGAGACGGTCCCTTAATATACCAACAGACTGAGATTGCCATTTTGAAACAGATCCCGAAAAAGATTAGAGAAATAAGGAGGAAATATTCCTTCTTATCAAAAAGATTATATAAAAAGGGGGTGTGGTTCAAGTGGTTGATGCCAGAGGGAATGTTAGTGTTCTGGGAGGGGGCGAGAGTAAGAATTAAAACAATTGCAGAGGCGGAAGCCTTTCTTAAAAAACATTCCCCAATCCTGGAGGATGAAAATGGGGGAGCAGAGGGGGCCACAGCTCCGCCCACTGGAGGTCAGGGAGAGGAAGATACAATTTCTAAAAGACTTAGATCTCACAAATGACTTTTTTCTATATAGTGTAACCGCTATTTGGAAGTTTACAGAATTAATGATTGATTGCATGAATATAAACTGATATATTTGTATCTCTTTCCACTTTGTAGGGAAATGAAAAATGATTTGCATTATTTTATCTTTTTTTTTTGTAAGAAGCCTCGGAGGGGGCCAACACCTCCGACATAGATGTCCTCAAAATATCTTTGTATTACCTTATATCTTTTTCCTTTTTAAAAAAAACTTTTTTTTTTGTAAAAACAAATAAAACTTTTTCAAAAGAAGAAATATTTAAATAGGTTTATACACTCTGATCAAAATGGTTTCTTACCAAAGAGACAAATTAGAGACAATATAAGAATAATCTTGAATACGTTGGAATATTATGAAGCACATCCTGAAAAACAAATGGCTTTGATATTTCTTGATGCACAGAAAGCTTTTGATAACGTGAGTTGGCAATTTATGTTTCAGCAATTAGAACAAATGAACTTTGGCAAAAATTTCATACATGCTATATAATTTCATACATGCTATATGTACTATATATTACAAACAAACCGCTAAAATAATGATTAATGGAGAATTTACTGATTATATTGACAAAAAAAAAGGCACAAGTCAAGGTTGCCCATTTTCACCTCTATTTTTTGTTTTAACACTAGAAGTTCTAAATAGAAAGATCAGAGAAGATGAAGAAATAAAGGGGTTGACAATTAAAACAGAACAATACAAACCGCAAGCTTTTGCAGATGACCTAGTTTTCATTCTCGAGGAACCATTTGAAACCGCACCTAAATTAATAGGAAAAATTGAGGAATATGGGAAATAAATAAAGACAAAACTCAAATATTGACAAAGAATATATTAGTAAAACAAAAAGAGGAATTAGCAAAAAGCTTGAAAATTCAAGTTACAAATAGGATCAAATACTTAGGAATCTATCTGACAGCTAGATGCAGCACAATTAAAGATGATAATTACTCTAGACTGAAGCAACAAATAGCATCAGATTTAATGAAATGGGTGAACCCACACTTATCATTATTGGGGAGAATAGCTACAATAAAAATGAATATATTACCAAAAGTTTTATATCTATTTCAGACAGTTCCAATTAGATTGGGCAAGGATTACTTTAAAGATTTGAATAAAATGGTCTTAAAGTTCATATGGCAGGGGAAAAGAGCAAGAATAAAGCATAAAATCTTACAAGATACCAAAATGAGAGGTGGTATGGGACTACCGGATTGGGAATTATATTATCAAGCAGCAAATTTGATGTGGATCAAAGATTGGATAATGTTAAGAAACTCTAGGCTTTTAGACTTAGAGGGACATGACTTACTACTGGGCTGGCATGCATTTTTATGGTACAAAGGGACCAAGGATCATGGTTACTTTAGAAGACATTATACAAGGGAGTCTTTGTTTTTAAACTGGGAGAAGGTGAAGAAGTTAGACTATCTTAAAATCCCAGTCTGGATATCTACTATTGAAGCGTTTTCATATGCAATAATATATAAAAAGGAACAAACAATTAGATATGTCGAGTTATTAAATCCAGAGGGTGATCTCAAATCCATGCAAGACTTAAAATAGGAAGGAATAGAAATGAATTGGTATACTTATATGCAAATACATTCTAGATATAAGGAAGATCAAAAAAAGGGAGGCGTATACAATAAAATGACAGAACAAGATAAAATCTTAACAGATGTTGATGAAAAAGTTATTTAAAAACTCTATGCTTACTTATTAGAGTTTAAACTCCAGGAGGAACAAGTTAAAGAAACTATGACAACTTGGGGGAAAAACTTTGGGCATGGGATTGACTTAGATAAGTGGCCAAAACTGTGGACACAGAATTATAAAATGACAATGTCAATTGCTTACAAAGAGAATTTGTATAAGATGTTTTACAGGTGGCACTTATCACCAGCAAGAATTGCAAGAATGTCTGAAAATAAATCAGAGAAATGTTGGAAATGCCATCAGACACCTGGATCTTACTACCGTATGTGGTGGACTTGCCTGGAGGCTAAAAACTATTGGACTACAGTCCACATATGGTTGCAGAAAATGATACATAAGCACGTAGACTTTAAACCTGAACTTTTTTTACTTGGAATTATACCAGAAACACTTGATAAAAATCTGAAATACTTAATTGTAAATGTTATAACAGCAGCTAGAATTGTATTTGCAAAAAACTGGAGAAATGAGAAATTACCTTCTCAAGAGGAAATTATTTATAAGATTATAGACTGTGCAGAAATGAATAAACTGACATTTGAAATTAGAGAACAAGAGGATGAAGAATTTTATAAAATATGGAACTTGTTTTATCAATGGTTAGATAAAAGAAATTAGGGGATTTAATGTATAAAAGAATTCTCAGAAACAGAATTCAATTACAGTGGTACCTCGGACCACGAACGCCTCTCATCACGTCCAATTCGCTTCACGACCAAAAATTTCCCAAAAAATGTGCCCCGGTTCACGAACACCGTTTCGCTGCACGAACGGAAAAGTTCGTAAAAAATGCTCCGCTGCACGAACTCCGCCTCACTTCACGAACTCTGCCTCGCATCACGAACTCCGCCCTCGCATCACGAACGGAAAAGTTCGTAAAAATGCCCGGATTCACGACCTCCGTTTCGCTTCACGAACCGGAGCCGCGGACATTTTAAAAACAAGGTCAGAACGGATTAACCGGATTTACATTGAACCCTATGGGAAACTGTGCCTCGCATCACAACCAAAAAACAAGGTCGGAACGGATTAATCGGATTTACATTGAACCCTATGGGAAATTGTGCCTCGCATCACAACCAAATCGGATCGCGACCAGAGTCATTTCACGAATTAAGTTCGTGATCCGAGGTACCACTGTATTAGGATTAACAGAAATGATGATAAATTGAGATTATGTTGTATTAGAAAGATATTTTGTATTTTAACTAAAACACTTAAACGACCTATGCATACGGGAAAATTTGGATAAATTCTTGGTTCTATATAAAGAAAATAATATGGTTAGATATTTTATAATAGTAATCTATTTTATAAAGATAATTGAGAATATTGTTACAAAATAATCTTGGGAGAATTCTACACTTTTCTTTTTACTTGCTGAATAACCACTGACTTGGACAAATATTAACTGTTATGATGTAGAGAATAAGATGATATGAAAGCTTAAATTTTATATACAAACACTGGATAGAAAATTAATAAGTATGTTTGTAATTTTCAAGATTGATGCACAAAAATTCATGACCGAACGACATGTTGTATGAAATTGAAAATGATTGAATGTTTTATTTGTTTTTAAATGTTGAAAATAAAAATTGACTTTAAAAAAAAGAAAAGGAAAAAGTAGTAATCAATTGTAATCCAAGGATGAAAAATAAGGGGGGGGGGGGGGGAGGAAAAGAAGAAGCAATGAAAGAAAGCCAAAAAAGAAATCAAAATAATAGATAATCCAAAAATCCAAAAGGAAAACCCCAAACATTTTCAATCTTTTAACCTCTGTCTTCTTGTTATTGTTTTCTTCATGTTCTTCCAACCTTAATCCTTTTGTATCCTGTAAAAAGGAATGATGTATCAATAAATTGTAATCCACATAGGCCCACCAAACCCAGTTATTTTATAATCTTTAAGGGAAAGTTCACAGAACTCACAGAGCCAGAGCAAAGAAAAAAGAAAGAAAGAAAGAAAGAAAGAAAGAAAGAAAGAAAGAAAGAAAGAAAGAAAGAAAGAAAGAAAGAAAGAAAGAAAGAAAGAAAAGAACCAGGGGGGAAACCCACATAAAAGACTTGCTTATATTTTCCTTTCAATTTCAAGAGCTAAGCTGTTCAAAAATAAGACTTTTAAAGGTCTCAGAATTATGCTTTCTATCTCAGTTTTCAATTTTCAGTCTAACCAACTTACATCAAGAAAGATATTCTAGCAGTCAGTTCATATTTTGTTTACATAATTTCTCAAGGCTAAATCTGCTGTTCCCAGCTTCCACTTCCAACTTTTGTTAGTAGACGGCCCTCTGACTCTGCTTCTTTCTCTTTCTCCTATCCTTTCTCTCTTTCCAGTTCAGACTTTAGAGGAATGATGATGATGATGATGATGATGATGATGATGATGATGATGATGATGATGATCATCATCATCATCATCACCACCACCACCACCACCACCACCACCACCGCCGCCGCCGCCACCACCACCACCACCACCACCACCACCACCACCACCACTAACATCCATGCAATGAGGAAAAATGGAAAAAACAGAAGGAATAGAACTGGGAAATGGAAATATAATGAAAGCATTAGCAAAGGATGATGTTTACAAGTACCTAGGCATATTGGAAACAGATAACATCTTATTGGTTTTACATTTTTTCTATAGGGTAGGGTAAGGGATACAAAGAAATTTTGAGAGCATTCACGTCAGAGTCGTCGGCCCTTCCGAGACCTCAAAATACACAATAAAAAAATAACCAAAAAAAAAAGCATTTTTCATAACACTACAAGGTAAAAGCAAGTACATATACCTAAATTCTCAATTCCATGCTGTCAGACATTTACAAAAAATCCAGAAAATATTATGCAAAATTGTTCAGTAAAATCAAGGCAAAGTTATTTTTTAGATCTAAGTCTCTTGGCTATTGTATCTTCTTTTTCTCCTCCCTGGCCCCGAGCGGGCGGGGCCGTGGCCCCCTCTGTCCCCCCTGGATCTTCCCCCAGGATAGAGGAATGTTTTTTAAGAAAGGCTTCCGCCTCAACAACGGTTTTAATCCTCACTCTTCCTCCTTCCCAGAACACCAGCATCCCTTCGGGTGTCACCCACTTGAACCAAATCCCATGATCAAATAAAATTTTAGACAAGAAGGAAAATTTCCGTCTTGCTTCTCGAATCTTTCTAGGAATCTGCTTCAAGATAGTGACCGTTTTTTGTTGGTAAATTAAGGGGTTCCCTCTCTGCGCCTTCAAAATTTCCTCTCTGGTTGACCTTCTAACAAATTTCACATGTATCTCTCTAGGCACTTCATTTATCCTGGCATATGCTGAGTTAATTCTATAGGCTAGGTCAATGTCCCCCCTGATCTCATCCTTAGGTTTTTGTAAATAGTCTGCTAAAATTGTGCTCATAAGATCAGGGAGGCATTCACCAGGTTGCTCAAAAACATTCTGAAATCTCAAAAAATATGTCATTCTTTCCATATCAATCCTAGACACATGCCCACTTGTTTCCTCAACCTCTTTAGTAACATTTTTAATCTCCCCCTTAACCCCCACCAACCCCCCTTCCAATTCTTCAGTCTTCTGTGTAATTTCCAGCGTTTGCTTCCTTATGTCCAATAGCTCCTTCTTGAAATTGATGTTTTCAGCCCTCTGGGCCTGAATTTCGTTTACCAAAGTTTGTATAACAGTTTCAAGAGAAGCCATCCGTTGTTCTAAACTTGCCAGTGCTGTTTCTTGAGCCATGATTAACTGTTAAAGTCAGTGCCACCAAAATGGCGTTTTCAGGGTGGGGTTGGTGAGACTAACCGGGAGCCAAAAGTTCAGATCAAGGTTGGAACGTTGTAAAATTCAGGAACCAAGAGAGAGCCAATTTTCCAACTCAATAGTTATAATAACGAAGGTAATCCAGAAAGGAACCACAAATCCAACAGAAAAAAATTCTTCATTAATATCCAGAGAGAGTCCCACTTATAAAGAGACGCTGGGAATTTTCCATAGTTAAAATAGTCAGGCAGGGACAAAGAGAAGCCACTTTTCACCGCCCATCTCAGAGCCCAGAGGAGAGAGTAGTAAAATAATTTTTTTTTTTAACCAGCCAGACCTAGAAACAATGTTGCAAATAGCCGCATTCCACTTTCCCTTGTTAAAGACAGTCCGGATTTAAGATTTCCGCTTTCTCTTCCAGAGAAGCCATTTTTAAGTGCCGCTTAAGTCCGAGGGGGCTTTTTTGAAAACAAACACCCCCCTCCCAGTCCATTCAGCCTGGCTGGCAGCAAGGAAAAAAAGTCTTTTTTTAAACTCACTCTCCCTCGCAGCTGAAGCCTCGGCAGACCTTCCGATCTCTTCCGCTCAGCCCTCTTCATTAAAGTGAATGGCGCCGACAGCCGTTGGCAAAGGGAGAACCCCCCGCAGCATGTTCTCCTTCACCTAGGCCGCGGCAAAAGGGTCGCCTCCCCCACCGCCGTGAGGGGGGGCGTCCCTGCCGAGCCGGCCCTACGGGAGACCCCCAAAAAAGGGGCGTCTCGCCCCCGTGGGGGGGCAGAAGAAGCAACAAAACGGCGAGCGAGCGCTAGGCTCGCTCGTCGCCGCAGGAGCCGGAACCGGAAGCCGAAACAGATAACATCTTGAATGGAAAAGTCAAAGAGTCAATGCAAAAGGAATACATCAGGAGGGTCCACAAAATATTAAAATCAAAGCTGAATGCTGGAAACATAATTAAAGCCATTAATACATGGGCAGTTCCAGTGATATGCTATTCAGCTGGAATCATCAACTGGACTTTGTCTGAACTGGAAAACTTGGGTCAGAAAACATACAAACTTTTGAATATGTACCACTTTTTACATCTACAAAGTTTACTTGTACCTGCCAAGAAAAATAGGGTGCGGGGGGCTATTGCAAATCCATCAAACTGTAGAAGAAGAAAAATGAGGTTTGAATGATTATGTGAACCAAAGTACAGAAAAATTGCTGCAGGCCATTTTCCTGTTCTTTGTCTTCGCTCTTGGGGGGTGTCTCTTTTTGGATTAGGTTGATGATTGTTTTTCTTCGGAATCCGTTGGATATTAATGCATTTATGAGAAAGTGTAATTCGGTTTTCAGGTGGTCTTTGTCAGCTAGGTGTTTGGTTCTGTATATGAGGGTTTTGGCTACAGAGTTTATCTGTGCAGGGTGGTGATGGGATTGTGCATTTAGGTAGCAGTTGGTGTGTGTTTTTTTCCGGTAGATGGTGTGTCCCAGGGAGCCATTAGGTTTTTTGTAATTAGGATGTCTAGAAAAGGAAGTTGGTTATTAGCTTCTATTTCCATGGTGAATTGTATTTTGGGGTGTAGGGTGTTGAGGTGTGTGAGGAAGTTGTCCAGTTTTTCTTTCCCATGTGGCCAAATTACGAAAGTGTCATCTACATATCTGAGCCAGAGTTTGGGTTTGTGTTCAGACTAAGGCATTAGTTTCAAAGTGTTCCATGTAAAGGTTTGTGATGACTGGTGAGAGGGGTGATCCCATAGGTGCTCCTTCTATCTGTTTGTATCTTTGTCCATTGTGAATGAAGTATGTGTTAGTTAGACAGTGGTTGGTCAGATCCAGGATTTATTTGGGGGGGGGGGTTGTATTTGTTCTGGATAGCTGTCAAGGCTTCTTTTATAGGCACTTGGATGAAGAGGGAAATGACATAAAAACTCACGAGTAGATCGCTGGGCTGTAGATTTTGTTTCTTTATTTTTCTATGAAGTGGAATGGATTTAGTACATGTGAGTTGATGGATTCTGCGTAAGGTTGTAATTCTTTTGCAAGGAACTTGGCAAGATTCTGTAGAGGTGAGCCTATGGAGTGGTGTTCCTTCTTTGTGTATGTTGGGGAGGTCATAGAGTTTGGGACATCTGGAAGATTTCTCTCTGGGGATGATTCTTTGCTGGATCTCTTCACTGATGGAAGAGGCTTTTATTTTGGCTTTAGTGGTTTTTTCCAAGTAGGTGGTGGGGTCTCTGTTTAGAGGATTGTAGGCAGGGTCTTGGAGTAGGCTGGCTAGTTTGATGATGTAATCATATTATTATTATTTATATATTTATATTATATTATTTATATTATATATATGTGTGTGTGTGTGTGTTAGTTTTTATGAACACATATCTAAGAAAAAATATATGCGTTAGTTTTTATGAACACATATCTAAAAAAAAATATTACACAACGTAACTAAAAAAAATGGTTCTCTGTCTAGATGGTCTCTGGTGATGAGCCGACAGGCAGAGAGGGAAACAGCATGTCTCCTCCCTTAATTGGGGCCCTTACAGGAAGTTGTGGAAACAATTATCTATATATATATCTCTATCTCTATCTCTATCTCTATCTCTATCTCTATCTCTATCTCTATCTCTATCTCTATCTCTATCTCTATCTCTATCTCTATCTCTATCTCTATCTCTATCTCTATCTATCTATCTATCTATCTATCTATCTATCTATCTATCTATCTATCTATCTATAATTTTAGTTTTATGAGCTTATCAATAAATAAATCAGAGAGACTAGTATAGATCTATTTCGAGCTTTTTAGCTCTCATCAGCTAGTCATACCCTTACTGGGATTCGAACCGGGGCTGTATTGCAAATCAGGCAGGAGCTTATAACCATTCAGCCAGCCGGGCTCTCCCAATTGCATCAGCTGAGACAGGAGGATTAGTATCTATAATTATTCCACAACACCCTGTTAGGGCTCCAATTAAGGGAGGAGACATACTGCTTCCTTTTCTGCCTTTCGGCTCATCACCAGAGACCATCTAGACAGAAAGCCATGAGTTCGGTTGTGTGATTTTTTAAATATGTGTGTTAGTTTTTATGAGCTGATCAATTTATTTATTGATCAGCTCATAAAAACTAACACACACACACACACACACACACACACACACATATATGTATATATGTATATATTTGCTTTCGTAGATTTTCACAGGTGTAGGTATGCTTGTCTTGTTGTATTTGGGTGTTTTCCCGTGTAAGATTCTTACACGGGAAAACACCCGAATACAACAAGACCAGCATATGTGTGTGTGTGTGTGTGTGTGTGTGTTAGGTTTTTGAACTGATCAATAAATAAATCAGGGAGACTAGTATAGATCTATTTTGAGCTTTTTAGCTCTCATCAGCTAGCCATACCCTTACTGGGATTTGAACCGGGGTTGTATTACATGTTAGGCAGAAGCCACTTAGCAAGTTCAAATCCCAGTAAGGGTATGGCTAGCTGATGAGAGCTAAAAAGCTCGAAATAGATCTATACTAGTCTCCCTAATTTATTTATTGATCAGTTCAAAAACCTAACACACATATAAAAAAAAGTACACAATGGAACTCATAGCTTTCTATCTAGATGGTCTCTGGTGATGAGCCGAAAAGCAGAAAAGGAAAGCAGTATGCTTCCTCCCTTTATTGGGGCTTAACAGGGTGTTGTGACACAAGTATACACACACACACATAAAAATTATTTGTTTCTATTATTATTATTATTATTATTATTATTATTATTATTATTATTATTATTATTATTATTATTATTATTGTTATTGTTGTTGTTGTTGTTATTTATTTGATTTATATACCACCATTCTCCCTCTCAGGACTCAGGACAGTGAACAGCCACAATAAAAAGAAGAAATACAAGAGTTAAAATAGCAGATTAATAAATATTAAATAGTTTGACCTCTTAAATTATAACACCCAATGCTGAAACCCAATTAAAAGACTACGACAGGCTGACTGCACAAAATAGATGTGTCTATAATCTACTTATATCAAAAATTTAAAAATATAAAAAATACACACACACACACACACACACACATATATGTATATGTATATGTATATGTATATGTATATGTATATGTATATGTATATGTATATGTACATGTACATGTACATGTACATGTATATGTATATGTATATATATGTATCATATCATAAAACTAACACACACACACACACACACACACACATATCTTTAATGCGATGGGAGACAGGTTTTCTCTTCCCGGTTGGGGGCACGAGACCGCTGCTTACAAGCGGTTAGATGCCACAACCCCCACAGGCTAGGTGGTCAGGGATTACAGAGCCAGGGCTCGAGGCTGATGTTCTGCAACGCCAGGTCCGTGGTCAACAAAGCCCCCCTCATCTACGACCTGGTGTCGGAGGGGGAGCCGGACCTGGTAGGAATAGCAGAGACCTGGTTGGGCCACGAGGGAGGACTTCCCCTCGTTGAAATGTGCCCACCAGGTTACTGCGCTTTTCATCAGCCACAGGCCCTAGTTAGGGGTGGAGGTGTAGCGGTCATTGTCAGGGAAGGTCTTGAGCTGAGAGAGACTATTGTGCCACAGACCACCGGTTGTGAGTCCCTCTGTGTGAAGTGGGGCCTAGGGAGGCAGTTGGGCTTGCTGGTTGTATACCTGGCTCCCCACTATGTAACAGCAGCCCTGCCCAAGCTCCTCAAGGTGATCGCTACGATGGCAGTTGAGACCCCAGACTGATAGTCATGGGGGACTTTAATCTGCTATCGGTGGGCGAATCATCGGAGGCAGCTCGGGAGTTCATGGCTTCCATGGCGGCCATGGACCTGACCCAAATAATTCAGGGCCCCACCCACGAGGGTGGACATACGCCGGATCTAATCTTCGTCTCTGGCCAATGGAAGAGTGATCTGGGTATAAGGGATATAGTCATCACACCCCTGTCATGGTCAGACCACTCACTTTTCCGGCTCGACTTTCCAATTGCTACACCCCACTGCGGGGAGGCAGAACCTGAGTCACCTATTTGGTTCCGCCCCAGGCACCTGATGGACCCTGACAGGTTCCAGGTGGTGCTTGGGCCACTTCCTGTATCCCTGACCCGCGCCCCGATGGAGGACCTCGTGGCCGCATGGAATACTGCGGCCACGGGAGCCTTGGATCGGGTCGCGCCATTGGGATTTATCTGCAGGATAAAATCGCTCAGATTCAGAGCGAGTTAGTCTCCATCGATGGCCCAGTGGGATGCCCCGAGGCAGGTCTTGAGACAGTTTTGTGGGAAGAGTTTGACTCTGTTACTTCCGAGGATATGGACAGGTTACGTGGGCGACTGCGAGCCACCACATGTTTATTGGACCCGTGTCCCTCCTGGCTTGTACTGGCATCCTGGGAGGTGACACGAGGCTGGCTCCAGGAGGTTGTCAATGCTTCTCTGAGTGAGAGTTTCTTGCCTGCCTCCCTTAAAGAGGCTATGGTGAGGCCCCTCCTGAAGAAGCCCTCTCTGGACCCAGCATTATTGGTTAACTACCGTCCGGTCTCCAACCTTCACTTTCTGGCGAAGGTTGTAGAGAGTGTGGTGGCACAACAGTTTCCCCGTCACTTGGAGGAAGTTGACTATCTGGACCCGCACCAGTCCGGCTTCCGGCCCGGGCACAGCACCGAGACGGCATTGGTCGCGTTGGTAGATGATCTCTGGAGGGCCAGAGATGGGGGTAGCTCCTCCATCCTGGTCCTATTAGATCTCTCAGCGGCTTTTGATACCATCGACCATGGTATCCTATTGCATCGGCTGGAGGGGTTGGGGGTGAGAGGCACCGTGTTGCGGTGGTTCTCCTCCTACCTCTCCGGTCGATCGCAATTTGTGTTAACAGGAGGGCAGAGGTCGACCTCTAGGCCCCTCATTTGTGGGGTGCCTCAGGGGTCGGTCCTCTCGCCACTTCTGTTCAACACATATATGAAGCTGCTGGGTGAGATCATCCGTGGTTTTGGGGTAGAGTACCACCTCTACGCTGACGACACGCAGCTGTATATATCTACCCCAAACCACCCCAACGATGCCGTAGCGGTGATGTGTCAGTGCCTGGAAGCCGTGCCGGCCTGGATGGGAAGTAACAGACTCAGACTCAACCCATCCAAGACCGAGTGGCTGTGGTTTCCGGCATCCCGGTACAACCAGTTGACACCCCCCCCCCAAATCTTAGTCACCTTCTTCAAATAAATCCATGGCATGAAATCAGACTTTAAGAGATGAGGGGAAAAAAGAAGAGAAAATGGAAGAGAAGAAAAGGGGGGAGGCTGTGTACTAAAACCTTGTCCAAAAAAAAAAAAAGAAAGAAAAGGAGAGGGGAGTATGTATTATTATTTTTTAGAAAGAAGCAGATTGAAGTTTTCTTTTAGTTCAGTCCATTTGAGTTTAAAAACAGGTCATTCAAATATCTCCTCTCCCAGTGTAAAAGGGAGGGGGGTAATGTTTATAAGTTCAAAAACTTCAGCCTTTAGCCAGAAAAGGAAGGGGCAGACAAAAAAAAGTAAAAATTATCGCCTCTCAGGCAAAATAGTATAAACACAGTTCCCAAGGCAGAGAAAGGAGAGAATTCAAAGAGAAAGATTTTTTTCCCCTTTTGATGCATAAACGTTTCCATGGTCACTCCAATCTTCCCAGGTGGTTTCATTCATTCGTCTTCCTTGTTGAATTAGCAGACTCTAAGGTTTCCACACTTGCATGAACATCTGTGTTTTGGTTATCAAATCTTGTGACCTTGGGCGGTTACATTTTCTCTAAGGAAAAGCCATAAGCCATAAGATATTAGCAACTTTGTCTCTATCACAGTGTGGCAGTGTTAGATTGTATCCAGCCTCTAATAAAGTCTCTAATAACTCTGCCTTCCTCTCTCTTTTTTTAAAAAAGACCGTAAGCACAAAAGAAAACCCATGGATTAAAAAGTAATGATAAAAAGGGAAGTCTCTAGTAGTTAAAAAATATATCCATACCATTCAGCCTTAATCTCAAATAGTTCAAAATAGAAAGAAAGCTCCAAACCACCAATCCGCTTTAAATTACATTAAAAGTTCAGCCTGGCTTCTGATGGAAAAAGGAAGCACAAAAAAAACCTCAGGACATTTTCAATTAACAATTCCACCACTTAATCTAAGGTTGTTCTCTATCTTACCTTAGATCTCCACTTTCAGGGTGTTCTCTTAAAAATACAAAAAAACTTTAAAAAAGCATTCTCTCACCAAACGACATGCTCTCTCTCCTGCTCTTTCTTCAAGGAGCTGTCTGCTGCTTTATGATGCTTGGGAGGGGGCGGCTCTTGAGCTCCAGTAAACAGGGGGTTCTCCCAGTCCTCCAGAGACCTTGTGTGTGTGTCTCTGGGTTCCCTGGAAATTCCCCTTCCTCTCGACGTCTCTTCGGGACAACTTGGGTCTGAATCAGACCGTTCCAGTGCTCGTAATATCACTAACTCGGAGCGCCCGGAAAGCCACTGTACCGAAGGCGACGTTGGCTCCTCCCTGTATTGGTATTGGTCTTGTATTAGCAGCTCACAATTTTCTGCTTCACTACAATCTAACAACAATTTCTATATATTCGGGTTTGTATGCAAGTCAATCCACACAATATTCATGCAATTTTCAATATATTTAACCTAACACGTTCTTGATTTGATTCAGCATACAATCTTATATCATCTCTTTAATAACTACACACTATCACCCTCCCCTTAACACTATATTACTATTTTTTAAAATATTCTCAAGGTATATAATATGTTTAGGCTAAGAAATTCTTCATTTTAATTCTTATATAATATTAGATAATCTATTTATAACGTTGATAATTTCAAAGTATCACAAATAATAATAATAATAATAATAATAATAACAATAACAACAACAACAATAATAATAATAATAATAGTTATGCTGGTGTGGTTCCTACAGTTATGATATTATCATCCTTGAATCAGTAGTGGCTTAGCACTGAGAACCAACCCAGGCACCTACCATCACTAATGATGAGGAGAAATGAACAAAAATCCACTTTGGATCTTTAGTTGCCCCGGTCAACAAGAACCATGTCAGATGCTATGGCTCCTGGACATCTGTTGAAAAATGGGCTACAGGGCTCAGTTATTATTGCCAGGGAACCAGTGCGTGCAACTGCCAAGCAACTGGAACCAAAGCGCAAAACTTGGACAACCAAAGAAAATTGACAAATCCTCAAATATTACTACCAGGCAGAACCAACAGCCAGGGGATTTCAAAAAAGAATGATGCAACTGTGGAAGGAACAACATCCAGAAAGTGATATAACTGAACAAAAACTAATGGATCAAAGGCGCTTCATCATCCGTAATAAAGTTTTCACAGAAGTGGAAATGCAACATCTAGAAATATTGGCTAAAAAGAAAACAACAAGTGATGATGAACAAGCTGAAGAAATTGCTTCAACACCTAAACAAATTGAAAAGCCAGTGGAAGAAACAAACATACAGGATGAAGACCCTCCTGTGCAACAACCTGAAAGTGTAGAGCTAAGTGATCTAGCAAAAATGCTGAAAGAAAAAATTGAAAACCACATCAAAGAAAATGTAGAAAGAAAAAGACTACCTATCATTCACAAAGTGCATAGCAAACAAGTGAAAGATCTGGTAACCGCCATGAACAACATTTTAACTTCCATCCCATCCAGCACACTATATGAAATCAACCAATTAATGTATAGCACAGCCGCTGTTATAACTACAGAACTAGGTTATAAAATGCCAAAAAAGAACACTGGAACACCAAAGTGGAAAATTCAACTTGAAAATAAAATTTAAAAACTGCGAGGGGATATCAGCAATATGAAGTACTTGAAAGAAGGAAAACTAAAGAACAAAAAGCTGAAAAATAGTTTACACAAAAAATACACTCTGGAGGACAAACAATAACAGAAATTATGGAAGAACTAAAACAATGTGCGATAGCAACAGCAAAGAAAATTGAAAGATACGAAGGATGAATAAAACAATATCGTGAAAATGTCCAGTTCAGAAAAAAGCAACACCTCTTCTACTGGTCCCTTGATGAAAATCGAATCCAAACTAATATTCACCCATATAAAGAAAAACCATTGAACTTTTGGAAAGAACTGTGGGAAAACCCAGTGGAACACAACAACACTGCCTCCTGGATCAAAGATATTCAACAACAAACAATACAAAACAAGATGGAAAATATTGTAATAAAAACTGACATGGTGACAAAACAAGCAAAGAAGGTCAAGAACTGGAGTGCACCTGGCCTGGATGAACTGCATGGATACTGGCTAAAACATCTGACCAGCCTACATCATCACATGGCCACTCAATTTAATCAAATGCTTCAAGATGCAACAAACAAAGTAACAGCTGGACGAACTTACTTGATAATGAAAGATCCAGAAAAAGGCACAGAACCAAGCAACTATCGTCCAATTACTTGTCTGCCAACAACGTTCAAACTTTTTA